>JAPMOR010046952.1:1442230-1543625 GCA_026543865.1 Argiope aurantia | reverse complement strand
ATGCCCTTATTTCCAAGAGATTGGCAAATGCCCTTATTTCCAAGAGAATGAAGATAGGTTTCTTGCAAAAGGATGATCCGAATCCTAAATATGTCTTTTAAAAGTCAAATTTAGTTCCGTTGTAAGTCTGCATGCCATTTTTTCCCAAGAGAATAAATTAGCTCTCGTCAGATATTTTCCTTCACAAATAACACCAATAATTGAAAAATAGAGCTTTCACACTCTTTATAAAAATTTTTATTGTGTTTCTTTGATTTCTTTTATCTAATAAACAAACATTTTGAATGTCCGAAATGCTTTTCATGAAAAGAATTCTTAACATTTATTTGAAAGTTTCATTTATCAAAATAAAATAGTTAATCGTAAGGAAATTATTGTAGGTATTTTAATTGTATTAAAAAACTTTAAAAACAATTATTTGATTATAATAAAGAAAATTGCGTTAACCCATTTCGCAAATATTTTAAAGTTCACCCTTTTATAAAATTTTTACGTAAAGAAAGTATTTTATAGTACTTTTAATTTTATAATTTTAACATCTGATGAAGCATCGGACGTTGCATTTTATTTTCATTTATAAGAGAAATGAAAATGGGTAATTAATCACACTTGGAAGAATAATGTAGTTATTTATTTCAAGATTCACAGTAAGATCAAGTTGTGCCCTCATAATTCATTTTACATTTGAAGATATATTATAGCTATAATATAAAATATTTATGTTCATGGTATTAAAGTTGAGTATTTGAATTTTATGAGACGGTATCTTTTGCTGAAATTAAACTTTTACGAGGCAGGATAATTTTTTTAAAAACTATACTATAAAATTGTTTACAGAAACTTTTAGAATTCTAAATAGTTGAAACCTTTCAGACTTTTATTATAAAAATTGTAAAATATTTTCTATTTATTTGAATAATCTTTTCCGTGAATGGTTTTTTTCCAATAAATGATTTTCAGTATAGGCTACTTTTTTAAAAACTGAGAAGTCCCATAAAGCAAGATTTCTGCTATATAAAAAAAATTGCAAACAAATATTTTTTAAAGATATTTTACAATAATCGGTAGGAAAAATGATTTTGCGTCTTTTGGAAGTGTTTAATCCAGTAATTGCCTGTGCATCTTATCGATAAATTGGTTAAATCGATATAAAAGTAGATAAATTTATAATATAATCGTTTAGCGCAATCAATAACACTGGGCGGAGTTAAAAATATTTCCAACTCATTTGGTCTGCCTCTTATCATGAATCGCAAATCCCAACTGCTATTTTGGCTCAAGAGAATACGCCAGATTCTTTAATGCGCAACAGAATTAGTTTATCCGCAAATAAAACTATGCATGAATGAAATTTGTTATGGAATCTAAACTTTCCATTCTACTAACATTTTTATGCTGGATTTTAACAAAGATCAATGAGCTGAGAACTGCAATTTTTATATTTATGCTGAATCATTATATTCTTGCTTCAAAGTAATTTAGAAGTTATTGCTAATATTTTCTTTCGCCGTTTATTTTGACTTTTTGCACTCGTATGCCTGTTTTCAGGCACCGTTCAAGACATTGCAATTTATTCTTCTGTGCAATAAAAATTCTTGTATTAAGTGAATAATTAGGCATCTATTTATTTTTACTTGTGCAAAGGGTTAAATTTTCAATTTGGAAATGCGTTTTTTTTTTGGTTAATGGACAGATATTTGTTTAAAATCTTGTTTTTAAATCTTAATGAGACTTAAATCAAATCTAATCTAATCATTATGTTAACTATCGGATAAAGAATGTCCCACTGAAAGGAAATAAAAGTTAGCAAGAGAGAATTACAGGTTTGTTGATCAAATAAAATTAAATGACATTTAACCAAGTATAGGATATTCATAGGATAACAAACCATCTAGAGAGCACATCTTCTAGTATTTTAACGTTATATCTCTAAAAATGTATCTTATTTTTAATATGCATTTTAATATTTTAATATGTATATAACTTTATATTTGAATTTTTTGGGGGATTAGGTTAAATAAAAATAAGAATCTTACCATACTTTTTGAAGGAAAACTGATAATTTAAAAATGCTGAAGTCTTTTTGTTTTACTCTGCTTATTATAATTGCGGCTACTGAAATACGGTTTATAAAGGATTGAATTGATTTGCATCTTATAACCATATCATTTTTAAGTAAAACTAAAACATATTTTAATAATCAAACATTTTGGTTTAAATTTTTATATATAATTGTTTCATTATTCCAGTAATTCCAGATGCTGTCTGTGGAATCTAAGTATTTTTGTAAAAATAATTCTAAAATTGATTAATTACAAAAGAAAGAAAAAAGTTTCCAAACTCAATTAGTCAAAACTTTATTTCAAAGTGAAATCCGCGCATGGAAAAAATAAAGCAAATAAAAGGGGCTTCACAACTCCAAATGGTGGATGGAAAGTTATCATCTGACAGCTGCTCAAATTTATTAATTCGCTTCCAAACCAGTCAATGGTTTGCTTGAAACTGAACTTTAACCCCTTAACTGTTTTACCCGTAGGTCATATGTGCATCGATTTATCGAATTTTGATAGTTCTAAGCAAAAAATAAACCATTTATAATGATTAAAATTAATTCGAATACATAGATAAGTCAAATATTCAATGGATTTCCATTTGAATCAAAATAAGAAAATATTCCCAAAATAGAAGGTGTTATCTTATTAAATAGTAAAGAAAATAAAACATTTAAGTGGTTAAATTAACTGATGTATCTTAGTGGTGAAAAAACGATTCTTCGAAAATAGTTTCCAATTTAAGTTACGATTGCACAAAATACCACTGTTCAAGAAAGAATCATCTCCACCCTTCCTATACATTATCTTAATGATAATCATCTCAATAGTTATATGCGGATTAAAGGCGCGTCATCACCGAATCCAATCTGTCTTACTCCATTTCTCATGGTAATGGGGGTAATTACAATGCCATACTAATCGTTTACTTATCAGCACCTTTCATCCATGCACTCTGTGGAGCACAATATCGAGGAATGAGAGAGGGATCTATGGCGCTTGATTAAATAAAAATAAGTATTGGATGACATAGAAATTCACTACAGAATAACGTATTTCTATGATTATTAACCTTTTGCACTCGTAGCTGCTTTCGCGCGGACGAACCAGCAACTCCAGATGTTTTGTAGCGCTTTTAGTGAATTTCTCGCCTCTAACTTAAAATGATTACACACAAAATTGAGCTTTTAAAACTTTCGTATTTTAACATAGTATTAATCTTTAAACCTACACGTGATATTTCAAATGTATGCCGAGACTTTGAAAAGAAACAACAGTCATCGCCGCGTATCAAATTTCAGCACCAAACGAAGTGTGGCATTAAATCATGTGGTGAAGTGAGAGTCGCCTTTCGAGGGGAAAGGGTAAATCACACGAATCGTAACAGATTTTAATGGCAATTAAGACTTGTGCAATCAATAATAATAAAAATAATCAAATCAATCATAAACCTATGAAGTAATTAAACGTGTTCAGGATGATTCACCTTTTGCACATTATTCACACAAACGAGTTGTGAATGTTACCACTAACAGTAAGCCACTTGCAATAATTCACATTTGACTCCCATGTTACAGAATTGACCCTATAAACACTTATTAGAAATGTTCGGAACTTCTCTGTATACAAACAATATTTATTTTCATTCATTCTTTAATTGGTTGGATGAAACTGAATTATGATGAGATGGATTTACAAAATTCGATTAGCTCTTTGATAGGATGGATTTTGATAACTTTTGCATGCATAATGGTGCAAACATAAGCGCAGTTACTGTTTTTGATGAGAAATACTCATCGATCTGTGAATAAGTTTTTAAGAATTTTTGTAGCTGTTTTAGTCATGCTTTCGAAATTGTGCTCATGTGGCGTTTAATTCAAATTTCATGCACATTATAGCAAAATGTTTTAAACTTGATTCTTTTATATTTTTAAAAATATGTTCTTAATTATAATAACGAATGCTCACAAAAGATTTTCGCTCAGATATGTACATGTATATAAATTAAATATTTTTGCTAAAATCCTTATTGTTTGAATTTTAAAGTGATAAAATAATTTTTGACAAAATGCATTTTCTATTGTTAACGTTACCTTTACTTTTTAATTATAACATAAAATTATACTAAACATTTTCTTAGAGAATCAACTACCGCAGAATATAATTAGGTAGATGGTAAATTTAGTAGCTTTAGGTCCGTGGTTTGATCTATTGTGGGTTTCGAACAATTTTTGCATCATACATATCTCCACAATTTACAGATGGTATGCAGCCAATAAACATTATGCTAAAAAGAAAAGAACTAAATTTTTGGATACAAAAATATATTGGTTTAGTGATTAAAACTATTGACTATAATTTCTTTTCACCGGTACTGCATTCGAATTGAGTGAGAAATGAGCTTTGGAACGAATTGAAGACATTTTGCCGCCTCTCATTCATCGGTTTTAAATGAGTGCTGAACTCGATTTCAACATCTCTATGGCAACAGTGTTTGCACAATAATATCAGACGTAAACAAAGTAACCATGGATTTTACTATTTCACCATGAATGAAAAGGGATATCTGGAATTAATAGTTCCTACAGGAATTCATTCGGTTCTGTACATTAACAAAAAAAAAAAAATTCCATACCAGAGGGCAAAGTTGGATCCTTCTTAGAATTATAAAATCAAATTTATCAAAAATAATTACGAAATTATCTTTTTCTCCTTGTGCTCTAATATAGAACATTTTTACTTTCGCTTGTAGAGGAAGTATTGTGTTCAACAAACAATTCGAACTCGAAAGTTTGAAGACATCTCGAAGTCCCTAAAGCAAATTTTTAGCATTGTGCGTGTCGGAGCTCAATAACTCAAAAACGCTTTGAGATAGACTGATGCAATTCGGCATTAGATCCGAGTCTATTTCCATCCAATGAGATTTATTGAATTTCTATCCTATGAGAGATGCCTCTGATAAGAATCATCATTTGATTGGAAATAAATCGATCGAATGATATTTGAGTATCGAGCTGTTGTATTATCAGCAGAATACAACATTTTCAGGTTTCGATTACGTCAGTAAGTGATACAACCAGTAAGTGACACAATCAGAATAATTTGAAAAGTCCTATCTTTACACATGCGAAACGTATCTGCTAATAAATCCTGTAGTGTGTGACAAATCGTTTGAGATAAAGCTACGAAATTTCCGCACATGTATTTTGGGAGCAGGAATGCGCTCCTCGGAGTGTTTTTTTCTAAACTTTTAATAAGAATTTTAATAAATGAAACGAGATTTTAGAAGGAAAATACTGATAAAATGTCGCGAAAATAATTTTAAATAAAAAAATTGTCTTTTTAATAACAATGAGCAATAATGCAATTTCTTTTAACTTTGACAATATTAATTTTTTTCCATTATTTTCAATAATACTTTTATAACTGAAGTGAAATTCAAACCCTTTTCATTGTTTCATTCATCCCTTGATTTTCTTCCATTGATCAAGAAAGACGATTCACATTAGAAATGGGATTGCTCATCTGAGTTCCTCGGTCAGATTACCTGGACTCTCCCGTTTATTGATTTCACTCTACTGTTTTGGGTGAAAATCTAATTTCATTAAAATAAAACGATCTTAATATCTGTCACCATTTCATAATTAGTTGTACTTTTTTGAGAGAATCGTGAACATCAGATAATGTCTTAATGATTAAATAAAATAAAAATGAACACCCCTGGGCCGATAAAAAAGGTATTCTCCCGAATCTAAAATAGATTGAATCAATTCAAGTGAATTGATAAGTGAAGTCTTTGAATAGTGAAAAGTGGCAGTATCGTCAAAACTCGTCACTGTACGAAATGGGTCAGGAAGAATGAAAAATCCATTCCAAAATTCCATTTTTTGAAACCAGAAATGCTAGCAACACATTTTAACCTTATCTGAAAAAATAATCTAAATTTGTAAAACCCTTTTTCAGTGAAGATCTACGTACGTGAAGGGTGTGCCAATTTGGCGGCTTTAGGTTTAATGGCCCGATTTTTTCTAGTGTTCTTGCGTCATGCATGTGATCTTTTCAACGATTAACTATTTCTAAATGTGTATTAGTTGCGACACTATCCTCTCACGCAAAAAAGCAATTGATACTGATAAGCAATTGAAGACGGAATGGCAATATCCAGTATTAAAAATATCTTTGTAAATATAGCTCATTCATGTCATTTCACTCTGTGATAACGATTGAGGATGAAGTTTGGAAAAGATACCGGATTTACCCAGATTTTAGTAAATGTTTTAATATACGGCGAACTTCATTTGGATGGTCATTTGGATGGAATGAACGTCATTTGGATGGTTACGTGCTTGTATTATATCCTGCACTTAAACAAAATAAAGATGCAGAAATCCTTCCGTTGACAGATTTGATCTATTGCATCTTTGTATAAAGACCTCAAAAAAATTTCCTCCATCTTTTTTGAACTTTCGAGTTCACAGATACAGCAGATACTTTTTCGTGCTTGGATGTCTCTGAAACGGCAAAAATTCATCAATATATTGAGATTGAATTTATTGGAGATTGCAATTCTTAGACGGCTTTTATACAAGAAAGCAAAAGCTCTGTGAAATCGAGTTTCAAAACCGTGACTCTGGACAATTCCGAACTATTGACGTTAATGTCAGAGCACCATGGTCCACTGCTTTAAAGAACACCTTCGAGAAAATAGTATACTCGAAATTTTGTTGTTTAATCTCTTGAAGTTTTAAAATGCTGCCAATAGAGGGTGCGCTTCCTATAATGAACGGTGAAATTTAGACTTCTGAACACTTTCTTCAATATAACAAAGAAAAGTAATTCTAATTAAAGCATTTTTTGAAGCATATTAATTTTCAAAACCATGTTATTAATTTTTAAAGAAATAGTTTAAAATTTTTGTCGGTACATTTAAGGAAAGTAGTTTTACAGAATTAGTTATGGGTTTTCCAGATTGAATGACCAATTACTTTTAGCTGAAAGCCAAAATGTTGCCTGTTTGAGAACTTCGCTATAACATATAAATATTGAAATAAATAACATTTTATGCATTATATCATTTTTTGCCCTGGTTTTCTTCAGATGTACAAATCTCAGAATTTTAATTTTTCTTTTTTATGCTTTTGTCTTGTATTTTTTTATACTTGTTCAAATTGGTGAAGATAATAAATGATTAAAATTATCTTTTGGTTTGGTCTTTTAGATTAAGATCACAGTCTCATAAATGGAGGCAATCCGATTTAGGAAATTATTTTTGGTCAATAGGAGCAATTTTGGGGCAACAAATTCGTATAATTTTAAGCTTTTTAAAAATATTATTACAATATTGTAACCAAAACGTTTTTTTTTCTATGAGTATGTAATAATTTGTTGTTTATTTTGCTAATAGCACAAGGTTTATAAGTCTTTTGTTAAAATATTTAATTGCAACCATGTAGCATTTTCTCTAAAAAACAAAGGTTCCATATACTACATTTACTTCTGTCAAATGCCTCGTATTTTACTACCGTGTTCTTGGCATCTCCCTACTTAAACATTAAAACACAAAGAACGCATCTCCGATTCTTTTTTCTCCCCGAACAAATAAGTATTCACTCAGTTCAAGAGAAAAAAATTATTCGTCATTTAAATGGAAGTTATTTTAAGCTCAAGAACGAGGTGCAATGAATTATTCGACTTTAAATTCCAATTGTGAGTGCTTCCTGCTTTCACCTTTCTCGAACAAACAAATAATGATGAAAGCATGAAAAGCAAAAAGCACAACCAATTTGGCAGAAACAGTTCGGGTGTCAGAATACTTTAAGTGCTCGGTGGAAGAGCTAAAAGCTTGGGGAATTGCCTGCTGTCGCATTCCACAGGATTCGGTACGTTTGAAACGGTACGTACGGCAGTACATTTGAAAGAGCTTTTAAAGTTGTTTTTTTATTTGATTTATTGACTTTTATTTCAGAATTTATGCTGGAAATAACGAAAATTTCAAACCGTGTCGTAGTATGTGTTTTAATAGCATTAATGATATTCTTAGTACTGTTGTTGTTTAGTACTTTTAACCCTTATAAATCTTGGTTTTACCAAAGCTACTTTAAATTAGTCTCCTAAGTACTATTGTTTGAAACTACAAAAACACAAGACTGATCCGTTAAATACTTTTGAAATAATTGTTTAAAAGTTTTTTTTTGAAATATATGTCTGAAACCAATCAATTTTCAATTCAGAAAGACCTTCTTTAAACCGAAAATAATTGAATAAAATATTTAAATTTTTGCTTTGAACATTTTTGTGGTATTTGTAACATGTTAGTATATTTGTAAAATATTCTTGTAGCATTTGATGCAACAAATTTAAATTTTTCAGCAAACTTGTTTCACGTTGTTGTGTGACTAATTAAATTTAAATTGCCAATTGTTTTAGAGGAAATTTTATTTTCTGAATAAACAACAAATTAAGGTCTGTTTTACAGTGCGTGCGAAACAGTCACACTGAAAAATATTTTTGTCTCTAATAATTTAATGCAGCATCGTACTGTAATATTATTCTAAGCAACTAATAGAAAATTTTGCATATTATTTTTAAATTACAGTTGTTTTATATTATAATTTTACGAATTTTGTTGAACTGATAGTACAGACCACAGTAGTAAAATATTTAGAAAGACTCAAGAGGAAATACATTGGCTTTTACTGTAAAATTCAAACACGTGTAATTATATTTAGTATTATCTCAAAACTAGAGATAAAATATGACATCAAAGTCAAATTATAAATAAAATAATTCATGCTAAGCAGTGTGATTCAAAATTCAATATATGGCTTATTAGAGCTTAAATAAAGAACAAACGAAAATGGGAGAGCACAGGAATTTATGATCGCTAAGAAGAGTTTTAACGCTCCCAGGTTGCGCTTGTAAACTAATAACTCTTTTTCATGATGCTTAGCACTGATGATATTCACGCATGTTTTGAAATTTCATACAATGCACAATCGGATACTTTCAAACAAGCCATATAAATATTTACAAATCAACATACTCGCTATTTCAACATTGGTAAATTGTTACACGTTTTCCTATACACTTGGAACCTACAATATTAGCTTAAATTACTACAACACTCCTCAAGAGCCTTTTCTAGCTCATTTGATTCACGATTTGGGATTTTTATTTGTGCTTCCTATCTTGAATATGTGTTTTTTTAAGCTCCTTATGAAATATCTTGCCTTGCATTGTCTCTTTGCACACTGGCCACCGGATTCTTTTTCCTCCTACAAAATTCACGATTCCAAAATTAAGTTAATCGTAACACGTGTATATAAATTGACTTTATTTAGGAAAAATTTGCATGTTAAGCATGCTTGGATAAGAACCGAAAGTTGATTTACTTCATGATTATAGCTTGCCGAAAAATTGCATATCTATACAAAAGAAATTCAATTGTCTATATTCTATCTTAAATAAATGAACTCGGAAATATATCATAAATCGTTTCTCTCTAAAATCGTAGGTTATCAACGAAAAAGAAATCTAATAAATTCGTAGCAGATAAGTACATAAATACTTTTGATAGTAGATTATTTATATATGCACACACTATTAATGTGCAACACAGTATGATATTCCCAATGTTATTTATGGAATGTGTCTTAGACAGCCACTTTTCGAAGCGTATCGTGCGTTTTTTTTTTTTTTTTTCGTATGGGATCGTCTGTCTTCCTGTGATTTCCCCCCCCCCCCCCGTTCTTGAAGCGCGTGCACCACTTAAAAACGTATTGGAAGGACCCTCGGCGTAATCTTGCTGCATCATGTGCATCGCTTCTGAGGCAGATTTCCCGATTTTCACGGCACAATTTTAAGCTCACCCTTTGTTCATATTGGGTTTGCAAAAGTGGCAACAAAAGCTTGAATAGCACGCAGTACGATGCCCTTTGGCGCAATGAGCTATGAATGTCTTTGATAGCCGTGAATATGCATTCTTTATAGCCGCTGTCTGTTGGAGTGTTCCAAAATACCTTTTTGTATGACACCGTTTAAATTTATGATGGCGTAATATCTAAGATATTCTGAAGATCACTCTAATTTTTAAAATTCCCTATATGTCATATACATAAATATATTTTCCTTTAAATATCATAATAGAACTATTCTAAAGAAAAATAGTTTTAACTTCAAAAATTATTGAAATGACGTAGAGAATCTCGAGCTTCAAAATTCTTATATATATAATATAAAACAAAGAATCCTGCTTTGTTTACAAAATAAAATCGGAAGTTGCTTTCAAATCGTGGGCAGTAATTGGATCATGGATTGGCATCCAGAAGTTTAAAATTAAGTTATCTAATAATTTCGACGAGAAAGACAACATGGTCAAATCTGTAGAAAAAACAAAAATTAATTTATTAGTGCTGCTGAAAAGATGTGCAGAAACACAATCCTGAGTCAAAATAAGAATAATAATAATTCTTAGTTGCGCGAGAATTTGTTTCTGAAAAATGAGCCTGGAGGATGCTATGAAATTGGAAGCTTTCTTATGTGTTGGCGATTTTTGTTACTTAGAGTATTTCGTCTTATAATATTTATTCCGGTATAAACTTTTCGCAAGAAAAAATAACGAACGACTTTTCTCGGATTTTATTCCTGTTGAAATTAAATATTTCGTCATTTTTTGTTTTATTTATCTTACAAAAAAACACATGAAAAATTTATTTAAAATTGATGAATATATTTGAAAGAAAAATATAGATGATAGAATGAAATATATTCTTCGAAAATTGATAATCTGAAACAAAATGAATTTTGAAAATGTCAGCGATTACAATTTCAGGAAGAATTTTTATGTTAAATAGTAAATACTGCGTAGAATTAACTGAAAGAGCTTGTTGCTAGTTCAGATGCAGTTCTAAAAAATTTGCACTTATTGATGCTCGCCAGGCGAAGAGAAGAAATCAGAATGGAAAAGCATGAAATTTTAAACATGCGCGAAAGCTTCAGCAATAATATTCTGGGAGCTAGCTGCATTCAATAATTATTCTAAATGACATTCCTTATTCGGAACTTTTTTTTCTATTTTCCGTAGCTCTGAAATGTTTCCTGCAAAATTTTGAGATTTTATTACATATCCGAATAAGATTGCAGATTCTTTGCGATGTTCTATTAATTAAATAAAACTTTTTAATTATAAATTCAATTAAAATGTTTTATCAGATAATTAAATATGCATTTTTTTATTTGAAATCATTTATTTTCCAAAATTTCTCTTTGTCAATGACAAAGGTATACTTCATTTGATGAAATTATTGACAATAACTTTCCAAAAAGATAGTGTAAAAATCCTGAAGATCAAGTAATTCTGCAAAATTTCTTAATTCTAGCATAACAAATACTGAGAAAAAGATGTATTATAAATTCCATCTTTATAAACATGAAACATCAAAGATATTTTAAAGATTTCATATTAAGAAAAAATAACGAGTAATAAAATACCCATATGATTGAACAATCTTCCTGGGATATTTTAAATGTTAAAGTTGGGGATGTAAAATTTTCCGAATTACATAGGTTTTGCTTTCACCCATATATTGATCTATTGCTTACGTATGCTTTGCACTAACGAATTTTTTCAGGTTTCTAAGTTATCACTCAAATATTTTATATTTTCCTCCATATATTTTTGTAAATATTTTAAAATTCAATGAATTATTTTAGCTGATGCGTTTTCTAAAATTAGTGAAAAAAATATTTTCAAAAATTTAAATACGTTTGCTTTAGCTACTTATAAATGAAGTTTTCAAATATATAGGCGAACTTTAAATTTATTCAACGAATTATTGAAATATACAATAAAATCAGTAAGAGCTATATAATCTTTAAATGAAGCCAATAAAAGGAAGCAGAAGAAACACGGTTTTATAGGTGGAATACATTCCTATTTTTGAGATAAATGATACGTGTATCAAGAAAAACATAGATCGAGATTTCAAACTTGGAAAAACGGCTGTAGAGCTAATTTCGAGAAAGATATCCTATTTGACGATACATTATTACAGATTTTTTTTTTCCAATTGACTTGCATAAACAAAAGGAACAGTAGATGTTACATCAAGCATCATCCTTCTTTTTTTTTTTTATCAAAGAAGGTATTACATTCTGCAATTTATTCCAATTTTTTCAATATTTTAGCTATTACTTGCCATATTTTATTAATAGAACACTCAGAAGCATGCAGATCGGCAATGAAGGAAATATTTGCAGGGTAAAAGCAAAACACTTTCCACATATAAAAATGTTTGAAAGATACTTTTGTTTCAAGTCTTTCACGGAATTAATTTTTGTCAGTTAAGTGGAACTAGTTAGATTTCATTGGACATATAAATCGGTAACAATACCAAAATGTCCAACCGTCCCCACTTGAATTTAATTATTAAAATAGCTAACGGCTAACGAAAGATTCGGAACTCAAGATTCAACTCGATGACTTATATTTCTGCTTCCATACTTATTTTAAAAATGCAAAGCTGCTGCATACCTCTATTTTTAATTTTGGAATCTTTTGTGCCTTTCATAAAAAAGAAAAATGAGGGCATAATATAGCGTAATCCATGCTCCTATAATTATAACCATAACCTTAAGCTTATTTACCTCCTGAAGGCAATCTCTTTTGGTCCTGTGGTTATATTACCAAACGTAATCTGACGCTATCGTTTGCGAAAAGGTAAACGTTCGTTTTCCATTTGATATATTTTTCAAAATGTATGATGAATGGCAAGTTCATTAGCTGTTGTGTATCGCAAAATTTAAATCCTGACACACAGCATGCGGTCGGCAAGAATTCAGAGGATGCTAAATTTTACATTGATGCATGAAAAAAAGTAAATTCAAAGTAAAAAAGGAATACGGACAAACTGTAAGACAAGAATAAATGTTCTTTATAAAACTAAATAGTATGAAAAGAGAAAAATAAGAGAATAAAGTATTTGGGAATGTAGGCAATTAACCCTTTGCACTCGGATGGGGCCTCTGAGTCACCCTTCAAGACGGTGAATCATTTTGAAATGTTATTATTTTTTATTTTGTTCGTTAAAAATACCTACCGAAAAATAGCAAATATGTAGATCTATAAGAAGATGTAGATTTATTTTTCGGCGAAATTCCACTCAAAACAATATACATTTATTTTTTGGAGTGATAAATAACTCCCTGTATTCGATGAAAAATTAAGCATCGAATTATTTTTCTGAGTGCAAAGGGTTCATCTGCAGAGAGTTTAGTTTAACCTAAACTATCATTGCAAATTGCAATTTGGCACCTGATTTAAGCTGTCCGTTTAATTATTAATTCGGTATCCAGTGAAGAGGAAATGTCCGGGAATTTATTTAAGACGTATACCACAAAAATGGCAAAAATGATTTATAAATGAAAGACCAGAAAATAATTTCAAAACAAAGCTACAAAGAAAAGCTACAAAAAAAAAGAAAAAAAAAACGGAAAACAAAAAAATGTGTAAAAGAAAATAATTGAAGAAATAAATGAGTAAAAGAAGGTGAGAGCATTTAAAACTCCGCGCAAGCACACAGATAATATAAAATAAAGAAAAACAGTTCGTTACTTTGGTAGCAGGAAGAAACCGTGCAAAACTGAATATATAAAATAAGGCTAATTCAGGATTTCAAAGCCAAGTGAAACATGCAGGGTTTGCAAAGAGTTAAAAAATCGGTATTGGAAAAGAATTCTATGGATGGAAAGGATTCGTTTTGAAAAATGAAATTGCGGTTCCTTTTGAAATCTAGTTCAGTAAGTAACTTGAAATTGTTAGTGCCTCTGAAGAGTGAACTGCATTTCCGCCTCACTTCTTGTGTTGTCACATTCGTAGGCGAAAAGATACAATTATAAAAAATTAATTTTTAAGTGTCTGATGTCTAAATGGCTGTAATTATAAAAATTTCAAAATAGGATTTTATTTTTTTTTTACAATTGTTATATTTTCGCATAAAATACTTCTTACATAAAGTATTAGGAACTGTATTGAATCACTCTTCACGTTTGTAGGTTCATTATTTTATTTCAATGATACTGCAAAATTTTGTTTATTATAAAGTACTTAAACATATTTACTTTCAGAAGAGATTCATAAAACCCGTCATTAAAGCTTTTTAATATTCGCCATAAAATCTGAGCTAGTCCAAAAACTTAATTCTTCTTGAAAAGCCCCAAAAGCTGCCAAAAAAAAAGCTTCAATATTTTTTTAGATATTCAATTACTTTTTTTTTATTTAAGACAAATTGTTTCTAGCTAAGTAACCGTTTTTATGTCGGTTACAAAATGAACAGGAAAATACCGAAGAAAAATAGTGGATTAAAAGAATAGTGGTCGTTAGAAAAATAATTTGGTAACTACTAGTACATTCCTACCAAGTAAATGGGCTTATTAAAATTATTTGGCATAATTTTCTAAAAATATGCGTCCCTTCATTACGTCAAGGACGTCAGTTTTAGAAATTTATATTTTAGGTTGTTATACCAAGCTTAACGACCTATTGTATGTTTTATTAGTCTCAAAGTTTACCAGTGAGAAAAAAAAAATGGATGATCATTTCATAGAAAGTAAATTAGATTTTTGAAAAATTCAAACCATAGCGTTTTTGTTAGTTTTGAAGAATAAAAGTTAATACCGAAATCGATAATGATAGGAAATGATAAAAATGTAATTCGATTAGCCTTTAAAGACCTCATATTGGAGATCTACCCAGAACTTTATATGAAGTCTATTACGAAGCACTGCTCATTTGATACTTTAATGCAAAAATGACGCTTGAATTTTTTTCGGAATTTATATCCTTTTATCATTTCCAGATTGTATTATGTAGAATAAATAAGTTTATTTACACTATGTTTATGAAATTTTCGTATAACTCACTGTACGGGGTTCACGGTATGTAGAAAATTATTTTAAATGGCCAACACACGCTTGAACAACAGAGGTTCACTTATCCCTTTCAATTAAAAATCCCGGAGCTGCGCCGGGAAGCAAGCAACTAATCTTCTGGGGCTTTTCTCTCAAAATCTCATTTCAAACTGAAATTGCTGTCACTGAGATGTTTTGGTTTTACATTCCGACAACTCTTCAGATGCTTTAATGAAAACGTCTAGCTTTTCATCTCGTGAAATAAGAGATCTCCCTCCTCCAAGGTGTGTGGCATCCCCGGCATTGGTTCACAAAACCAAAACAGGCGCCCTTTACGACCAGTATAATACTCGTCTTTTTACTCAACGTTTTTAAAATTTTCATCGGCTGATTCAATTATTAAACAACGGGTATTTACCTGTTCTTACAAATATGTTCATAAAGAAAATTGACTAAGACAATTTTCAAAAGATTCCAAAATTATATATTAATATTTTCATTTTTATAAATGGAAAGAAAATATAATGAACAATAAACGATACTCATATATATTCACGTTTCTTTTTCAGTATAAATCTGGAATATTATTTTCCTTCTAACAAAAAGAAAATTTTAAAAAATGAAGATGAGGCGAAGAAATGTGTCTTGAAGAAAGGTAACTGATAAAAAGAAACTTCTGTTCGAAGAAACATGTATAGGCTGTTTATGTAATTCCAGATTCCATAGAAGATGCACTGGTCAGACGGACTGTTAACCATGCCTCGGAATCAATCAATTTTCAGAGAAAAAACAAAAGTTAAAGTAGAACATTTCATGCACGTTGGCAGATGATGTTTTTGAAAATTCATAAGCTGTTTGCTAGTCACGTTAAATTGTTTCTTTGTTGTGGGATTTTTCTTTAGCCATAATGTTAATGAACTAATCACTTAAATTAGATATAAATAATGATTTACTAATAGAAAAAAAACATCAAAGGCCAAATGCAGGGTGAGTACTAGTGATGTACCAGATTTTAAGAAAATCATATTTTTAAAATTACTGCACGTATTCCAACAAGTGATACATGAATTTAATGAGAAAGATACTAAGTTTTTTCAGTTACAAATGCTCGGTGTGTGACTTTCTTGTTACACGGTATACGTCCAATCTGTAATTTATTTCGTTCCAAATATTTTATAGCATCAACCTGTCAATAGTTCTGAATGCTTCACGAATACGTTCTTGAAGTTCTGACAATGTTTTCGGTATTGGTGGTACATAAACAATGTCTTTGACGTAACTCCACAAAAAACGTTTCCTCCTCCTCCTCTTCTAACCAAATCTCATTCGCAACTCTCTCTGACACAGAATGCAGCTCTATAAGCTCTTCTATAGACCCATAATTTTGGTCAGAGATGAAATCTCGTTCATTTAGTTTTCACGAACACTTTCTCGAATCACTCTTCATAACATTCGACAGCTCTATCCGACCAAAGTCTCTTCTCCGCAGAAATATCGGTTCTCTTCTAACGAACGCTCGCCACAGAGAGATTCTCGAAATACCTGCCTATGAAAGTCCTGCATGCGAAATCGCTCGTTCTATGAAGCTCATTAAGAAGGATTTTCTCCACATTTTCTTAATGCGAATAGCACCTTAAGCGAGAACCTCTAAGTATTTTTTCCTTCAAGTTAATAAGTCGAAATTCCCCCCCCCCCCCGAAAAGAGAAAATCATGGCATGCTTACACTACATATTTCAGAACTACTGAACGGCAGTAGTTGAAATTCTGCGCTGCGTCATTTAAAAAATTGCTTTTTCAATTGGCATTTTGTAAAGTCGATTTGTTTCGATTAAAGTCATTTTGCATTTCTCTTCACAAGTCTTTCAAATAAAATTTATAATCAGAATTATAAAATATTATTTTAAATAAGACACTGCTTTTATTTGTGTTAAATGGCAATTGAATAGAAGACGAGCAAACAAAGCTGGAGATGTAGAAGTAATACAGAAATTTAACTGTTCATAATTCCTCGTACGAAATGGAACAGTTTTATATGTATTCGAAATTATACAACATAGGGAATTTCAATTTCTGCCTTCCAAACTTAGTTAGCGAATTTTGGGCGTGAAAAAATCCAATCAATACGAATTTTAATATAGATACTACTTTCACAAAAAAACTTTTAGAGACAATTTGCTTGGTTAATTTAAATTTTCATGTTTGCTATGCCATAATGAGCAGCATTCAGATATTTCTTTGATAAACTGTACTTTCTCTTTATAGCAAATTTTTTTATTTAATTAAATGGTTGTATGCAGAGTTTAATGGTGTATGCATAGTTTAATTTTGAAATATTTATAAATTTTTTAATAACAGTATTGGTAATTTTGTATGTTTGGCCTAAATGTAAATAGTTAGTACAAGAACGCAAACTTCTATACAATGTCTCTGCTGTTTACGCAATAAACTAAGAATCAATATAATTTTTTTTCTTAAATACTTTTCTTCTGTAAAGGAAATTTATTAACTTATGAATAATATTGATTATGCAAATTTAATTTTAGATAATTTTACCAAAAGTATCAATTGCAAATAAAGTAAAAATTTATAATGAAAAGGCATTATTTATGATTAGGATTTTTTTTCAAAATGGATGAATTTGTTTTGTGGAAAATTTTATTACTGTAAACATAAATATAAAAGAAGCAAAAAAAAAAAACAAAAACAATTGAATATTTATATAAATAAAGGGTTATCAGATTCATAACATTTTATTTATCCTTGTTGTTTATTGTAGCACATGTGGACACTTTTAATCATTTTTTAAAAATATTTCCTATACTATATTTTTTATTCTTCCAAAGACTAATCACTTCCTCCTGTTTCAATTATCTGGAGTTTCACAGAAACATAATGCTTTCCAAAAAGAAACAAACTTCAGTTGATTCCAAAGTTTGTAATAACCAAGAAGTTTGTTAATGCACACTCGGTGAAATCCAGAAGGGATAAAATAGTTGAGTTGTTTAAATGTTACTGCAACGAAGTTCTGGAATTCCAGATCTTTTGCGATGGGAAGCCTAATTTGCTTCGTTTCTTTGTTGAAATCCATTAATGGTCTGAATAGCGTAGCCATCAGCGGTAGAGAAAACGCCGGCACTTCAGATGTCCTGGTTGCTACCCGAAGGATATGAAATATGGCTTCTTCGGTACCAACTTTCATTAGTGCTTCAATAGTCTGTTCATTTTCTTCTACGTGTTTCATGTTAAACTGTTAAAATAGGTTTTGAGGAATTCCTGAGAACGGCAGTTTTTCTGAAAAAAATGAAAAAAGAACTCATAAATTTCTTCAAGGAAATGAGTTTTAGTTAATATAGCTCGCCTATTAGCTAAAGAAAAGTCGCAAATTCATCACCTATATCTCTAATATTTTTGCACTAAAACTTCTTAACGTTCGGAACTGGTAATCGTGCAAAACGTATCTCCAGCGGCTGCGCCTGAATTGCTGCTTTTGCTCGGAGTTGTGTAGAGTCGCAGGATTTACTGTGGAAGTAACATTTTGTAAATCAGTGGTTTATCTACCGATAAATTTGAAAATACAAAACGATGCAAGTTGAAAGGAGGTATTTCAGTTCGCAGTGTTTTAACATCAGCTTCCAAAATGTTGCTTCACCACAGATTAAAAATGATCATACTTCTGAAATTTTCTTTTTAATATACTTTCATCAATGACTATAATATTTCGAGAAAAAAGACTGTTTTATTCCTTGTTATTTTTTCAGATACGAAGTACAGTGAAAATATTGCAATCATTAAAAATATTCGGAGATTTGACATCTTCATGTTTTAAAATTATCGGAGTTCGAAAAACATATTTTTTGCTATCATGTCTATGACAAAGATAAATGAAGCGCCTTGAATTGGATGGTGGAAATTTGCATCCAATGTATAGGTTTCAATCAGGTTTCCAGCAAAATTCTTTCAGAGGAAATGTGTCTGCACGACTATTCGAATGTAAGTTAACTGTGAAGTGAAGAAAGCTAGATCTTTTAAAATTCCGTACATATGTTTAATACCTGCACTTCGGAGGTTCATCAAATTTTTAGCCAAATCCGACAAAGATCTGACCGTACTTTCAGAAACATATGCGATTTTGTCACAAGTTCTCTGTCAAATTTGTTTCATTCGCTTGGGGGCAAAACGTTTCTAAAACCTGAATTCGATTTTCAGATACTATTAACCGTATGCCAAGGATGAATCGCCAAAAACGTCGCTTAAGATGGCATGATAAATTCAGTAATAATGCTAAATGCACCTCAAAGAATAATATTTCATTAGAATTGTATCATCTTTGGGATAACACCTTTATTGGGGAGTGTGCGAGAAAGTTTTGGATCATTGGTTTTCCAATTTTAAATCAACGTCCTTGAATTGAAACACGTCTGTAGTCATCCGGACTGCGATACCCTCCATTCATTGCGTTCATATTCCACCGTCCATGAGTGACAAATCGGATAAAATAAACACTCGTAGCAGTCTGCAACGTCCGAGTGCTCCTACTCGGATGCATTCATGTGTTCCTTATAGCATGCTTCCATAGCCCAACCCTTTGTCTATTAGGACGAAATGATTCGTGAACTTGAATGTGTGTGATGGAGTGCGGGTCCTCTGATATTTTGTAATATAATCAAGTTACTAATTGGCCAAGGCTATTTTTTTCTGATACGTCGGTTGATGGTTGTTAACATAATGCTTTTTAGATGTTAGCCTTTTTACGAATCGTTTCTGGATTCATGAAGTGAGTGAGCTAATTAATTTTTCAAACATCTGAATGCAACAATGTTTATATATTTGTGCAAAGCACGTACTCTGACAAATGCATTGGGCTGACTCTAAGCGTTTGTTTTGCATGATAATTATAAAGCGTTGTTCCAAAGTGGATGAGTGCAAAATATGTAGAGAATTTAAATTCCTTATTCTTTCATGGGGGAGACGATGATCATGTAATAGGATCTTGACTTCGGGATTGCAAGTTCCATTTTCGAAAGTCGATTTCATTTAAGATTTGTCTTTTATGTAGGTTAAATGTATAAATATTCTGATTTTTAGTGTAAAGTGTCATTTGGGCAAGACTTATCTGCATGATGAGTTTTTATCTCAAATATCTCGCGTTTCTTTGAAACGGAATGTTAATGCTGGATCACTAACTTGCTCGTTGGAAGTAATATTTCATTTCCCAATCTTAGCTGAAAGGTCGTTCAGACATTAAACAAAAATTGTGATAATTGGAACCATGAAGAAAAAAAAAGAAACATATGATAATTAGTTTAAATCATTCTCCTTAAATTACTAAAAGAATGTTCTATTCGCTTCTCAAAAAATACTTTCTGACGAAATTTTACATTTAAAAATGAAAAATTTATTCTTATTTTTAACATTTCGCAAGAACACTATGTGTGTGTGTGTGAAAATAATCTGAGCAATAAAAGGAAATCTTTTATATTTGAAATAATGCGAATTTAAATGAAAAAGATTCCGAATGATCAAAAGTTTCAGAAAGCTTTTGAAGATTCAACAAGTCAAAAAGCCAAAAGTTGGAATTGATCTCTACAAAAACGAAAAAAAGAAAATCGCACACAATGACTTCGGCCAGTATCGCCATTTAAGCAACTAGAGTCGTTAATATTCTGATTACTGCAATGTTCGATTCATGAAACGAAACGACTTGCTGTTCCTGTCAGAAACCTAAATGTTTAGAGATTATTGAAAAACATTCAAACTTTTATGAGATTCAATACAAAATTGTCTTCGATTCAATAACGACAGGGAATAAAGATAATCTTACAAGATCGAAATAAAAAGAGCCGTCCTGAAAGACAAGAAAACGCAGATTTTTTCCCCCGCAGGAGAGGTTATTGTTCTTTAAACTAAATCTGAATGTTCTTATACTTTTTCTCACTATCCTAGTCATTTTTTACTTCCTGGTATACGGATACAAAGTACCTAGTATACGGATAATCACCAAAAACTCCGGATTTAAGATTTGATGAGTCTCCATGTTTCAGATCTCACTGAATTTGAATATTTTTTTATAATTATATATGAACATAATATTTAAACTGCTTTAAAATAGTTGTATGAAATTGAATATGCATTCTTTGCACTAAGTTTGTAGATTTCTTTCAAATTTTGTAGGAAATACACGCACAGGAGTCGGTCTCTCCAACTGTCCAATGAACACACGATAACTACAGTATCTGGCTGAATAAAATTACGTACACTTGTTTAATATTCGAAATGCAAATTTGGAACGAAATCCATCAAAGGGTTGAGAATGTCTGTATTTTTGTTTCCCTTTTAAACGCGATTATTAAAAAAATAATGTAGGTGAGATGTGTTCAATTTTGGTTTCAACCAATCGAAAAAAAAGCGTCCAACATGCTTTTTTTGTATTTGTGCCTTAATTGCCAAAGGGAGTAGTTGCAATAAAAACATTATTCATGCCAAAAATCAACATTTTCCAAATATTGGTCGCCATTGCCACTCGATTAACACACAATTTTGTATTATCTTTACTATGAAGCACATAGCTCTAAAGTGTGAGAATCTGAAAATAAAAAATTCAGCATTTGTGGCCCTCACAGCCTTGCTACCATTCACAATTTTTTGCGAGGAAGCAGGGTTATAACACCTTTATTAGATTGCGAGAACGTTTTAGAAGAAATGCTTCCGATGGTTGAGTAAAAGTTTAAATGATGCCGGAACCGTCAAGTGGCTTATTGTCATCAGTTGCTTGATTCAGCTTATTCTGAGATCTTAATTGTTTTACAGAATATGCCAAAAACTGCGAATATTATCGAATCGTAGCTGTGTTTATTTATCTGTGAAAATTAGAATAGTACAGTTTAAAACTCTTCACATTTTTAAGGCAAAACTTAATCGTCTGATATTTTAACATCGAATAGAAAGTGCATTATTTATGAGGGAGAGAGTAATATATGGCTTTTTCGAAAGTGCAAAGAAGTATCTGAAAAGTTGCGACTAGATCTGTTTTAAATAAATCAGCATTTTGATATCTGATAATCAAACGGTCTCGTGTACATTCGATAATAAGTTGCATCTTTAAGGGAATAATCGAAATGTGCGATATCAACATATATCAGTTTTGCATATCTGAAAATTGCAAAAAGTATGTTATACGTTTTTTTGCCCTTTTGGAATTCTAAACTTTCTTCTTTGGAGTTCAATACTTACACTGAGTTTTTAATTTGCATATTTTTATTTATACTTCCCCTTTCAATAAAAGCGTTTCAAAACGAATAAAAAGAAAAAAGAAAAGAAAAATCAATAGTCTTTATGCATTTTTATGCGTCATCATGGTGTTAATTGGAGTGAATGGTCGTTGACATCTTCAAAAATATGCCAGAAATTAAGAAATATGTCTTCGAATCATTGAAATGCCTGCCAAGTGGAAATTTATGGAAGAAAGCGGAGATCCAGTTTCATTAGTTATCATTCAGAAGGGCTTCGGATTCTGTTTTATTGGGAAATTGAATCATTCGCATATCTAAAAATAATGGGAAAAAAGGCATCTGAAAATTTCTCTTGCCCACCTGCGCTAACGCAAGATTCACAGAAGTGCGTGCCGAAATAGCCCATCGTAACTCGCGGTGAGGTCAGACAAAAGATCCGATGCCTCAGGGAAATCGGGAAAAGATTTATATCTGCTAAAGGAATTCATTTTGGATCTAAAACTGTGTTCAGACAATCGTCTCAATGGACGGGTCATTCTCACTTCTGAGATAATTGAATACGGATGTGGGCAACACGTTGTTAGCGGTTCGACGTGCATGGAACGTCTTTTCACCGTAAGTGGTTAACTAAATACGCGCAGTTGCATTCAGATGGCTTTCGTGTTCTTGTTATGTCCTTTCTCCAGTTCAATTGCTGTCTTCTCGATTACGGAAGATTGGGTTAAGATTTTGAAACCAAATATCCTCCGTAGATGTGCTCATGAGACCACATCGAGTGTCAATTCGCTCTTGCAGTTGAATCGGGGTAATGAATGCCCCCAGTTTGCTTGAAATCGGAATGAAGCTCAGGTCTATATTGAAAGCAGGGTTTTCATAGTTGAAAAGGTTTTTTACGATAATTTTTCACATTGATGATAGGTAATTTCCCGAGGAGTGGCATTGGAATTCAATAATTATTACCATTGTTCAATATTATTGTTGTTCGAGTAATGTCCATAACATTATTTTAAATCCTAAATAAAATATCCTCTAAAATTCCGAATTTGCTCATAAATTGCAAATTATCTGTACCATTCTTTAAAAAAATTTAATTCACCGTTCAAAAATCATGTTCAACTATATATAACTATATTATTCACAATAGATTTTGCAAAATTAGCCCAATTTATCTATTCCAGCTTCTTAATTTCTTCCCTCGTATTTTTTGGAGCGCCAAAAGTTTTCTACTCGAAATGGCGTGCTTCGCCGACTCTTTTTGCAGCTTTTTGAATAATTGCTTCTTTTGACGGAGCAATTATTCCCCTAAAAATCATTTCTCGGTTGTTGCCGTTCTGGTCATTGCCACAAGGCGTAAACAACGGACTCGAGGAAAAAAAATTGCATGAGGCTTTTAAACTCGCAGTGGATGCAAAATAGGCTGAAAAGCTATTCGAGAAAAAGGATGGATCTTTCTTGGAGCCTCTCAAAATATGCTTTGAAGAAGAAAGGCGATTTTCTTTGTGTAAGGGGGCGTAACTCAATATCGCTTTGGAAAGATGCCCGGACCCAGCTGAAAACCCTTAATGGTTCTAGCTTGATGGACGATTTATTTTCCGCGGAGACCGAAGCATTGAACGTAAACAGTGTCAGGAGGCTATGAGAAAGATGTGCTGGACAATGTAATTATATACGGTTTTACTCTAAATATTATATGCTTCAAATGTACATGAGATGTTCATGTCACACTAACGTCAAATGGCTTGCGATTTACTTATACAAGTTGCAGCAGCTCTTCTTCTAAATAAGAAAACACGATTAAAAACAAAATAAATGAGATGGGCTGTATCTAACATAAAAATGTATTTGGTACCCAGGAACAATGAAGGTACATCCACTCATGATTGCTTTCAATAATAAAAGCAGCGCATTAATACAAATTATACCTACTATTATTTCCTATAAAGTTAATTTCTTCAAACGTCGAAAACAATACTTGTGTTAAAGTAATTTAAGCAAGTTCTGTTCCATATAAATGCCGCTATTCATGTTTAGAAATACTGGACTAGGTCATCACTTATCAAATTTACAGTTTTATTTCTTTTAAAATTCCTTTTGTCATTTGATGTACATTTTCGTGAAGAAGTTGATAGAATCTTTCTCCGTCTTTTTTCTCTAGAAGCGCGAAAGTTAGCAAAGAGCTGTACTTTAAGGCACTGTACTTTCTTATACAGCACACATTTCGTTAGTAGCTTCTACGGTCGTAACCACTTACCATACCAAATGATTTTGTCACTGAATTGCCAACGACGTGCTACACACGTCAGCAAGCAATTGTCACAGAAGTTGGCGACCCATCAACTGAGATTGTTTGCCTGAACAAAGTTTACAAGAGTCTTGAAAATCAATTCATTTAGAAGATAGAAATCTTTTTCTGATAAGATATAAAATGCCCGCGTCCTGGCCTAGTGGTAGCGCGTCTTCCCCGTGATCTGGGCGTTCTGGGTTTGAGTCCTGGCTAGGGCATGGTTGTTTCCTACCCCGTGTTCTATCTGTGGGTTGTGTGAAAGAGCCCTTCTGTAAAAAGGGGTTGTGCAAGCGAATGTGTGTCATCTTCATATGAGCTAGAAGTCAGACTTCTGTCCTTCGGTGCTCAGGGATCTTTACCATCAGACGTTATTGCAAACCATCTTTCCGCTGTAAAGCGGACGCGACATCATCATCATAACGTATGAAATACATTGTGTGGAATCTCTGCGAATTGCATTGGACTACTTTGGTGGTCTTTACTATGAATTTCTTGTCATTGCAAGTGTTAAAACCGAAATTGAATGCAAAAAGCAAATCCTTTCGAAAATACTCAGTTTTGACCATTTGGTATTATTTGGAATGATTTAAAAGTACACAAAACTAATACAACTTTATAAAAAGCTATATACATCTTATTCAGTATTGAATTATATTTTAAAAATGTAAAATATTTGATTAACACCTTATGTTTTTTCATGCATTTTTAAATTTGCAAATGGAATGCTCTTAAAGTATTCTTAAAACAATAAATATTATATAATGGTATTAATTTTTTTTGCGCAATGTCAACATAGTTGGAAATATCTTACTTAACATCTATGCTTGTCACAGGTCTTTCATATATTAACGCTTGATTCTGTTCTGTTTTATAATTTGTAAAACAAAACTTGGGGAAGAAATTGTCTTCTATTATCTCCTATATTCTTATATTAGGATAGTTAAAACCATCAGACAAAATTAGATAAGTAATCATTGATATAAAAAATAAGCCCTCCTGTAAAATTTGAAAGCAGTTTTGGGTTATTTTATCTGTTTACTTAAGTAATTTTAGACACACTTGCTTTTCGAATAATCTTCTTTGCTGAATTTTCAGGAATTAACGTGTTTTTATCGTGTATTTTTGAGCCATGGCTCAAAAGGCAAAAAAAAACTTGTTAGTGCAGTTTCACTTAGTTAAATTAAACAATTGAATTTTACCGCGTTTAAAACTATATACGCCTACCACATTTCGTCATAATGCCTCGTCATCATAACCGAAGCGCTATCTATTGAGTTAAAATTCAAAGTAAATAAACTGGAGGAAGTCAGAAATTAGATAAACTTTCTCTTATTAAAACCTATATTGCAAAAGTTTTTGGGAAATTCATTAGTAGTTATGTTTTTAATGAGATTGTTTGTTGCTTCAATATAAGAAATTTTATTATTACAAATTTTTTTAATCCTGTTAAATTGTGAGAATATCAAATTTTTGGAAACTTTAGAGTTTAAATTAGTAATTACCATTCTAGTTAAACTCATTCCTTTTATCATAAATATCTATTAAAGTTTTTCCATTAGAAATTTCTATATTTAAATCTAAATAGTTAGCTTTAAGTTGATTTTCGTTTGTTTGGGTTAATCTTTTGAGTAACAATTAATAACATTAGGGTTATCCAAATTTAACAAAATGAAGTCATCAATTTATCTCCAGCCTTTTAATAAGTTGTGTTTAATTATTTCTTTCTCATAATAACGTAGGAAAATATTAGCTAAAGCCCTTGAAAAAGCTGTTCTCATTGCAATTTCCTTTACTTGTTTATAAAAATTAATTCCGTTAAAAAAGTAGTTTTCTTTAATATTAAATTTACATAACCCTAGCATTTACATAACTTTTTGTAATAATATCTCTATTTAAATATTCGTAGTATATAATAGTACAGACATATATTAATTTTTCATGAGGTAGATTAGTGTACAAATTTTTAAAATCATAAGTATTAAGCTTATTAATATTGTTATATTTTAGAAAATCCAAAATATCTTTGTTACTATTGATTATAAAGTTATCTTCATCTTTTATTTTATTCAGGATAATTTTCAAGTATTTAAAGAAATGTTTTCCCGTATAGTAATTGTAACTGCCGGTGCTACAAGTTACGAATCTAAATTTTATTGTTTTTTTATGAAATTTTATTGTTGGAAACAAGTAAGGATAGTTTAAAGAACAAGTTTTAATTTTGTTTTTCGGCGAAAGCTAGCATCCTTTTATCCAATTCCTTTTTCCCGGTACTATTTAATTTGTAAGTCAAATTAGAGTTATATTCATTAATAAGAAGTTCATTATAATAATATTTACAAATTAAACCGAAATTATTTGCCGATTTATCTATTACTGTAATAATAAACCTCTTTTAAATTTTTTATTTCTTTTTTCAATTATTTGTTAAAATAAATTCCTCGTTCTTTAGTTCTAATGTTATCTGCATTAAATTTTGTTTTAATTTCTTCTAAAATCCTAACTTTCCATTCTCTGAAACCTTCTGGAGACCAATAGTATTTCCTAGTTAATTTAGAAATAAAAATGTTCAAGTCTTGTCCGTCAGAAATTGGGATTTTTTTAATGTTTACTTTTTCTCTCAATCTAAATTTTGTTCTCCTTTCCATAATTTTCAAATTCCTATAATTTTCTATAATTTTCAAATTCCCTGTTATAATATGTCCTTTATCAGCATCTGTATAATCTTTATAAATTTCTGTGTTGCAATTACAATCTGTTTTGTTTATCTTATTTAAATTTTTGCTATAGTAATTATAGTTACAGATTACTTTTCTTAAATCTGCTGAATAACTAAATGCTATTGAAACCATTGCATTATCCTTTAAAGGAAAAAATTCTTCACTGTTGTGCATAATTTTATGTAACTTTTGGTTTTCGAAGCAAATATCCAAAAATCTCACTACACAGTACTTTTTATTTAAATTACTTTTTGTTTTTAAATAGTAAATCGTTTTTTTCCTATATTAAGCTTGAATTTGATTAGATGTAGGATTATGAATTTAGTGAAAGAATTTTCAAATTTTAAATCTTCAAATTTGTTAACAATAGACTATACTTTTTATTTTAATAAACTAATTTTATTTTTCTAAAGCCGAAAAGATATTTCTTCATTTTAAGAAGGTTCTCATTATTATGTTCCAAGTTACAAAAATTCTGAAATTCCTCAGATATTGTATCAAAATTGCCGCCTCTACCTTTTCCTCTCTTAAATCTCTCACTTTTGTTTTCCTTATCTAGAAAGTCTTTAAAGATGTTAAGTTTGTTATAAATACAAATGTTATCCAAATCCCCGTAACCTTCTCTATTTAACTTACTATTAAGTCCATAAGGAAACAATATTTTTAAATTGCATATATAAATATTTTCCAAGTCTAATCTTCTGTTTAAATCAATTACATTATCTTCCAGAATGTAAATATTTATGTCATTAAAATTATGACATTGGAATTGTAGTAGCTCATAGTCAAAAGACTCATTTTTAATAAAGTTTTTAATAGCAGATCTGGCCATTTATTCGTTTATTTAGTTCAGTACTAGTTTGTCCTATGCAATTTAAATTACATTCTTTACAATTCAGCAAATACACAAATAAGATTTGTTTTTACAAAATAAATTCCATATTTGAAATTTCGTTTTTAATTTGTTCTTTATTAGCTAGTGGACAAGTCTTGCATTTTTTGCTATCACAAACTGGATATTTTATTTGTATTTTTAAAATTTTTTGAACAAAACAGTTGTGCAAGTAACTTTTTATCCGTGGACGCCCCAAGCACAAAGCTATCCACAGTGCCCCTTGGTAAAGCGCGCGACGGGCCATGCTCTATGAGAAATTCTTTAATTGACTTTTGCATAGATTTATTTTATTAGAACCTGAAAGGAAAGATGTCTCTTTTGCCTCAACAATCCTCGAATCAAATCCAAAAGGGAAAATATTTTTATTTTTAAAGGATGCATTGAGTGGAAAAGCGCAAATGCAGATTAATTCCAGCCAGATACAGGAATAAGAAACTATCAATCCAAAATAATCAATATGAAAATTCACCTGTATAATATATCCTGAATCTATATAATAAAATATACATTGTATTTAGAGAGCGCTAATGCTGCTACAACTAAAACACAAATGAACTTAACCAAAATAGAATAATTATTAGAGGTAAATATTAAATTTACAGCCATAGAATCTAAAAGAAAGATATAAGGAATCCGGCCTGAAGACTTTCTCAAGGGTCACCCTCAAGTACGGATTCAAACCAGGGATTTTTTCTGCGAGGGGACTTTCGTCCAACAAACTGACCCCTTGTGACCCGAAAATCCCAGAATATCGGAATCAATGTATTATGTAATATATCAGTATTTAATGCGTATCATTACCTTTTAACCAAGTGGAATCCTTATTGAATGATTAGCTATTTGCTATAATTCCCGAGACAGGTTCTCCAGAAATTTCTACAGATTCTCTTCAATCACGATTCCAAAAACTAAAATCCACTTCTTCGTTAAATATCTAACACTCTGGGGAGGTTGTCTTTTGAATACGACTAATTTTGATTTTATTTGAATCGAAGATATAGAGAGGATGCGAAATTTTGATTCAGTTCGTAGTTAGATCAACTGTCCAAAACGATGGTTGGTTGGTTAATTCAAGTTTAATGACGCAAGAGCCGAAAGAAGCGCCAATCGTATGGTTTGAGATGATATCACGTGAGAAGTTTAAATGGATACAGTACATTAAAAATCAGGTCAGGAAAACAGCAACAATCAAAACATGAGAGATTAGTTAGGTAAAATAAGTTAATAATCGAAGAACATCTGTGATAAATTCCAATGGCTTTTAAAAATATTAAAAATATACTGATGGGGTGGTTCTCCCTCTAATTCTCGTATGCTAAGTGAATTTCAGTGAAAATATTTCATGCGATGAGAATTAAAATTGGGGCACCCAGCTAGAATATGCGCAACAGTAAAATCAACATTACATGATGGGCATCTGGGCGCTCTCCCACTGAATAGTAGATATTGAGTGAAACAAGTATGACCGATGCGAAGTCGAGTCAGTTTCACGTCGGATGTTCTTATGGAAACAATGGACCACAAATGAATATGCGGTTTAATGAAATGTAGCTTATTATGAGTCTCCAGATACCAAGACTCCTGTCAAAGGGAATGGATATAATGAATAATTCTAAGTTTTGAATCCCGATTTGGCATTGATGTCTGCCATAAACTAGAAGCTGCTTTGGCAGCGCAATCAGCTTCTTCATTTCCTAAAATTCCAACGCAACTAGAAACTCAGTAGAATGAAACTAAAAAAATCCTTGGCTTCTAGTGTTTGAAAGCAACATAAAATATCCACTGCCACAGAATGCATCTATTTATCAGGGTGAGATAATAGCACCAAAGCATTCATGCTGTGTATATATAAAATAAATTTACGTTTATAAGAAACTGCAATTTTCAGAAGAGCACAAAAAACTGCTATAAGTTCCGCAGTCAAAACCGAGAAAAAGTTGTGCAAACGGTAACTGTAGATCTTTTGTAAAAATTTAATTCCGCAGCCTACATAACTCTCCAATTTTGAGCCATTAGTAAAAATATGTTCTTATGACGAAAATTGATTCCTGTGAGAGGCAAATAGTTTTTGAAATATGATTGGTGCTGTGGAAAACTTATCGAATGTATAAAAGAGGTTGATGTATGGAAAAAATAGGGGTGTCCAAAGGTGGGAATACATAGAATTCTGCCATTTTAATTTGTATGTCACTAAGACCTGCATCAGCAATAATCGTTTGAATTCTCTCACAAAAGTGGAGAATATTGAAGAGACGAGCATTGTAAAGTCTGCAAAGACCAATGGGAAGTAACATTTGCCGTAGTGGATGATTAGAAAACGATAGGATCCTAAGATAGTATTGAGCTGATAGCAATTCACGTCTTAAGTATAATGGTAGCTGATGGCAGATGACAAAGACTTTGTACGGGCGAGGTTCTGAAGACACCATAACATATTCTCAAGGCAGAATGATGTATAGTGTCCAATTTGCGTAAAACAGTGGGTCGCGCCGAGCCATACACAGCACATCCATAATCAAGGCGGGATAATATTGCTTGATAAATCCTCAGCAGACAGGTGCGATCTGCACCCCAAGTCGTTGTCGAAAGAACTTTGAGGATATTGAGAAGTGATTCGCATTTCTTCCGTAATTTCAAAATATGGGGAAGAAAGGTGAGCTTCTTATCAAATATCACTCCCAGAAATCGCATGTCTGCAACTACAGGAATGTCCACGTCACCAATGCGAATCAAAGGATTTGGCTGTATACCTGTTTTCCGACAGAAGTAGACACAACGGCTCTTTTCAGCAGAAAGAGTGTGGCCATTGCCGTTACACCATGTCAGTAACTTATTCACCGCATGTTGCAGCTGTCGCTCAATTAAATGAATACTAAAGCCCTGACAAGATATCTGGAGATCATCAACATACAAAGTGCCTTTAACAGATGGAGGTAATTCGTCTAAAATCTGACTAAGGGGAAGGGAAAAAAAGTGTTCCACTAAGGACGCTTCCTTGAAGGACTCCCCCCTCAGCTAGAATAAAAGGGTTCGAATAAGAATTTCCAATATGTACTCTAAAAATGCAAGAGGGTAAAAAGTTCTGAATAAAAATCGGCAAATCTAATAATAAATAAATCTACACAACTTATAAAAATCAAATTTTAAAAGTGATATACGTGCTATGCAGTTATAATAAGGAACAGCGGCAACAATTAAAGTCCGTTACACACTGACGAAACAATGAACAACGAGCAGAACTTTGCTCTTTTCCAGTCGCAACTTGTATTTTGTACACGACGCGTAGGTGGATCGTAGCAGACGCCCGCTTCTAATGCCTTGGTCTCTTTTTTTCCTAATGCCTTGACAATGTTGCAAATGCAAAGTCTTGCATTCGTCATTAAAATAAAATTAGGCCGGACAGTGCAAAACACGGATAGTCACAAGCCGGATACGCGGGCATGTACTGTAGTTGAAATTTCGACTTGTGGTTTTGACACCAAATACAGTGGAACCTCATTTAACGAGCATAATGCGCTCTGAAATGTTATCTTGTTATGCGAAACACTCTTTCAGTTCTTTCTCTTTTTTTTCCAACAACACCCTTTTTTGGAAAAACACTTTTTTTTTTTTGGAATCCATTCGAAATAGAATAATTGCGTCCTATTCCGAAATAACACATTTATAATACTGTAATTTATTATCTATAATGCGTGGTTTTTAAAAGAAAATAATCTAAAGCCTTTTATCATTGACTACGCTTCAAAATTGAACGAAAATGAGACGCCGCATCATTGACAAATAAATTTGTAACGCGTCTCTCAACATGCGATGACATTATTTCTGTATCTCTTATTTCATTAGAAGGTTGTTGCTACAATTCGCTATCTGGTCAAAACTTTTTTCCATGGTTATAAGGTTCTCTTCAAAGACGAGCTCAACACCAACTGATGCAAGCTAGTGCAGCACGTGACTTCAAAGGGTCTTCTGCGAAACATTGATCACTAAGCCAGTCACTTTTTTTACATTTTATCTTGCTCCTTATGCGAATCAATCTTTAAGCGATGTGCATCAAATTTCATATCATGATGCCTCTTAAATTCTATTCACTATATCACGAAGCTAAACAAAAAACATTCCGAACTAAATAAGAATGCGAAGAAATCGGGGAATGAACAGTCTGCTTTTTTATGATTATCACACACCGTTTGAATCTATAAATGTGGTTAAAGCTGCCAATTATGATGGTGTAGTGAATTAATATTTTTTTCCAACGAAACAAATCTTTTATGAAACATTTAAGGATTGTATTTCTAACATGACCACACTCGTTTGATATCCTTATTATCTGAAAGTGTGCAGACAGATGTTGAAAATAACATCGCAACTCAAAAACATCCGTTTTTCAATAAAATAAATGAGCAGGAAAAAAAAAGAAAAAAAAAAAAGTGCAACAAAGTGAAATTCAGAGAACATTTATTTTTTATTATTTATCTTTTTAAAAAAGTTTTTCGATGAATTCAGAGAAGTAAACAGATGAAAATTAATAAAACGTGAAACAGATGAAAATTAATGAAGTGTCGTAGAGAGCAAATAATGACAATAAAAATTCGCCGAAACTGGAACGCCGCTGAGATCGGGCTTACAGAAGAGATTTATATTACTTTCCTCTTTTTCTTTTTGTGCGGCGTTTCCTTTTTTTTCCCACTGGTGTTTTCTTTTCGCAGTGTTTGAAAAGACGCAGAGCAGATGGAAAAGCGGGCGTCGAGGCGCAGATGAGTAGCTCTGATGACAGACAGATAAGCAGTTTCCGGTGGGGGCGCGAAGAGAGGAGAATCGCTTTGCTCAGCACAGGAATGGCATTGTCAGATTCGCGATGGAAGTTAACAGATTTCCGGTAGCAGTATACTATAAACAAAGCAGCAAGAGGGGTCTCTCCAAAACTTTCTCGCATTATCTCTAATAAAGGTGTTACCCCCGAGAATGCCTTGCATGAATTTGGAAGTTTTATTGAATGTGTCTTGTGATTCTTAGCGAATGTTTTTTAATCCCTCGAATGCGGTTAACAGTATGCCATGCGTTTTTCCTAACCGATCGAACCCAAAAAATGTCACTTGGAACTCTACTTAATTATAAAATCCCATACCATATTTGATATATTTAAGTCATTGTGATTTTCTGAAAGTATAGACTGACAGACGGTTACACTTCGCTGAAAATTTGATATATATCTGCAGTGTAGATGTAAAATTTGTTTTGAATTTTATCCATTGGCTGCCTCGCATTGTATATGAACGGATGGACTTTCTTCGAATGGAGTTTGCTCAAAATGAGACAGAAGTCTAGAAAATGTAATGCAAAGACGGTATTCCGACTTTCATCCACCTTGCTCAGAGTATTGAATTCTTTGTAACAGACTGACGGGAGGACAGACATAATGCCAAAAATCGGTTTTAATGTCTAAGACGCAGATATTCGCCAAAATCTTGAGTTTGAATTTTTTTTTTTAATATTCTATGATTTAAACTCTTCTTTTACTTTCTGTACGGGAAAGCAAAAGAAGTTTTGAATTCATGTTCGTCTTTCTGTTTTAAACCTAACGAAATTAAAATGGAATTTCGTCTCTTTTCTTGCATTTATGCTGATATTATGTCTCGGAAACGAATGACAGATACAATTTGGCAAATGATTGTTTATTCCTGAATAGAAAGTGAATAATGGCATTTGTCGTCTGGTGCTTTATAGAAAAATACTCCATTTTCTTCAATGCAATAGGAAGCAGCAATAAAATGGTCGGTATTGATAAATGTACACTCTTTTATGCATTTAAAGATTTCTTTTTATAAAAAAAATAAATTTTTAAATTTAGAAACGTTTTTATGTGCTCTCTCTATTTACATTAAGTGTGAATGTTTATAAGCAGTATGTAAATCAGTAGTTCAAATGAAATGTAACTAAGTAATTTATATAATATTTCTTAACAATAATAGAAAATGTGTATTTATATAATAATAAAGCAACGAATAAATAAGAGTAAGTAAAAAGAAAATATAACTCAAGGGATTTTTCATCCAATGCTTTTATTGACTTGTGAGTAGCTCTTCGGTTTTCAGCGAAATTTCTAACGGTAGAATTTAAAAATCGTACTGCTAAAATTTAAGAAAAAATGATCCTAATGAAAAAACTGAGAAATAGCAAGGCAACACAGCCAACACGAGTTACAAAAATCAGAAGAAGAATAAAGAAAGGATGATTTTTGGTTGTCACATTAGCAAGAAGGAAATTATATATACAGGGTGTTGCCGAATTCGACCGACACATTCAGAGGGGTGATAGTAGGCATCAAGAGGATAAAGAATCGCCATACAACATGGGGGTCCCAAACGACGTTTAGGGGGGTGAAAATCGCAAAAATATAGGGAGTCGGAGAACTGTTGGAAATTGGAAATTAATAAAAAAATAACAAATGGGGTTTCAACTATGAAATTTCTTAAAGTGAAAACACATTCTTAAAGGCTATTTTTCATGTAAGTAACATGCCGATTTGATGAAGCAGGGGGTCGTAAATAATTGAAAACCGAAAAGTAGTTTAGAACCCTTATCTGCAAAAATATTAAAACTAAGAATTTTATACTCTTTAATTTGATATGAACTTACATGAAAAATAGCCTTTAAGAATGTGCTTTCACTTAAAAAAAATCATAGTTGAAACACCATTTGTTATTTTTTTTATTAATTTCTTACAGTTTCTAACAGTTCTCCGACTCCCTACATTTTTGCGATTTTCACCACCTAAACGTCGTTTGGGACCCCATGTTGTATGGCGATCCTTTATCCTCCTGATGCCTACTATCACCTCTTTGAATGTGTTGGTCGAATTCGGCAACACCCTGTATAATACTTAAGGTAGTACAATTTTCTGATGTTTTTTTTGGGGGGGGAGAAGAATCGAATTTGTTTTGACGTTAATTCATTAGTCGTTATGTAAAATAGATATTTTCTTAAGCGTAATATTTCATCAGACTTTTCCCGTATATATATATGTGATTATATAAGAATCATTTCTTCTGATAAAGTTAGCACCAGATATCAATCGAGTGTTCTTTATACACATTGATAAAATTACTTTTATTCTATTTGACTCATTTCATATTTGTAAATATTGAATTTTATAATCTATTTTTCATTTGCCCGTAATGCGCTAGAGTCCTGAAGTTTTTCTGCGCTTATGCAATAACAAAACATTCATTTAATATTCAGAACTTAATTATCAGTTAATTTATTATTAAATTAAATTTTGACTCCATGCTAGTATCACCATCTGGTTTTGAATGAAGAAAAATTAATTTCAGACGTTTTATATTTATTATAATAAATTAAAACCTAAAAACTATCATTAGAATAAGAATTATGTTTTTGTGTAATGATACGCGAGTTTAAAAGAAAACTATCACCTTTTTTAGTTTGGAAACACAGAAGCAAGTCAAAGGGCTTAGTTTCCCTCTCTATTTTTTTAATATTTCACCAAAGAGAAAATGAACGTGTGTTTTCTTCCCGGCTTTTTTCATAGATCTATCTACACAAAAGAGTATACTTTGCAATCAGTTACATACTGAATTGGAGAGAATGGAGGGAGTACTTTGAAATTTATTTTTGACTGAGAGAGAGCTCACATTTCGATATAAATTTACAATCGTATCGTATATTTAAATGATTGCACTTTTAAATTATCATGCTAATGTATAAGAGCAATCCGAGAGACAAGAATCAATCCTTTAGCGAATTTAGTTTCAATGATCTGCAATTTTGGCTGAAATGAATTCCTTTTAACATTTTGCACTATTATGTTAACGCGTTCACATTGAGACCGATATCCAGTCAAACTGTGAAGGGATTGGATCAAAAATTGGGTGTAGATGTAAAATCCTTGTTGGTGAAAACCGTGCTAAATACAATCCATTTAACTTTTTGGAACCGATGTCCTCTCATTCGAAATGATGTTGATGGATAGGCTTCTTTTGAGTGAATTTCTTTCCAAATTTCATACTGAAACAGTGAATATCACCTTATCAGGTCTTCTGTTCTCTTAGTAGATTAAACTGATAATCATGTTTCGAAAAATATCTTTGAAGTTAAATTTTGATGCATAAAAATATCGTTAATCTCGAAGTTTAATTTTTATTTATGCTTAGTGTATTTTCTCATTGCTTGCAATACGTGCGAGAATCAAACCAATTAGAACGCAAAACTGTCAATGGAAAATGAGTTTTTATAAAATTTTAGCACTCTTGAAATATTTTAAAAGTGTCAACAGAGAGAGATCTTGAACTAAGCTTTAAAAATGGTATGTACATATTATGATGCGAGAAGAAATCGTTTACGATTTCTTTTTTAAATTGTAACTGTATTGACTTCAAAAGAGAACGGAAGCTGCAGCATAAGTTGCACGCAGCAAGTCTTTAAGAAAGCATTCTCTTCATTTAAAAATGCAAACAAAAATTAGAACCATCTAAACAAAAGTCTTCAATATTTTTTTCATCTGCTGCCATGGCAACGATGGAAATACTAAGAATTATTTTGTCAGTAGACTGCTTCATGCATGTATAGATAAAGAAATAATTGTCATGCCAAAGCGGCCTCACACCACAGAACAAAGGGAAATATTTGATCGAAGCAATCCGTACATGAAAAATGAGTTCAAGCGGAAAATGGAGAGTAGTTTTCCTTTCAATTCATACTTCACAATGAAATATTTTTGAAATGGAATCCAAAAATTCTCATAAAACTAAGAGAAATTTTATGAATATATGGATAAAAATTATTCACTTCTAAGCAGATTTATTTGATGTTGGAGATTTCGTTTCATTTTTTCCCTCCTACGATTTTTATAAATGAAATTTACGCCTGGATGCAGATGCTTGGAAAAAAAGATTTTATATAAATTAAATTCAGGAAACTAGTCAAATTTACTTTGCTGCTGTAAAGAGAAAACCGATGAATTTGTCAAAATGAATTTAAAATGTTGACGAATCTTTATCTTTTGGAATGCAAACTTTGACATAAGACTGTAGATTTCTATCAAATTTAGATCGGAATTCTTCTAATTGAATCTTCGAATTCGTAAGCATGTAAACACAAACACTGAAACTCGACGGTTTAGACAATTGAGATTTAGCATATTTGTTCTTTCCCACTATTACGCATGCACATTAAACGCTAAGCCAATTCCACCATTTTTCTGTTCATGTGTTTTTTTAATACGAGAACCTTAAAGCACAATAAATAACCTGATATGAGCATTATTTAGTACATGGTTTCAATACGATAGTTATAGATTTCTCAAGTTTAAAGTTCATTTAGAACCAGATATCCAGAATTATCTCCACCCTATATTACAATATAATTATATAATTTTGCATAAAATTCTCTTCAAACTATTCTCCACTATATTAAGAAACGGAATCTCAAATACTCCGCAATGGATAAATATACGAGACCGCTGACGACTGCTTAAAAGTTTGACATTGGTTCGAGGCTCATGGTTAAGATTTTTTTTTTAATATTAAAATCGTAATATCGTGCCAGATAATGAAAATTAGTCTGCTGATATCGCTTTCAGGAAAAGAATGCTGTACTCGCTCTATTCTTTGACGTTTCATTAATGCTCAATGCTTATGTGTGACACATATTTGAAAACTCAATACTTGCTGACATTCTGTCTTTTCGGTTGTTCGAACAAAACCTTGGTAATCATGTGTAAAAAAAGGAACTCTATTCTAGTTCTAAAGATTCCAAATGGATAACGTTTTAAAATAACTATTTTATATCAGAATCCACCTTTTAATAGTAAAAATGTCAGCTGCAAAACATCTTTAGATTAATAAAAGTAAGTGGAAATTCTGTCTCATCTAAGAATGTGCTTTTCATTCTAATGCTGACATTAGGAAAATGAATAGGTCAAAGATATGAAACGTTAAAATTGGTTTTAATTTTATTATAAATTAAAAAGCCAACTGTGAAATTGCGTTTGGAATAAATTTGGAATTTTAATTGAAAATTTTATTAAACAAAATTATGAGACAATATTTTGTTTTTAATTAAAGCTACATAAAAGTCATTTTTATCCAATATCATGCTTCTAAATTAAGAAAAAGGGAAAATTTTGATTACTTTATATAATATAGTCGAAATTTGGAAACTTTTTCTTTAGTCAGCTTCTACCAGACATATTGGTATCGAGCTCCATTGTTCTACTTCCATCCATTCAATATTTATCAGTGATGTCTTTCATATGACCGTGCCATCGCATGAATTGTGTGCGTTTACTCAAAATATGTGCAGAGAGGGAGGGAGGGAAGAAGGAAGGCCTGACCACTAGATAAAATCGATTCTAGATATTTTCTTTTAACTGGAAACAGTTATTAATATGTTAGTGTCACCTCTATCTCTCTTTTGGAGGGGATATTCTTTTTCCACTTTCTTCAAAGGAAAACCATTTTGATTCGTTATAAGTATGAAACTTATTTCAAGCTGTACTTTTGTGCATTGTCAAGTAGTTTAATTTTTGGTCCAACTTAGGAGGATTGGTTCAACCAAAAAAGTGTGCACAAAACAAGGGATTTTCTTTGTTATGACTACAATGTCCGTATTCTTAGTCTGTTGTAGTCGACTCTTTGGCGTGGCACATATTACAATCGGGCCAGGTGGCATTCTTTTGCCCTCATTGCTGACAACGCTTTTGGATCATGTTTAGAGGAGTAATAATTAAAGATTTCTTTTCAATCAATAAAGAATTATTTTAGTTAACGTTTATTTTCATCATTTTTTTTCGCTCTCAAAAAGCGACTTTTTTTTATTCAACCCTTAATTAAAAATCTTTTGTACCAACTGCTGTTCATCGGTAAGTTACTTTTGAATGTTTCCCCATTATTGGTTGCAATCTTATCAGCAACTTTCGTAGATACTGCAGAAAATATTATTTCCTAGAGCTACTCTCTGATCAATGCATTAAAAGAACCAAGCAAATTTTCTTGAGCTTTCCGATTTGTTTTGTTTTGTTTTGCATTTTTTCATTTCTCTTTTTGGTGCTGTTCTCGTATTCAAAGAGCAAATGTTCCTCACTCCATCACTGATGTTCTCAAATTTCTGGTTCTACTGCAGTTATTTCCTTATTATAACCGTTACAATTAACACTTTATCTATAACAATAGTGTCTAATATTTGCCGTATTATTTAAACATTATGATTTGTTTACATAATAGTTGGACATTTTTATTGCTTTCGATTCAGTAATTTTAAAGCTATATTGAAATATGTTTAATAGCTACTTTAATATCAATAGCATTAAGGAAAGAAGGAGAGAAATATCACAACAAATAAGTAATGTTGAGAACAGGAGCGTATAACAAGATTATCGATGCATAGTAAATTCGATGGGTAAATTAAAATCAATATATCAAAACAAGCGAATTCTTCCCGAAAGTGAAATTAAATCGTATAGAAGATTTCTTTTTAAATCAGATTTATGGTGAACTTGAGACTTGTCAACGCAGGCTCTTTGGAAAATAACTATTTTGTTAGTGCGGAATTTCAGAAAGAACTGCGGACGTACAATAGGACTGGGGGTAATGGGCTAATTTGAAAAGTGGCTGGTCCTTTGGTTGGCAGTAATAAAATTCGAAAAATCTTATTTGGCATCCCATAGAAGGAAAAAAAAACAAAAAAACTCACGCTTCGATATCATCGCTGAACTTTTATTAATTGAAATTGAGTGAGTTTATTGCATAATTTTGTATTTGCATAACATTTTGTATCACTATTATGTATTGTATAACTGTATCATCTGTTATTGTATTGTAACTATTATTGTTTTATTATCAGGGTGCTGTCATTTTTGTTATAATTCAATATTTCCAGGGAAGCGGGTGGCTTTTATATTAGACATATTGTGATTTATGGCTGTAGCTTTGTTTCAAACATGCCTTTGCCCTCGAGGACTTTAAAACTAATGCGGTATCTACACGTGTTACTTTCTGCTACGTGGAGTTGCTTTGCGGCGAGGTCATCTGATGTCCCCGTTTGTCCTTTATCTTGGTAAGGGCTTGTTTATTCCTTCTTAACGAAGGGAAGATAAATTAATTTCATTAAATTTATTTATGCAGGACACCAATTTGACATGATTACATTTTTCATTCTCAAAAATTATGTTTTATGATGCTAACTATCAAATTTCAAGGGAATTAGAAAAATAAAAATTAGAATCAAATCGCCTAATTTTTTTCTACGCACTACGTAAAATTAATCGAAAGAACATTTGGATTTTCGTAAATTAAATTATTACTTTTTCAGTACTTATTTCTCCGTTAATTCTAAGTCATATCTTAATATTTCAAATAAAATGCTGATATTAGCACAGTAATACTTAAGTTAATTTTTGTGATAAAAAGAAATAGGCCTATCTATGAATTACTTATAGCAACTAAAAAATTATTTTTATCTGAGAATTTTTATTTGATTAGTACTAAAAATAATGCACAGGATAAATGTTTAACACTTTCATTCTGAAGTCACTTTATTTATAGTGTTCCTAATATATTTTATTAACATCTATGTCTTCTGGTTAATATTAAAAAAAATAAAATTTTACCGCATCAGATTCGAAAAGTCTTCGGAAATCTACGAAAATCGAACGCCTTAGAAATAAACATAAATAAAGATTAACAGCAGTCGAGAGTTTTATTCCTCTTTGAAAAATAAAAAGGGATAAATCGTTATAAAAGTCTGTTTACTTAATCAGGATGAAAAGAGGATTTCGAGTAGATATTTTTTTTTCTTTGGGCAAAACGAAGGTGCTTTCAAGAGAAATAAATGGAGAACAAAAATCGTGTTTCTCAGCTTAAATTCAAATGCTTAATGAAATTGATGCGTTGCAATTCTTCTTAGAAATGTATGACTTGAAAGCATCCTTATTTATAATAACTAATTAATGGAATAAATATTTTATGGGCACTCAATATCTTTTTTTCAACGGTTATATTTCGCATAAATCGGCGATGAACTAAAATCAAGCAAACAAATGGTATTCGTTAAAGCAGTTATATGCCTCGTAAAATGTGTTTGAATACATTATTTCGACAGAATAAGATTTATATAATTATATTGTTGCCATTTGTCTTATTAGAAAATTCTATATGCCGAATAGAAAATCTGGATATCGTTTATTAATTTAGGACTCGAGCTAGAATTCCTTTAATGTGATATTTTAAAAAATCACCTTACTCTTAATATATCAGATTTTTAAAAATATCTTTTAATCAAACGTTTTGAATGTATTAATTTGATTTATATGAACTTATTCTACAAGAATAATATTTCTTTATTATGTATATTGTGGTAAATATTTCAGCCTTTGTGTCCTTTGAAATAAGACAGCATGGAGAAGTTGCGCTTTCTGCCTTCAAATTTGAAAAACTGATAGATCGACATGAAGTTTGATAATGAATTTCTGCTGCGGTCCGGCTGGCTGTAAGAGATTTTTTCTCGTTAGCAAACACAAATAAGTGATTATGGGAATGATTTTATAATATGATCATATGTGAATATGAGTGAAATTATAATGCGTAAGTACAAAATTTCCAGAAGGAGTTTTGCCAATTTAGGCATCAACTGGATAACGGCGAGATATATTTCATTTTCTGAGATTCATCACTAAATCTGAAGTTGAAACGAGCTAGAAGCACGAGTTCCAAAACTGTCCTGTCGATATTTAATCTTTATGAATGGTGGTTAATTGGAAAGGATGGCATTTATGCGAATTCCAGTCATTCGTTTTGTCTTCGTCTGATTCGACTCGATTAGCTGTTTGAATTGACTCTATTTTTTAGTTTGCAGAACGAATGTTAGCCTTTTAAACATCATGATCATAAAAGTGAAAATTTAAATTCCAAATAAATTATTTTTTTTAAATCTTAACTTTAATATTGTCAAAACTGCAAGGGGAAAAAATATGATATATTGAATAATAAAAAGCACTGTGATAAATTGTATTTAAAATTCATTTTGAAAAAAAGTGTTGAAATGAAAAATAAAATTTTACGGAAATAAAATTGGTGCGATTGAGTTTAAATTTTAAGCTCCAAAATTTTGAACTCAAATGATCTACTCGAATAATTTTGTTTTAAAATTTCGATACCCTTCATAGTGGCCACATACTATCTAATAACTTGCAAAATTTGGTAATTGCAAGTGCTATTCTGTATTATGTGCATAATTTATTACGCCTCTCCTGGAAAGAAGCCAGCTTCAAAACATCGTTATGAAATTGGATAAGTGACTACATTATTGCATCTTACAAAAGAGTGCCAACTAAAATATTTTAATAAAGATGCACGAACTTTTGTCAAGGTGTTTCATCTTCTGTTGGCATGGGAATTCATTTCATTTTTGTGTCATTCCTTTAGGTTATTTTATGTTTGTGAAGTTTCAAATTTTGTAATAATCACTCAATTCCTCATTTTCTAGGATGTTGAAAATTGCACGTTTGTATATTCTCGGTTACCAAACCAATTCAATATTTTTGGAGCTTAATTATTGGTTAATAAATTTATTAAATTATTCTTATTTTATATCCAAGGTGTGATCTAGTTGTCAATATGAAATAAAAAAAATAAATACAAGATTCTTTAATTTTTATAACAATGAATTACATATCAATCACTAAAATGAACATTATTAAAATATTCTAGGTTTAGAACACTAATAAAGTTGTATTTTATAAAATATTTACTAAATTTGCTAATATTGAAACACTGTGATATGATTATGCGTTTTTTTTTCTAACAAGGGGATGTCACGGAGTTGAAATCTGAGATCGGGATGAAATTTAGTATAATGATAATATACATTTAGAATGCCCATAAGTGAAAATATTAAAAAGCAATGACCAGTCATTTTCGAGAAAATGGTCCTCAAACTTTTGGTAAAGCTCACATACTGATAACTTGACTCCCGTTCTGTTGATCCTATGGCATGGTTGTCTAGGTAACCGTCTCTTATACGGAAGGTCAAGATTCGCACCTGGATAGGATTTTTTTTCTTTTTTAATAACTTTTTTCAATTCAAAATTTACAAATACTCTTAATTAACATTTTTTAAATTTTTTTTATCCAAAATATTTATTATTGAAATACATAATAATAAAATTAAAATTTCAAAAGAAAAGAATTATAAATACAGATGCATTTAAAAAAAAATATTAAATTTAATTAACTATTTACAGATAGTTTTAATTAATACGCTACTTATTTTTATGCAAAAATAAATGTTTATTATTTTAATACTTAAATTGTAATTTAATATTTAAAAAAATAGTAACAAATATAACATAAATGGGGATAATTATTAATTATAAATACTCACATCGTAAAAAAATAATTCAATATTTCTAAAAAATTATCCTATATATATTTATTTTCGATTATATACAAGAACAAGAATGGTAATTATAGTAAAGACATTGGAAACAAAATATATCTTGACATCTTGTACAACTGATAAATGATAATTCTTCACAAGAGCAAGATTTCTTTAAGAGATCTATGAGAAAACAACTTCATCTGCATTTAAAAATGTATCTCTTTCATCAGAAAGTTGCATACATCTTATTAAACATTGGTGATGACAATTGAGGGTGTACAATTGATTGAAGTTTTACCCTACCTTCGCAAGAATTTATTTTTTGATCATGTTCGATTAAATAAGAATTTTGTATACGTTTTGAACCATCTGCCTACACATTCAATAAATTAACACCTGCTCTCTACTATTTCTTTTCATTATTGCGGTTGAGGAACTTTGCTTACATATTTAACAAATATATTAGCTGCTCCTTTCAATTTTTGATATAAATACAGCTTCGTTCAGTTAGAACTGATAATTTATTATCATTAAAATTGAAGAATTTGAAAATTAATTGTTTGAAAATGATGCAAGCAATTTAAGTTATCTGTAGCCATTCATGTTACGTTCTTAATTATTTTTCCTTTAAACATTAAATTATAATTTAAGTGTTAAAATAATAAAGATTTATCCTTGCATAAAAATAAGTAGCATATTAATTAAACTATCTGCAAATAGTTACTTAAATTTAAATAATTTTACTTTTTTAAAAATGCATCTATATTTATAATTTTTTCTTTTGAAATTTTAATTTTATTATTATGTATTTCGATAATAAATATTTATTTTGGATGAAAAAATTAAAAACATATTAATTAAGAGTATTTGTAAATTTTGGATTGCATAAAAGTTATTAAAAAAGAAAAAAAAATCCTAGACAGGTTCGAACCCTGACCTTCCGCACAAGAGACGGTTACCTAGACAACCATGCCATCGGAACAGGAGTTAAGTAATCATTATATAAGCTTTACCAAAAGTTTTAGGACTATTTTCTCGAAATTGGCTGGCCAGTGCGTTTTAATATTTTCATGAATGAACATTCTAAATGTATACTATCATCATATCAAAAATCATCCCGATCTCAGATTTCGACCCCGTGACCTCCCCTTGTAAAACTGAAAGAAGTTGCTGTTGATCTTCTCAGAAAACTCATTTCAGTGGTTATCGCTACAACCGATCTCATCTGTAAACATGAATCATTGTTTCAGTATTGTGGCAAATGATCTTGAAGAAGGGTAAAGCATTGTTTTGTCAGAATAACGCCTATTGTGTAACTGATAGTCTATTAACTTTGCCTTCACGTTTTCTCTCGTCGCGTTAATTATAATTGGCATATTCGGGATCTCATTCCTGCCAAATTTGCTCCATCGACTTTGCTCTCCCGTCTTGGCTTTCATTCGTGAAGTTGTTTCGTGTAAATGGCTGCTTTGCTTTTATACTCAAGGGAGAATTCCACGCACGCTCTTTCTCTTTTTATATGCTATTTGTTTTCTCATTGGGGAGGGATGAGGGGGTTACTAACCACGTAAACTATATTTCGCTGTCCGTTTAGAAATCCGCATTTAAAGTCTTCGGAAAACAAGTATATTATTTACTCCAGCGAATAAGCAGATATTCGAAAACTGCAAATTAACGATATCACTTCGAAAAACGACTATAACAGCTAGGCCTTCTCAAACTACCAATTGTATGCGTTTTCAAAACTCTTTTATTTATTTTATGTTTGTAAAGATGAAATGCTGCAGTTTACCTTTTTGTTTATTTTTTATATACTAGAATCCTGAAAATTTCATTTCTCGATTAAATACACCATAATTCTCAAAACTTAACCACTTGGCAGGAAATTCACAAATGCGTGTGGCAGAGCAGATCACTCTGACACGCAGCGAAGTCATTCGAAGCATCCGATGCCTTATAGAAAGAAGAAAATGATTTATATCTTCTAAATGAATTGAGATGGTTTGCCGAAGCACGGCCTCAGATGATGGATAACGAAAGTCCTTTTTGCATTTGAGACAACTGCCTGCTGATGTAAGTAGTGCGTCATTAGCGATCCTGTGACAAAGGTATGCGCTTGGCCCGTCTTTTCACCGCAAGCGGTTAAAATTAGTGAATTAACTTATAGTTAAATTTTGATTCTTTGTGAAGGGCAAAGACTGGTGGTAAATTTTAGAAATAAATTGTTTACATTAAAATTTTTTTATATAAAATTCCAAGTACTTAAAAAACGTGTTGTTATTAGCTTATAAATGAATTGGTGTTTGTCACAAAATGGGATAGAAGGAGAACATTCTAAAAGAAAGAGGTTTGCGATAAAGAGATTGAATCATAATGAAAAAATTGCAAAAAACTCGGAATAGTGATAAACATTTTAAATGCGATTTAAAATGTCGACTTCTGTAAAAAAAATTTCTTTCAACATCACAATCCATTATCAATTTCCTCCATTCGAATTTGCAACCCATTCAATTCAACATCCAATCCTATTTTTTTTTCAATTTAATTCCAATTTTGGTCATCATGTTCATATTTCACGCGGCTGGGAATGAGAAATTCAGAAGCATAGTTGGGGGGGGGGGGGAAAGGCAGAATAGGCAACAGAATGCTTATACCGTTATGATTTTCTTGCCTTCTGTACATGGCCTATTTCTGTTTGTACGGAATTTGTGTCTGAAACATTGGTGTATCTTCTGCATTCTCTGTGAGAAACAAGCTGATTTCGCCCTTCTACAGACTATAAATGTATTGATGCATTAATATGTTTTATTGAACTTATATTATTATAATGTACAAAAAAAGCGATCACAAATTCAACACTTTTTATTGCAATTATCCAGGTATTTTCTCGAGCACTCCATCATAGAAATACTCTTTCGACCACATCTGGTATTATTTGAGACTCTAGATCTGCATGTTGTTTTTTTAATTGTTGAATGCTGCGTAATTTTATAAATACACATTAAATTTTGACAGAAAAAATTTCAAATGCACAAATATGGAAAGCAGCTTCACGTAGTGTCGACAAAAAGAAAGTCTAGTATAACTTCTGTATTTTCTGTAAGAAATCGGTTGATTCTGCTGGGTAAGAATGTATTACTAGATTGATATATTTATGATAATATACATGAAATATGTCACAAATTCGACATTTCAACGCGATTGTTCTAGTCTCTCCAGGTACTTTTTTGAACGCTCCAACACAAACCGTGTTATTTCAGATTTAAGAGATATAAATTATTTGATTTTTTTAACTATTGATTACCATAGTTTTTCATAGAATACGCACAAAATGACATTTCCCACAGTCCCTAAATGACCATGAAGCATAAGCATCCTGAAGTATCCTTAGCTTATACCGTATCGAGAATCTGGATGCAGTAAAAACACTTTTTCGGTTTGTAATATATGGCTTTCCAGAGTGACATACAAAATTAAATTTTCTTCTTTTAGTATCAGTGAATGCGCTGTGTTCTGTTTACTTTCCAAAGCCTTCAATGCCTGTCTAGAACTTCCTTTATGACAATATTTGTACTCTTCTTTTACTCATTAATAAGTATATTGGCATTTGAGTTAATGAATTTGTGGATGAGATGATGCTTTTTTTCCTCGGCATTTCATACCTATGATCCCAAATAATGATTGTTTAAACTTTTTTCTATGCAAAGTATACTAAGAGAAATTGTTACAATAATCCTTGACAAATATCCATATCTCAGAACTTCAAGATACACATAATTGAAATTATCTACTTGTTGCTATGTGAACATAACTCAAAAATGGTTTGAGCGAAGCGAATATAAATCGATTTATGTTCTTCACATCAAATTGGTACATTTCTATCAAATTTTAAATAAAATTTAACGTGAGGCAATCTGTCTGTCTGACTTAACACTACAAATACAAAACGAATAGAAATGGATGTACGAGATATGATATAAAAAATTTAGCATCTAAAATTTAATTTTGTACAAAATCTATAAAGTCCGTCGATTTCATCCACGTGATTGAAACCATGTAATTGAGTAAATTAAATTCCGTCTTGATGCAAGATAAAAACGCCGTGATTTTAGTAATATGGTCGTATGGTCGGGTTTGAATTTGGAATTGGACCCGATTTTGCTGAGGATTTGTCGTATATATAGGCCTGGTATATGTTTAAACAGATGTCATACACTAAATATCTTCCCTCTAGTATTCTGAAAAAGTGAAAAAAGAGCGCCAGCTGAGATATCGTGTTCTGTATCTCACTATAGTTCAAAATTATAATATTCTTTAAATAGTCCTTCTGTCGCTTTCAAAAAGGCTGTTAATTCATATAACTCCTGTTTCTCAAAGCTATTTCATAGATGTTTATTTCAGCTTATTCTATCTATCTAATCATGCGTATTCTAATTCCTATTCTATCTAATCATGCGTATTTTAATTCCTATTCTATCTAATCATGCGTAAATGTAATCTATAACTTCGAAGCTATATTACAATTAAAGATTTCGTAATCTTTGTTTGTTTCTGAATACCAATTTAGAAAATAGCCGTGGTATATTACTTCCTGAATCAAGAATTTCGATAGTTTAATGATGTGAATCCTCTTCAACCAGTACTTGAGCCACATAATTAGAGATGCGGGAAATTTCCGCTCTCTGCTTGTTCAAATAATTGTATTTCATTTGGGATTGAATCGACCCTTTTGAATATTTCCTACGTGGTAAATGAAATGTTTGCTTTTAATTTCTCTGCAACTGAAAAGATTGTATATGTGGATTTAACTATTAGAGAATTGAATACATATTTATGGAATAAATTTAAATATACTTTAAATTTGGTTGGATTGGATATGCTAGTTTTAAGTCTCGGCCAGTCGAGTGACGGGAAAGCTATTTAGAATTGAATGCCTCAATTCTGAATCTTAGTATTATGGCAAGGACAATTTCCTGAGTAGGCAACCTCAAACTCTCCCGCCTAACACAAAATTTAGGTTATTTGGTATACGATAGCAGATCGTTTAGCAAGTTTTAATGGTTATAATTTGGCAGTTGAATCATAAATTCTTATACCAAAAATTCCACTAATATATTAGGAACAGAAGTTGTCCTTCTGATTCTTTGCACTTGAGTGGTTACTCTGAGATGCCATTCAAAACTTTACATCATTTTGACATTATATTTATTTTAATTCAGATTGTTAAAATTACCTACTTCGTAGCATGCGGATGCATATTCATTTTTCGGAGAAACTCAATTTAAAATAATTACATGTATTTGTTTTTCGGAGAAATAAACGTCACTGTATTAGTTGAATCATTAAGCATCGAATTACGTTTCCGAGTGCTAAGATGAGATCTAATAAAGGTGTCCGAGAATATACGGACGTCAGGCGAGTCCGAAGACTTTAGTGTCGGCAATTGAATTCTGTTGCAGAGAGCGAAGAGGGCCAAGTTTTTCTTTTCTCATTCTGCGACAGGAATGTTCTCTGCGTGTTAGTATTTTGATTTTTCTTTTCATTGTTAATTTTCTCTTCGAAATATATCTTAATTGCAAAAAGTAGCCGATCGTTCACGTCAGAACTTCCACTACAAAGAGAATCGAATGTTCTTCCGAAATTAATTTCTTGCTTCGCGAACAAAACTTGTTTCACTTCATTTAATACCATTTGGCATTCGCCATACATTTACGAAATACTGAAAGTAATTTCATGATTTTCGTTTGAAAAATAAATCGTGATTTTTTTTCTCTTTAAACCTAACCTTCCTTTTCACTGGAAACCGAAATCGGGTTTTGGCGATGCAATAATAGAAGTTCGTGATGCATAAATGGAAAGAAATCATTGATGCCGTCTGTTCTAAAATCCCCTCTCCCTCTGTAAAAATAGTTTTTTCCAAGAAATCATACAATTTTGCCAGATTGATATGTATAATGAGCGAAGGAGTCTAAAGATTTTGAGGTTTCTTTTGTATTTTCCAAGAATAAAAACAAAGTACTTGAATTTTGAAATAGGAACAAAAACGTTTTGAAAAAATTTCTTTTTAAGGGGCATTCAGTGAACGTTCGGGAGGAACGAAAAATGATGCATCGAAACCTGAATGGAATACAAAATGTGACAATATGAATACATTGAACGATTCAGGGGAGAAATATTAAGAATTACATTTTTGAGGCTCCAGGATAAATTTTGTTTTATTTTTCTAACTATATTAGTATTTAGAAACATAACTTGTTTTGATTTAAAATCGAAATGTTACTTTTAATATATTTTTATGCCATCAATTTCATAAACAAATTAATATCCATTGTCGGACATAAATTAGAACTGCTGAATTTCGATGCATGAAAATATGTAATGAAGGCATAAATATGGCGAATACTTTTAAACAAAAAGGATAAAAAATTCGCACCATTTATATGCTGTATTAAGGTATAAAAAGAATTGAACTGAAAAAAGATATTCAACCATCGAGTTGTTTATCTAAACTGTTCTCATACATGTAAAAATTTTGGTTCTTATGCATGCGGCAGTTTTGAAATAAATCTATAAAGCCAAACAATTAAGCAAGCACCTTTACAAAAATTTGTAGTTGTTAGCTGCTTCCCAAGAAGGGTAAGAACAAAACAGACGCCAGTTCTTATCGTCCCATCTCTCTCCTTCCCACCATTGGCAAAACCCTCGAGAAACTCCTCTTGCAGAGACTTAATCATCACCTCAGAGTAAATAACTTGCTCCATCCAAACCAATTTGGTTTTAGGGACGGAAAATCCACAGACCACGTAATACAGCAATTAACGGAAAAAATTCATAATTTCAAACAGCAAAACGAACACATTCTGGTAATTTCTTTAGACATCCAAAGAGCTTTCGATAATCTGGAATTCTCTTCCATCCGCAATAGCCTCGATAAACTTAAATTCAATTCAAAAACTACAGAAACACTTAAAGATGTCCTAGAAAATAGAGAAGTCCTTCTTCAAACATCTTAAGGCACTGCCGCCTGGTCACAGCAGAAAGGTTGCGCGCAAGGATCCTGTTCTGGACCAGTTTTTTGGAATCTTGTCACAAACGAAATTCTTTCTGAAAAATGGCCACCTAACATTCACCTCCAGGCATTTGCAGACGACTTTGTTTTTGTAGTAGCTGAATCAACAAGAGCAAAATTGAAATCAGCCGCCCAGGATGCTCTCTCAATCTTCAAGTGCTGGACCGACAAGCATCACCTTCAAATTTCCGTAGAAAAATCATGTAATATCTTGATAAGCAAATTAGTCAACGGGCCAACAATTAAATGGAATAACGTAACAATAAAAAGGCAACAAACTTTAAAATATCTCGGTGTTACCATCGACAATAAGCTTAACTGGATTCCTCACCTCCTTAACACCAAAACGAAGGCGACTCTCTTATACCAAAATCTCAGCAGAATTGCTGGCTCCACATGGGGTCTGAAAAAAGAATTCAGGCATCCTCTCTGCTTCACCGTTGCCGAGAGAATGATCCTACATGGAGCATCAGTTTGGGCCTATCCTCTCTCATCCCGACAACAAAGAATCCTAATCTCAATACAGAGAAAATTTCTCCTGAGTATTTCTGGAGCATTCCGAACAACATCCACGGCAGTACTGCAAGTTATCGAAGGAATTCTTCCACTTCACATCAAAGAGCAAGCAGAAGCAACCTATGTAAGAGTAAGTCGTCTTCAATTACATAGCCATTTTCAGAATATAACATTACATCCTGAGAACTTCGAGATGAAATGCTCTCACACAAAAATCTTACCCTCAAACTTTCTTCTTAAGGACATAATTTCCTTCAAAAAGGAATTCCAACTTACAAACAAGACTGATATTTTTACAGATGGATCCAAAATCGAGGGAAAAACCGGCTTTGCCTACTGGGTATTCCAGAATGAACAAATTACTCATCAGTGGCTCGGCAAACTAAACGAAAAGAATTCTGTCTTCCAAGCAGAGCTGATGGCCATTAAGGAAGCATGCAAATGGGCTAGCAAATACAATCATAACGCTAAAATATGGAGTGATAGCGAATCCAGCTTAAACGCGATCAGTTCATTCTCCACCTCAAGCCCAATTGTTCAGGAAATTCAAGCCATTCTACTCCACCAACCTTCTATCAAGTTAGGATGGTGGAAAGCACATGTAGGCCACAATGGAAACAGGCTGCAGATTCCCTAGACAAACAGGCCATTTCTGCAGGTACGCCCGTTCAATACCCAGCTCCTAGAAGCCATCTGAAAAGTATTGTAAATGAACTGAGCCTACAGCGATGGCAAGAAGAATAGGACAATGGCTCAACTGGCAGAAACATCCATCAAATAATCTCAAAAGTGTACTTTAACCCATCATCTTGGAATAGGCTTGACATTATCTTTGCAACTGGTCATGGCCCTTTCCCTTCATATTTCAAGAGATTCCATATTAAAGGAACTGATCAATGTGGCTGCGGCGAAGTAGGCGATCCCCTTTATTATGCCACTAGCTTCCCTCTCACCACATCTTATCTCAAGAAACCCACCCACGACCTAGAAAATATCTGGTGGACCAACGTCATGAGAAACAAGATATCCAAGGTTAAAATTAGAAATCTCGTGCGGTTCCTACAAGAGAACGAGGAATTGATTTCTCCAGACCCAAGCCCAGTAAAAATTTTCGTTTCATTTCTCAACCACGCTCTTCTCCAGAATATATTTACTTCAATAGATTTCATCTACTCATGCTCCCCAGCGAACACCTCCTTCATCATTATAATATTTTATAGTTACTTTTTATGTGTATTGGTGTTTTTTTATATCTTTTCATGTGTTTTTTTTTTGTCTTTTTATGTGTATTTCTTTTATCTTAATAAATACTCCCACGTATATCCTTTCAACCGACAGGGAATCCTAGAGATTCCAAGTTCGGGGATATTCTGTGGCGAAAGAAAGAAAGTTGCTTCCCTGAAATCCATTTTCCTGGCAATTAAATCGCAACAATTTTGTCTAAAGTATATGGTGGGTGTTTGAAGCTTGCTTTCGCTGTTAAATGTATTTCAAGATATTGCAATGATATTTAAGTGATTTAAATGGAAGTCATTGGCTTCACACGTGAGTTTAAGAAAAAAATTGTATATTGTGATTTGTTGTGTTTCATTTGTCTCTTTCATTTGAATCGACATAAGAAACATCAGTTTTAAAAACTCGAATGAATTTTTAAAATTATATAAACTTGATAAAGAATGAAAATTAATGCAATCATTCTCTGATACAATAGTCGAATCCACTCATCTGATTTCGAAACATGAAAGGACTTTTTATTTCAGTTATTTCCTTTAATTTTGAAAAGAGAGTATTTCAAATACTCTATCAGATGATTTAATGCAGAAAATTAATATTCTTCTGTAATTTGCTTACTCCTTTTTTCAACTTGATTCGCTGTTTGCTCATTCTGTAATCGACTTTTCACTCACTTTCTATTGTGTTGGTGTTTTGAAATTTTTTACATATGTAACGATCTTATAATAATTTGCTTCGAAACAGTTCTAGTTAGTGGAGCGTGGAATTTCGAGATCTATGTGCAATTAGCGATTAAAAAGTAGACCGTATTGTCACTTGCATTATTACGTTGCAGTATCTATTTACCACAATATGAGCAAAAACAAGCGGCTGCACGGCCGTACCATCCTTTTCTCGAAGCAGTTCAGGCCATTTTCGACCGCCTATAACTACGTTGTGAATAAAACTAGAAGCCTGAATTATCACTAACCAAGCCGGCATTATATAAACACGGTATATTTCAAATTTCCTTAAATTTGAACCAGTAGTTTAAGAATTATAACTAGTCAAAGTTTGTGAATTTTGTCATTGACTGACAGACAGATCATCAACACTCTAAGGCACTTCTAGCAGACATAGAAGCTTCAAATTTAGAATACAATTAGTGTTTAGTGTATAAATCAATTAAAAACTAAAATATTCGTATAATAATGAACGGATCGATAAATTTCTCCAAGTTTCGAGCATTATCCATTTTGTCGGCAAATGCGTCGCCAAGTTTGTCACCAAGCTCTGGGAGCACTAACTCGGCATCCTACAGCATCCAATACAGATTACTGTAAAACGGACTTTCTTAAAATGACACTATTCATGCTAGGAAGCAAAATTACAAGTTTGTAACAATATCTAATTTGAAATAATTCAATTTGAAGAATTTGAAGCTGTGGAAGCTGCAAACGCAATGGGTGACTTTCAGAGAATCAATCTGGTAGAAGAAGAGCAAACTGGTCTTCAAAGTATGATCGCAAAACTTAATGCCGATCAAAAAAGAGTCTTCAATATGATCACAAATAAAATGGACATAACTGATAATAACTCTGACGTTTTACGCTGTTTTGTGAGTGGAACTGGTGGCACTGGAAAGAGCTTTTTAATAAAAACTCTGAAAGTTTGGGTTAAGACGTAAAACAAAAAAGTGGCAGTTAGTGCTCCAACAGGAATAGCTGCATTCAATGCGAATGGATTGACTATACATAGACTATTGCAGCTGCCTGTAGAACACAAGCAAACACCGAAGTACAAGTCACTTTCTGATGAAGTGCTCCAAGTTCTCAGATTATATTTGAAGGAAGTAGTGTTGTTTATCATAGACGAAGTGTCGATGATATCCATTGTTACTTTAACATATATTCATTTACGCTTATCTGAAATATTCGATACAAGCGGCGATCAGAATGGGTGGTTTGGAAAAAAAAACATCTTGTAGTTTTCGGAGATCTCTTACAGCTTCCGCCAGCAAGAGAAAAGTCGCCTTTTGAAAAACTATCAACTGCTGAAACTAACAAGTTGTTAGGTTCCCTCAGTACACCGAATTTGTGGATTGAACTGTTCATATACGATGAACTTACAATTAACATGCGACAGCTCAATGATTCTGACTTTTTTGAAATGCTAAATAGAATAAGATTAGGTGTGACTACACAAAAAGACCGCGACTTACTCTCGACTAGATTAATAACTCTCAAACCCAATTCAAACGAAAACAGATTAATTGAAATAATTGAACACCTTTTGAAACTTCCTGATGATACCGTTTGCTTATTACTTACAAAAAGCATGTGTCAACAATTAAATACTGCAATGCTTAAATCTCTTCCACATTCCGAAATAAAACTTACAGCTGTAAATAGCATAGATTGCACCAGATACCTAACAAAAAGAGCTTGTGAATGCATAAAAAAAGTATGAAGACGATGCTTCTATGACTGCAGGCCTGGAAGAGAACATAATTTTAAAAATAGAAGCAAAAGTCATGTTACGGCAAAATATTGACGTGAGTCTTGGTTCTATCGGTATAGCGCAAAGAGTAAAGGTTGATCCGGAAAATACAAAAATAATTAAGAATGTATACATTACATTTAATAAAGAACATATTTACGAGCTTAGTCCGGTCAAAACTAAATTTGAAATTATTGATAGAGCTTATGTTCATCGCGAACTGTTTCCCATATGTATAGCCTATGCTATAATTATACACAAAAGTCAGGGCCTAAGTCTAAATAATGCACTGATGGATATCGGTTTTGCAGTATTCACATCCGGTCAAGCTTACGTGGCACTTTCGAGAGTTACAACTCGACGGCTTACATCTAATAAATGTCGACTTTGGAAATATTAAAGCGCAGGAATCCTCAATTTGTGAATGCAACAGACTAAGAAGCATTTACCATCCAGACTTGTCAAAAATTGTAACATTAAAGCTTACGAGAAAAACCCATAGAGACAGGGTGTGGGGGGCTTTGAGAAAAACTGTAGTTGAAGCTCAAGAAGTAGTACCCGAAAAGAAAAAGAGGAAGACTACATACAAAAATAAGAAAAGGACTATCTACAAAAAGAAATGGGATGCCATCAAAAACATAATTTGTAAAAAAAAAAAAAAAGTCTCGCAACTCAGTTCTTCTATTGTAAAAAGTTGTGAGATCCATGTAATACCAAGTCGGTTAATTTATTCAGTCCCTACTTAAGGGTCCTTCTGTCTTAAGATATAACGTAATTAGCTAACCTAACAACATCTTATAGTGAACATATCATTATTAAAAATCTTTTATGGTTTAAATAAATAGATTGACTTGACCATCGCACTAAACAATCTAATTTAATGTAATATGTTAATGTAATCTAATTTAATGTAAAGATACATTGTGTTTTCTTTTGATCATGTATTTGTCTTGTTTTCATGCGATCTATTTATTTAAAGCATAAAAGATGTTTAATATTGATATGGTCGCTATAAGATGTTGTTAGGTTAGCTAATTACGTAATAACTTATTACAGAAGGACCCTTAAGTAGGGACAGAATAAATTGACCGACTTGGTATTACATGGATCTCACATCTTTTTACTATAGAAGAACTGAGTGGCGAGACAAGTTTTACAAGTTATGTTTTTGATGGCATATCTTATTTCTGAATGGATTTTCTAATACCTTGAAACGTTTTTACAGTAATTCCTGAATTTGTGTCATTCTCGGAAATAATATCTTCTAAAATAAAAAAAAATCTAAGATTTAAAAAAAAAACGTCGTTCTTGTGAGTTTTCAAAATGTTATCTCCTGGATTTACAGATTTTGTGCCAATAGAAGTTTCAGTCTGTCTAACCTGGAGGCAAGTATGTATTTTCCAGAACTTTTAAACAGTTTGAAAGAAATACATCATTATTTCACTAGAATTGCTTTCCTTATTGTGAAACGAATATTCTATCCTTGAATGAACAGCAATTAACTCTCATTTTTATTCCTTTATGTTATTGGATCCTTCCACTAATTTATTTGTGATGTTATTTTAACTCAAGGCTTCTTAATTTTATTTAAATTTAGGTATGTCTTCTATATCAGTTAGTTCTGGCTCATATGTTTCGTTTAGCAACATTATGAAATATGACGCTTTGTTTCTACAATAAATCGAATTCTGCTGAAATGCGAGACATCCGTTCGTCTCTACGCAAGAGACGACTATTCGCGAACATGCACGGATGACCGATTTTGCCTCGTTTCCAGACATCAACAATCATGTATGTAAGAAATTTTTAATATGTAGTTATAAACTCGCTATTCAGTAGACTTTCAATGGAATAGAAACTAACATCTGAAGAGCAAGGCAACTCAAAAATTCTAGAATTCAACAAATTTTCTTGAAATCTTTAATTTCATTCAGATAAGATCATTTATACTTCCATGACCATTATAAATTATATATCAACATATTGCTGAAAAGCGGGAGTTAGTATTCAAGATAAATAGAAGCATGATAGTGAAGTGAATGGAAGACAAACTGAAATTAATTTGGAATTGGCAAAAGCTTGTCAGACATTAGAAATTTTTATAACATATTATCATTAATTGATTTGAACATGCAAAGAATTATTACATTTATTTTAATTTGAAGTTGCGCCCTTTCTCTTGCCTCCCCCCATCTCTATGTCTCTGGAATGTATTTCTTGTTGTTCTTCCCAAGTTCAATGACTTTTCATACATTTTCTCAATAACAGTAATGTCTGGATTGAATAATTCTGTATGTGTTCTCTTCTGATGGCTTTGCAGATTTTTTTAATAAATTCGGATAAAAATTCTAATGAGAATCTTCTTAGATATATGAATTTGAATTTGCCATAATGCAAAAGTATACAATCCAGCACTCATTGTGATTAGAAGTTCCCTTATTTCCAAAAACATAAACAAATACTCTTTAAAACTGTTCCACATAAATTTTTCATCAACTTAAAGAACATCATGATATTGAAAAGTTCGCTCTAAGTTATTACGTGATTTAATAGATGAAATTTTTAAATAAAATATATTAAATCTTCGCATACTTGTTATATGCTCTTCATAATGTCTTCTATTTATTTTATTTGATGTGTAAATCTTTCTAAAATCAAACAGTGATTCTGTTTTATATAATTTTATTCAAGGTACAAATGTTTTTCTTTCAGATCTATCCTTTATTCTAATCAAGATCACGATCCACACGATTCCATTTTAATAAGAAGCATTTGTTTTTTGTGCATTCCAAATGAAATTTCCTATAGAATTTAAAGAAGAATTTTGAGGTTAGCACAAAATTGAAAATGGATTTATTTTGTTACATTAAATAAAAACGTCTTGTTGTCGTACGACGAGCAACTTGCAATGAGAATGCAAGGATTTTTTTTTCCTTTTTGTAGTATAAAATTTTTTAAATTGTTCTTCGACATGCCTATGAAAAGTCTACTTTCATCAGTATCGTGATTTAAAAGTTCTAACCATTCATGAACGAGTAAAAGGTGCCAAATCATCTTTATTTAGGAATATAAAGGTGCTAACAACGAATATTCCACTTTCTCTGTCGTCATTTAGATGCTTCGCTTTAAAAAACGTATAAATCTCTTATCAAGCCATATGGCATCTCTTGAGTAATTTTATCATTACTGCAGAAAACAGCATCATTTGGAAGACACTCGCAAGCTTCATTTGTCCGTTCATTACAATCCAACTGTTACTCCTATAATAGATTGACATTCTTTCATGTGGAACAGTTTGAAGGGTTGTGGGTTGTTCAGGTAGATTTTTCTTTTTAGACATTGCTAGTTGATGGTATCGTACAAAAATAGTAGTTTGTTCAATGATTAATGGTTTCTCTCATAATCACACACTCTGCAAATGATACAGAAGAGTTATTGTCATTAATCAAGTATCATTGTCAAGAATATTGAATCAAGTATATTGCTAGTATCACAAGTATCAAACAAGAGAAACCTGTAAACATCGATAGTAACAATATATTATATGAATCAAGAGGTATGACGTATTTCTAGAATGCTTACTTATGTCATTTGCATTTTCCAATCGGAGAGAAACAACTGTCTTCAAATATTGTCAACTAAGATGAAAAGACATCCTAGGTTATTGCCAAACTAATATGAAAAAATATTTTCGAATTCATACGTTTATCTTGAAACTCCGAAATCGACACTTGAAAACTAACAACTAGAATTAATAATCTATTTTGTATGTCTTTCGAATTCATGTAAATTGAATAAATGCAGCGAACTTATCATTTCATTAATTAATAGTTTATTCGGAATCATATACACTTCTACGATTAGGAAGATAGATGAACAATTGCAGTGAAAAAAAAATTTCCACCATTATTGACGACAAAAAAAAAAAAAAATCTTTTTTCCCAACCTTAAATTAAATTGGTAAAGATTTCAAATTTTCCTTATGCAAAATTTTCACAATTTTTAAATAGTAGGTAAAGCATTCGCTATAATGTTGAATGAGGTATAGATCATTACAGAATTTATATATTGCCCATGTCTGTAGAACGATATAGAAGCGTTTTTTTCGTATAGCAATAGGGGGGCAGGAGATGAAAAATGTATGCATAAAAAACAAATGCCGAGGAAAAGAAAAAAAAAAGCCTTTATTTACACAATATTTTTAGAGAAGACAATATATAAACTTAGTGACGTAGCTTAAGTGAAAATGAATTTTTGGGATGAAAAATATTGAATAGTTATGGAAGGTTTATTTCGCATTATCAAATCGTCTGTAAAACAATTTCACTGAACGCAAATGGCAAACGATTCGTTGCTGTTAGAGAATATTTTTTGCCTGATGGAGCGATTTACACTCTCTGAGAAAGCAGTCGTGCGTTCTGTGTACGATCCTCAATATTTCTTTTAAATCCACTTACACTTTTCATTTCCGATCCCATATTGTCATACAAAAAGGCTTCTACATATGCATTTTACCAAAAATTAAAGTTTGGCCCATGAATTCAGGGACACCCTGTAGATTACAATGCATCATATCTCCTGCTAAGAATCATTGTGTGTTGGAGTTGGATTTAAAATACAAAACTCATCTATAGAGCATTGTTTCATGGACCACATTTTGAGATTAATATTTATTTGTTAACTGGACAATTATTTTCAAGATAAATACAATTTGGTGTCTTATGTGTGGTCAATTTCCTTTTTTCTTTGTATGTTGGCATGTGTACTTAATTTTATGTGAGTATTGGCATGTGTCGTCGTATGATACCAATTCGAGTTTAAGCGGTCTATGCACCCGCAATATCTGTAGTGAACCACTTTGTAGATTCTAAAATAAGAATTATATTGTGATGTGCTCGCTCTAACAAAAGTGAAAGCGCTTTAACACAGTTTCAATGCTTATTACATTGCAAATACATATTTAATATTTTTCAAATCTTACACACTTACTTAAAAAAATAACTAAAGAAGACTTGAAAGACATCTATATGAAATTTTATATAATTTTTCTACCCCCTCCCCCGCAATCTTGGAGATAAAGTAGAAAAACGCTCATTCGTAATGTGGCATATATTTAAATAAGTTTTATCCCAGATGTATTTCAAAAAATCAAAAGTATAGATAAAAATTGAAACCTTAAACTGCGGATAAACGGTACATGGTAAATGGTTCTACTAACTAGATTTTTTATGAAGACGCCAAGAGTAGTTAAAGTCCGAAACATACGTCAAAACTTCTATTTTTTCCGGATCGTTTCAGAGGAACGTGATGTAAAAAATTGGTCCAAGAGCAAAATAAAAAAAAAAATCTTGAGTTCAGCCTCATTTTTCTCCACTCATCCAGTCTCCGCGAAAAGAAAGCAAACTGGATGGAAATGATCCTGTAATGCCAAAGTTGGACAAATTTTCGTTGGGGAGGATACTGTGCTGCCCATCGCCAAGATCCAGGGTGATTTAGACCCAGTTGGCCCAAGAAGCTTACTGGAGAAAAAAGAAATTTGGCTTTGTGGCATTTTTAGCGAAAAAGGATCACGGTGGATTTTTAATATATTTGAGATTCTGTGATGATTGCTGCTGTAAACGTTCGACTTTCATATCTGAACTTGACAAATATTGTGCGTTAAATTTTTTATAGAATATAAAATTTTATAAAAAAATCTTTCATAGAATATAAAAGTTTTTTTCTTGTGTATTAATAGATTACTAAAAAATTATAATGAAATGTGTTATTCTGTTGTGCTCATGGACGGGAACAAATTTTTATTAATTATGAATATTTTTTTTTGTTTTTTATGATTAAATATGCTTTTATCTAATTTCTTATTTGTAACATAATATTTTATAACCGATTTTCAATCATTTTTTGATGTGCTTGAGTTGAGAAATGCCATGGTTAAGTAGTTTTTATGGCACTACAGTCTTTTAATATCTTTATAATCGCTTTTAATTTCATAGGAAATCTCCAACTAGATTTGAATTTAAGAGTTTACAATTTTCATTAAATTCCGAGTGAATAATGAAGTATATAAGAGAATGAAAATAAAGAGAAAGGAAATAATTGACTTTTTGGCACCGAGGATGTATCAAATCTTAACCTACTTTTCTTAACAGGATTTTCTAAACTGCCGTATGAAGGTTGAAGTGACCACTTCGAAGATATTTGGTTTTGTGACCCAGCGTCTTTATGGGCGTGGAATGTATTAAATTCTGTAATGTTCGGACTTTCTTATTTTGGTTTTGTGTGGAAGTTTAGACAAGTGGATACCAGCTCGAGTATCCTTCAAGTATCCGTGATTCTGAAATTTATCTCCACAAAATTCTTCTGCAGTTTTGAAATTAGAATAAATCTTACTTTAGTAAACTGTCGAGAGGCATGTTCAATAGCCAATAGTACTAAGAATCCCCTTTCAAAATAGCCGGAGTAACGAAAATTGGAATCATTTGGAACCTTTTGCTAATTCAATCGAACGGTGAGGTAAATGAAAAGAAAAGAAAATCATTCCAATGACGAAAAAAATAAAGCCATGATGTTACCCTTTTCTTTTCTCACGTTCTCCATCTTCGGTAAAAAGCGGGGAAAGAAAATTGGTGTGTGTGTGGGGGGGGGGGGGGGTGAGGGCAGGAGTTCCACACAGAAAATTCGATTCCGTCACGGAATCTTAATTTAATGGTGCAAAATAGCTTTGGAATCGACAACAAAGTATGGAGTGACAGATTGGACATTTTTATTTATTTATTTTGCACATTTCAAAGGCGTTTTACTTTTATTAATTGTGTTTCCTTTTATACATAATAAAAATAATCAGCACGCACATGCTGCTTAAACATCTTTTCTAATATCCTGTTTAAAACCGAAAAGAAAATGTATCTATATTTCAGTAATAATGAGCAAAGATATATAATTTTATATGACATTAGTTTATATACCCATTGTTTCTCGGGAATCGCAATTCGTTTCATCCATAATAGCGAGACAGCTGTTTTGTACAAAATATGCAAGTTCCGTTTTCGTGATCTGGTTTTAATTACAATTGAATGAAACGATTTTTAAAAGCCACCGTTAGCTCATCTCATACACACGTTTTGAATCCTTTTTATATCACTAATGTTGATGTCTTCCTTTGAGAAGCTTAGTTCTAGGCAGGGTTAAATATCTATGATCAATAAAAGCATTGTCAAGAGACGTAATGAAATAAGAGAAATTAAAAAATAGTGGTAGAGTAGTTCAAGGTAGAAAAAAGAAATTTATTGTTCATTTCTAATTTTTTATTAATTTTTATATTTCAAAAAGTTAACAGTATTTCATGCCTTATACAATAAGTGGGCATTGTTTAGTTAAATTTCGCCCATTGTTTAGAAGAAGACGGGGAATATAAATATCTATATACATATAAACAAATGTAGCCCTAATGGCTTTTTATATTAAGATTATCCAGAGCCACCAATAGAGTCATCGATTAACTTATGATATAAATGAGGAGTGTGAAAACGAGGGAAATTGGAGTTAGTTCTTTCGTTCGGCTGGGCTAAGCAACCAGGTGTTTTGGTCCAAAATTTTTAGAAATTTGGCTTTTATGTACGTCAAACATTATATGTATAATGAAGTGCGCATTCTCAAAATTTTGCTTTCAAATATTAAGAATGTATTCTAAAAGATAAATGTTCAAAAAACTTTAAAATTAAAAAAAACTTCGTTCAGCTACTTAGAAAAACACTCATCATAACAAAAACTGGTGACGAATCATGTGCTGCAGGTTTTCTTCTGAACGAATCACAAGTGCGCTTTCTTTTATTTTTATTCACGTTATATTCTCCTAGGTTATACGACAGAAGCTGAAATTTCGATTCATTTTATAATTTATTAAAAAGGATTGACACATTTTGTACAAACTTTTTTTTCTTATTGAGAAGCTACTACTCAAGAATTTAAAATATGGTAAATTTGGTAGGTCTAATGGCGTATCTCGCTGTGTATAGCATTCCGGGCTTGACGAATTTCGCATGACACGATTTAAAAGAAGTATGCTGGCCTAAAAAAATTGAAAGCATTTTTTTCCCCGAATTCTAAAACTGTGCTTTTAAAGTGCGTGATTTAGTCTTCGCTTTAACTTTAACAAGCATTTTTTATGTATTTGTAATGAAGATTCATATAAAACGTTTGTTTCAATGGCAAGATAGTATTTTACTACCACTACATTAAAAGTCGCTACAATTAATTCCTTTGAGATGCACTTGAGACACGAAATGTCTTCTGCTTTTGAAAATCTCCAGTTGCCCTACGCCTTCTTCTCTATTTCGTCTCCTGACATTTAAAAGACAATAGTTTTATTTTGTTTGTCTTGAATTGATTGGGCAAATTCTCCTCTGAAAGAAGACTTGTTTCAATCACGTCTACGCTCTCGGCGTAGGATGTGTGTGTGTGGGGGGGGGGAATCGCGGGTAGGCGTTGCTGGATTTTTGCTGCATTGCACTGCTAATAACGAGCGAGATGCGTTGATAATGGCGGACGGCAAATATTTCCGACTGAAAGCGCGCGAATTTCTGAAGGCCGTATTCATGCGCAGACGTGTTGTTATTTTGGGAAAGAGACGAGTGTTGGAAAGTATATTTATCGATTAATAAAGCACGAAGGAGTGAATTTTACGTTTGAACTCTTACATTTCTCACTAAATACTTAATATATGTATATTGATTTTAGTGGTTTTTAAAATGTTTGCAACTAATGTTTGATATTTGTTGGAATGCTATCGAAAATATACATTTCGAAGCAATCTTATAAAATTAGGCTTATGGTTGGTCCTATATCTAATATCAAATTCTCATATTCTAAACATTTAAATTTTATAATTTTTTTTTCTCAAAAAGCTTTTAAGTTTGGTTTGATTTCGAACTAAATTTTTATTTGTTATTTTTCTCTTACAAAAAAATCTTTTTGTTTCTGTGCATTTGGAATTTTTTTCTATTACGCATTTTATCGCGTGTGTATTCTTTCCCCATCTGGAGTGTACGTTTATGAAGATTCTTATACCATTTTAACTGAGGATGCTTCTGCAAAATTTAGAGATACTTAATAAAGGAAAATAAATGAAATTAACGCCTGTGAGTGGAATTTTTAGTTTTAAAACTCCATCAAATTCATAACTTTATTTTACATGATAATGAATCTGAATGAATTTAGGAAATGATGCCAAATACATACAAGTAAGATTTACAGAGTTGAATGTGTGTGTGTTGGCACTCCACAGGACAGACCATTTGAACTACATCTATCAGATTTCGCACGTGTTTAACTTGGAGGTGTAGAATACAAACATCGGAGAATTTTTGAATTTCTAATTAGAATTTTAATTAAAAATGTAGCGAAATTTCAGCATTTTGTCGCAATAACTTCCGAAAATACTATCGCACAAAAATCATTTTAACAACAAATTATAGTTCTAATTATATAAATAGTATATTTTTTAAGGACACCAATGTTTTTAACTATTAAGTTTATATTTTTTAATGAATTTAAAAAAATATTTTAACCATATTTCTCAACAATTTATTCTGCACAAAATAAAAAATAAAATTTTACCTGTACGAGCACGTTACACTTGCATTAGAAGGAAAAAAAAATAGCATTTATCAACGAGTTGCCGTCACATTCATTGGCAAAAGCTGAAATTGAAACATTAAGTTAAATACTACTGAAACAAAAAAGTGTAAGCTTCAACAAGTGTCTGTATGAAATTAAATAAGAAATGTCCCGCACTTATTTTTGAGAAATAAGCGTGGGACAAAGATTTCTATGATCTTTTATAATATCTACATTATCAATTCAATAAATCAACGTTATTTAGGGGAAAATGGTTTAATATATATCCATTCAATTCTGGGACCAATGGTTAATTGTAAACCTTTAAAAATAGAAATACGCGTATTAAAACGATATAAATGAAGCAAATAGTTATATTCTATGTAACCTGCAGTCAATAAATGCTCTAATAAATGACGAATATTTAACTTTTATCCAAATCCTCTGCTCTATGAATCCTATTTAACAAAATATTCTTGAGACACTCATATTTTAAATAAAGAGTTGTCTTCCTACAAACTAAATCAGCCATCCAAACCGACTGATTTATGAAAATTTGAATACCACTCTTCAGTAGAAACGGGCGATTTCAGATCACTTCATCAAAGATGATACCCTAATCAGCATCCAGAGTTTCTCAAGACTGATTGGCCTAAGATTATGAAAATGTTTATTGTTCTAAACTATTCTATTCAAAACTTCATAAATTGGTCAGATTTAATAACGGAATATCGAATTGTTCACTTATTTTTTTTTTAAAAAAAGTTGATGTGTCAAGAATATTTTGCAGAATATGATTCTTTTGGACCAAAGGATTGTCTAAAATTTAGACTTCATAATTATTTGAAGTACATTTATAGAACGAAACAAAATATTATCATTGGCGTCATTTAAATCCTTTTGGAAATAAGACTAAAAATTGAATTTTATGATGAATCTGAGAAATTTTAGTTGAATTATTCTTGAGATATACATAAATGATGAAAATTATACTATAGTGGACATGATACTTAAATGCTGAGTAACTCTGTTTTCATTACGTTTATTAAAAAAATGCTTGGTTTCTAAAAAAATATTTCTTATATGAATTGCAGTGTAATCATTTTCACTTCAATTTAAAGTTGAAATTTTGCCAGAACTGACAGAAAATTAGAGAGAGAGATATATCACATTATAGCCTTTATAATAGTATGAGTGAACTATCAAAATTTAGAGCTTAAATGAAACTTCTGAATGAAGTAACTATTAAGAGATGTTACATAAAATATTTAATTGAAATTTTAATGCTCTTTAATTGGCGAACTGGCTGTTCGCCAAATGCGACTGGTGTATTTTATAAAAACATAACGAACTGAAGTATTTTGTAAAATTAAATTTTACATTTAAAAGTATAAAATATTGGTTAATCTTGATTTTAGAAGTTTCATTTCGACTTTTTTTTCTACGTCGCCCTGCTGCCGGCTTTCACCAGTAGTATCGTCATTTGATTAAACACTTTTGTTACGAGAAAAATAATAACATAAATAAATCTAAAGTGTTGTTTGTGATCACAATTCAACGATATACATAATACAGAAAATTAAAATATAAATAAAATAACCAATTATTAAATGTTCCCCGAAAAGCAAGAATATAAAGAAGCACATAGAATTCATTCTCCCCCCTCTTCTTTCGGTCAAATTAAGGTAATTAATAAAGATTGAGACAATAAAGTTTTTTAAATATAAAGTTTTGAAAATAAATTGGTTCAAACAAATTTGTTTTCATTATGAATTATTAACTGATATATAAGAATCGGGATTATCTGGGATATTAAAATTTACGAAAATTCTGCGACAAAAAATGAAAAAAAAAAATAATAATGAACATCGGCGCAAGATATTTGGTCACTTTTCTTTCAGGCTGGCATGGAAACATTTACACAACATTAATTCCCCAGTGAAAAAAAAGTTCAACCCAATCAATAACCCGCAAAGTTCCGATGTTTCCCGACTACACGCTTCTCGAACATTGCTAGAAGTGCAAAGCGAGAAAGCAGCACAATGATTGAATAAAAGAATTCGGAGGGCGCAGGTCACCCGAATTAATTTCGTCGTCGAGGCACGAACAATGAGGGTGGCGAAACGAACGGATTAGGGAGCAATCACTTATTTAGTTTATTTCACTTTCACCCCCACCCCTTCCTCCATTTTGTTTGCATTCGAATATTTTTCACACCATTTTTTTTTCTAGTTCCATTTTACTACGCCGACAATCTTCGATCGTTTACGGTTTCTGCTATTTCCAGTTACCCATGTCATCGATCAGAATCAAGATTGCTAATGGACTACACATTTCGATGGCAACAGAAGTCATATCGTCTGCTCGACTTGATTGGTCGAGTTTTATTTGCGGTTCGCAGTCGAATAAGCGATTGGGTTGTAATTTATTCCGTCGTATCTTTATCTGGCGGAAGATCAATTTTTGGGATTGGAATCGCTTTTCGATTCAGTTGTTAGTAATTCATTTCCTACCTGCAGAAATAAATAATAAAAGAAAGGAACGGCTTTCATGACTGTAATGTATTTATCAGTTCCGCTCTTGTAATGTTTTCATTAGATTCGTGGAAATGACTTTTCGTCTATTGAGACTACTACAGTGATGTAATCGTTTTACACTTATTTGAATTTTTAAAAATCTTTTCCAACATTAAAAGTCTTTAGCTTACGGAAATTTCCATCATTTGTTAATTGAAGACTGAAAAACGCAATTCAAAAGTTTCTATTTGGTTTAAAATGCGTAGTAAATATCAAAGCTTTCAGCATAAGAATAGTTCTCAATACTCATCTAGATAGTTGGAAAAGCTCTTAAGATGCCATACGAAGTATTGCGATGATGTGGAGCACACAGTAAGACATATCGAATGCTATCCGGAATATCCCTTACTTAGAAAAATCAAAAATATACCGGAACTAGTTTCTTGTGTTCTCATTTTAATGCGCAATTTGACTTTTGTAGCGTCTTCCACTTTCAGTCTTAAATTACTGTAATTGCAGTTTCATTGTTAAAACCTCTTGTTTCGAATCGGAAAAGCCCTTGAAACTGTTACTAGTAATTGCATTATGCTCGAAATCATTTAATGTTCGTGGTGAAATGGCGCACCAGCATAGGATAAAGTGGCGCGTGCAAGCCTCAGATACTAAAAGCCCATCCACTGTCATCTGGAATATTAAAAGAATAAAATAAAAAATAAATAATAATAAAATAAATAAGAAAAATCTACCAGTTTCTTCGTCTCTCTTTTTCCCTCTCCTTCTCAAATTGTTTTCTTTGGTTTCTCTTATTTATTAAATCTGAGATGTTCTAAAAAGAATTATAACAATGCGTTGTTTTAGGCATTTTGTGATTTCGAGATGAAAAACCAAAGCATCTGAGTAATAGTAGAAAGTCGCAGATGAATTTTTATGGAAAAAAAAATCAACTTATTGAATTCTTTTCGAATTTTTCGAAGCGAATAAGATATTTTTCTTATTGAGTCCCTTTATTTTATTTGTGTATGTTCAATTAATCGTACATTCTTATTTATGACATTTTGTTTATATTTATTGTACTGTTTCCCTCTTTTTATTTCAGTAGTAAGTTTACTACAATCATCGTATTTCAAATCCGTTCAACAGTACTTCAACAGTTATCATTCTCATTTGTTAGAAATTAAAAGAAAGCAACGCATTAAAAAAATCGATGACTGTTATAATCTTTTAACTTTAGATATTGCTTGTTTCTCTAGTATATTTTAAGAAATTAGCGAATTTTATATAAATAAGAATTGGCTATTAGCATTTTATAGCGAATAGAAATATTGCCGAAATTCCAGGATTTTAATATATATAATTTAAAAAAAATTGTACGAACAGAATTCAATGGATAAAATATTTGAGATTAAAATGCTTGTTTAAATTTCCAAGCTCAAGCTGAGTAAGGTAAAAGGGCTAATTTCCTGTTTCAATACTTGATAATTATTTAAATATTTGTTAATGTACTGTTTAAATAAATCTCAGCAGTGCGGAGAGAAAGTATCTCCCAAATCTCCGGCATAATGATTATCTTTCTTTCTTACGAGCAATTCAAAACAACTAACGGATAATTCAGTTTATTGCTAACCAATGCTTTAATATATGTTTTAAAACACTGTAGAGCTGTTTTTTGACTAGCATTTACTCTGTAAATTGCATGATTTAAAAATCGTTGCTAGCAAGATGCAGTGAAATCAAGCGAAAACAAAATAGATGAATCAAATCTAGCACATTATCATGCGGCATATTTTGCGTTAGAAGTCTGAATTGTAAATTGTGAGATACAATCGTGCATGTTAACTCAAAAATTATAGCATTCAAGTTAGATCTTTGGTTCTTGAATTTGGCATTCCTAACTAACAAATACTCAAGAAAGATGACTCAAATTTTTAGTAGATTTTTAATCAATTGATTTTAATAGAAATTTGAACTTTTCTCCTCAATAACTTCGAATTCTATCTGAATTCTATTATTTTATCTAAATAATTTTTACCCTGGTTTAAAATTTAAATAAGCTTCCCAGTAAGACGAATTTTACCTTTTTATTTGATCTTAATAAATTTTACAAATATAGTTTTAAATACAGTTTCTAAATATACTTTTTATTAGAATAATAAAATGTAGACTTATTTTATTTCGTCAATTCTTTCAGATTCCTACTTTACCACTTTTAAGTTATGATAAAATGGAATTATATTCTATACTGCATCTCAATAATTATATCAGTATAGAATTATTATGCAGTATAGAATTATTATGCAGTATAGAATTATTCTATACTGCATCTCAAATCAGAATTTTCCTTTCTAGTTTAACTGACTTATTATATTTACGTTGACATTCTTCTGAGATGCGCGGATGCGATCTAGCCAGATAATTCGAAGCCTAAAACTTTAGAATTTGTAAGCCTAAATATTGTGTCATAATATTTTAATTCTTTTTTATGCAGAAATAAAAAGATAATTGCGATACAAAGGAAAGACGTAAGATCTATGATGCCTTGAAAAACAATAGGTAAAATTATGTCAATGTAAAGCAGTCATAGAAACTCTAAAATGCCAACAAGATTTAAATAACATTTTATGGTCTTCAAAATTGCAAAGAGTTGACAACGAGGCATCATCAAATAAGAAAGAGAAGGAAGTGTCAGGCTTTTGAAAAATTACAAACACTGGACAATGACATTTGGTCATTCTAAAAATATATGCTTAAAAGACTTTTGACAATCCCATTGCGAACACAGTTCACCTCGTAACAATAAAAGATCATTGAATCCGGTACGCCCAATCCGTAAACGAGTTAATATTATGCGTGTTTTTCTGTTCGCCAATGAAGGTCAAGATCAACAAAATATATCGACCATATTTTACATTAAAAAGTAGTTGGAGGAAAGCTACCAAAATTATCAGTTTAATTTTAAATTTCTTGTATTTCTGATTCATCTATAAACATCGAAGACAACATAGGCATTTTTTTGCGGAATGTTGAGTGGTAATGGCCATGTCTAAGTTTACCGTCCGTGTGACCATGTGATACTTGATGCTTAGAAAAACAAAATTGGAAAAAAATGTGCTAATAAACTTGCATTTTTTTTTCTTTTGCCACTTCTTAACATATCAAAATACTCTAACGTATTCTAGGATAAGAATTTAAAATCTGTGTTCGGACGATATTTCAAATACTAGGCGCCAAATCATATCTAGGTATCCATTCAGCACAAAATCATAAAGATGCATCTTAACTTATAAGAAAAACATGCCTTTTCAAATTTTCTTGGATCCAGAAAATAACGAATATTTACACAAAAGCATTGTTTTTCTGTTTTGGAAATTGAAAAGCTGTCACTCCTCCTTTCGTCTACGGTATTTGGACGATATTAAAATTGAAAGCTTCTTTGGAAGTAGCTGAGAAGGCATAATTATTCATTTGGGGAAATAAAGCTCCTGGGTTTTTAAGATACGATTATGACCAGAAAATTTCAATAACAGATTTCTGAAGGAAACTATTTACGTAAGCTACGGGGGCAGCAAGCATTGAAAACCCATACAGTATTTTTGGGGAAAATACAGGAGAAGTATGAAGAAAAGGATTCCAATCTTTCCAAAAGATTATTCCAAGTGTCAAGGGATCAAGTATTTACAAAACCCATTCTTCCAGTTTCACTTGGAACTGCTTTTAGATCATGTATTTCTTATTTATAGATTGATAAAATACCATTTTGAATTTAATTTATTTTGAATATTAATTTATTTTGAATTTAATTTATATGAATATAATTAATTTATTAATTTATTTTCTAATCTATTGGTTAGAAAATATTTATATTCTTTATTTGTCTGATTTTTTTTAAATGAAGAAAAAATAGTCATGAAGCATTTAGGGAAAGCAAAAATACCATTTAGAAAAAAGCCTCCCCTCTTCGTGCGGCAAATTATTTATGAGTCGTTAATTAATTTTGATAGTATATTCAGAATTTTTTCTGTTATGACTTGAAAGAAGCAATTATGTCACGGCATGTTTCTTTTACATATGTCGTTTCACAATTTTTAATTGAGAATGTTTTTAGTATTAATTGTGACTGTTTTGGGAGATAATTTTTTTTACCACGTTGCTCTTTATTTCATATTCCTAACATCTGGGTTCATCATTTTTTTTAAAAAAAATTGTTTACTAATTTTAGGTAAGTTTTTTTACAGGAATGCCATGCATTACAATAATTTTCAAAGTGGGATTTCAGGAACATTTCTAATCTGCATGGTATGGCTTTGAATAAAATATCTGATTGTCTCATCTTTACTTATCTCTTTTTAAATGAAGATCATTTGATTAAAAATCTTTTAAAGGAATTTTCAAAAATTAGCTATTCAACAATTCTCTATTTCAGCTTCTACTATACGTTGAATGTTTATTTAGTAAAGTAATGCGTGGATATACAAAGCAATTGTAGATCCTGCATTATCCTCAGTAGGTACCAATGTGAATAATTTTTTCGTATTGCAGTTTTAAGGTTAATCGTCAAATCTACTGATTTTCACTCTCTTGTATTTCTCTCTCGTTATTCGATTCGTGTTGAGATCAGAATGTGTTAAAATCGTATAAACTATGTAATGAAAAAAAAAAAAAAACCATCTTTACTTACAAAAAGAGGTTAACCGCCTGAATCTTTAGTTTTCCAGTCAGACTTAATTTCCTGTCAGACGATTTGTTTTCCTCTTGAGATAGCCCCACCCCCGCCCTTACACACACTAAGAGCAGCCAAACAAAGTGGTAACCACATTTTAATTGTCTAGTGTTTAAAGTAAAACTGAAGGAAGATTAACTAAATGACGATAATCTTTTTTCTTTCAGAAAAATTAAATTCGAAAAATGTACGACAGTGAAGTAAAATGGAAAGCCGGCATTGCTTTTATGTAATTATTTTTTGCTATAAATAACAAGAGTTGCCTCACAGTCCTTCTGTCAAATGCTACTGGTATTTCAAATTAATAAAAGTGTTACGTCAAACAAAACATTCCAATTACAAACATTTAAATGCATTCAGTATTTAGATTCTGGAGGCCCGTGATATTATCGAAATTATAACCTGGTTCTGATGAGTTAGTGAGTGGGATCGAAAAAGACAGATGTGAATGCAAGTTTTCTATAATGCCAAAATGCCCTGTAGAGAAGTAAGGAAAGCGAAATGCTTCGAGTTCAGGGCAATCGGACTTTTGAACATTTGCACTATTCTCTTGGCAAATAGAGTCGTTTCTCAACGCCAAAGCTACGCTTATTTATGTCGTGATATAACATTAAAGTATTTTTTGTAACATGAAATGAACATTAATTTTAAAAGAAATATGCTGTAAGCAGTTCTAATTATAGAACTGCTTGATATGCATTATTTCTCCGTTCTCTCTATTTTATTTCTCAGTTTCAATGTTTTTTGAAGTTTTTGACTAGATAAGTTTTATATATACACAAAAAAAAGTCATCTAACAGTATAATTATTTTGAAATTATGTTTTCTGAAAATATTTTATATTTTCGAAAAAGGATATTGTTATAAAATGATCAATAAAAAAATGAAAGACTTAATAAATGTTCTAATTACTATTTAGGCATCTAAATTACGTATTTATGTATTATATTTCGTTATAATATAAAAACCAAACCCAGAATATAATGCTTTAAATATAACAACTTAGAGAAGAATTACTTAGAACTTATTATTAGAAGTGTTATAAACATAACACATAATTTTAAATTATAATTTTTAATGCTTTGGTGAGATTTAATTTGAAATGAAATCATACTCGTTTAACCATATTTCATCTTTAATATTTATCTTGAAAAAATATCGTGAAGCCGTAGTGTATCCGCTTAATTACACAAGCTATAAAATTATTAAAATTATGAGTTTTTTTTTAACTTTTTATCAAATTATATTTAAAAATTTGTCCATTGATCGTTAAATTTTTTGGTTTAGTTTAAGCAGAATAGCTTCAAGTAAAAATATAATCGTATGTTTGTATCAGATAAGGAAAGAATGTTATTTATTCGACAAACTTTTATATTTGTTGCAATCAAATAAAATGTCTTGCAATTTCTCCGAGTTGACAAATCATTCACAAAGAAAGTATAAAATTCGAATTTCAGCAAAATAATTCAACACCCAGATTTTGATAAATCTTCGGGTTTTAGATCTCCTTGTGCTAAAAAACAGATTTTTTTTTTTTTTGGAATTTTGAATCGTGCATTTTAGAAGACGATGATTCAAATACTGACCTAGCTAATATCTCGCACATTCGGACATGACAATAATTGGGAACTACATCAAATTATGGACAAATCAATCAAACACTCTTTTTCTATTTTTGTATTTAAAAATATGACATCTGAAGGAAGGAAAGGAATGGCGAAACTGACCCCGAAACGTGCCATTTTCCAGAATCCGAGGAGATACTAGGTTCGCTGATAGCATTTCATTGAAGATCCTCTGACGTATTAAGAAAGAATTTGTGAAGAAATGAATGGACTCGATTCCTTCAACAGAATAATGTAAAGGCGGGAATTTCTCAGTTGAAAGAGAAAATGTTACTAAATCACCTCGATTTTTTTTTTCTATTTTATAAAGTCTGGATACTTTTCACATTAAATCATATTCATCAACATTTCCATCAAAATCAACCAGTGATATCAGAGAAGTCGAAAGATATGCATCTGTTGACAGCAACATTTAAAGAAATGCGGAAGTTCTGGTGCGAATCCACATATTTTCTTTCCAGATGGATTGCATTTGAGATCTTTTGTTATTGTTCATCTTTTTGTTAGCATTGTGAAGGTGCACTTTAAATCCGTCGAGATCAAACGCCCTCCCACTGGTGTGGTGTGAAATTTTGAAGAGGTGGGAGTACCAGCTCAGGTGCTCCAAAATAGGCCTTGTGTTACTTTAAAACTGACCGTTGATGTAACTAAACCAAAGTTAGCATTGTGAAAGAAGTTGAGATGAAGGGAGAGCTAAGCGAATGTATTTAAATAGTCAAAATGAAAAACTCTTTACAAATACTCTTTTGAAATACTTAAACTATCAGTGGGGAAAAGAATTACAAACATATATAATGGTTTGTTCCACTTCCATTATCTTAATTTTTTTCAGTACTGAAGCGCTTGGAATACTCATTAATGCAAATTGTGCGAAAAACGTCCGGAATAAAATTTCCCGGTCACCAACTGAACTGTTTTCGTTAAATATGAAATTCATGCCATCCTCCATTAGGTGCGATCGATCGAGTGGCCGAAGTTCCCGAATCGTTTGCCGGAGCAGCTCACTCCGAATAAAAAGTCGAACTCATTCCTTTGAACAAATCCTCCTAATAACTATCCTCGAAGTAATGTCCTATTTTGAATATCAAACACTTTAAGAATGTGAACTACCATTACGATGTTTGAACAGGATAAGGAATTTTTTTCTCATCTATGAATGTAGAATTCGAGCATTTTAGTATTCTATGATTCCAGGATTCCCATATTCATAGGATTTAGAAGATAAAATTTTATTCCATTCTTACAATAATAAAAAAAATCTTTAATTTTATATCACTCACTTTAAGATAATTTTTTTACTAAGATCGTGATTTATTACGTTCGCTAGACATTTGAGATGCTATTCTTTAATTAAATTATTTATTTCTTTAATTGAAAACTTTAAGACGATACATTCATGCAGAAAATGAAATTCTTACTGCTCGATTATCAAAACCTTCCTTTAAAAATTTTAAAATGTTTCATTTGCGCTTTAATTCCATTTTACAAAAAATGCTCACCGTAAATACAGATTGAACAATCAGATATGGCAACTATTATCGAACGACAAGTTTCCATGAGACAGTTATTAGTATCTTAATAAAAAAATTAAAAAAAAACTTTTATGTTCTAGTATTTGATATTTTCAATCCAAGTCCGTTTTAGATTAAAACCGTATTCAATAAAACTTTAAATGATCGTTTTAGAGTAAAATTGTGTCATGGAGATGGGGTATTTTGTTTTAAAACTTTTACCTGCGAAACAGTTTGTGAATATATATATAATATTGTGAAGTAAGAAATATTTTATTATTATAGTGCAACAGGGCATCTAATAAAACAGTTTATTAGCATGTGGAATTTTTAATTATTTTTTGCTTTTTCATCTTTATCTTTTTTATAAACATTATAAAAACTTTAAGTCAGTTTTTCCTCCAAATTCACAACCAGTGATACCACTGGTGCAGAATAAAAGACAATTTCACTAATAACAACAAAAACAACTTAATTAATAATCAACCGATAAATAATTCTGAATATTTATGATAATCAAGCATATGTATAAATATTTTGAATATTTACATCAACGGAAGTAAAAGCCATTTCATCGAAGAATATTATACTCCAATTCTATTTTCTATTCGCAGATTAATAAAATACTGTCTATATTTTGTCCCAAACCATTTTTTATTCCAATTTCTAACGTAATAAAGCATATACATGTGATTTTTTTTCAAACATGACACATATATTTTCTTAGGAAGCATCATTTAAAATAAATGAATGAACCGGAACCCATTTATTTGAAATGCTTAATGTTAAGAATGATGTGCGTTTCCTTCATAAAATTTTTTTGAGAGCATTTTTTTTCTAGTAGAAATTGCAGAAGTTCAAAAATTAGGAATATTTTTATTCAATTTGCTTTGTTTACGTTATTGTATCTTTTCTATTTTATCTAAATCTACTTTACCCAGAGGAAAAAGAAATTTTCAAACCGTATTTTTCCTATTTCTAATATTTGTATCAGGAACTGGTTGAGCAATATCATAAAAAAAATTTTTTTCTTGTTCATCATAAGTACTTTTTTTGTTTATCAGCCTCGTCATGTGACAAGATCAGAGCTTTGTAAAAAATAATTCCCTTGGTTCTAATAATTGTGCGAACGAGTTGATTGAACAAATGTAATAAAATTCTTCCTTTGTTTACTCATTTTCGGGAAAATCAATCGGACAAAGAATTTCATTTTAGGCGGATGAGGAAACATTTCTTAGCACATCATATTGTTCTTTTTCTGCAAATCATCTTTAGCTCTTCAAATTTTGTTTCGTAAAAATAAGCTTCTTTCTCGCTTTATTTCAGAATATGAGCTATTGCATTTCAGAAAGTTAGTTTTTTTCTAAAATATTTCGAGAAATTGTTCTGAGAAACAAATGGACCTGAAGCTTTGAAAAAGAGTCCGGGTTAGTCGATCATTCGATTAAAATATAACTAACGAAATACAAAACTAGGAAAGAAGTAATTTTAAGATAATGACGGTTTTTACTGCAACCCTAGCTATGGCGAAAATGCTTTCTGGCATCCGAAACGACCGTCGGTTGCCATTTTCACTCTCTCGTACACGAAGAGAAAATATCGAATCGATTAAAAATTGGAGATTTTCGACGAATTTCCGAGTTTGAAAAACGCTTTAGTCTGACTGTATACGATATGCAACACGATGGCACAAACACGCTTAAAGCTACTAGGTGCGCATTATTTACATCAAATCTGTAGATTCAGTAAAATTCCATTAGAGAAAATAGTGTCCGATCATAAATGACTCTAAAATGTAAAAATCTCGATCAATATAATTTGGTGAGAAAGGTTTAGCAATTATCAAACAGATCCTTTGAAACGAATCTATCAGTCCGTCGGTTATTTCTTATGCACATAAATACAATGCTCTAAAGCGCAACAATGACTGAAATAAATTAAATTTGCAGTGATTCTATCTGTCAAATTTGGGTTTAAATCAGCCGGAAAAAAGCTTTTGCTAGATTCTCTTCGAAGACGAGTGCCCAATCAAAGAAGGGAGCTATCCAATCCCGTTATGGATACAGTGGTTTTATTTTAGGTAAAACTGGATGGCTTATGAAGCCTTGCGGGTCTCTTACTGAATTTGAATTTTCAGGAATCAGACTTTTTCCAAGAAAAACTGAGTTTTTTCCCCTCGAGGATTTTTTTCTTATTTGAAGTTCTTGACGCTTTTAAGAGTTTATTTGTTTTGTTGAGAAATTAATTTATGTTGTTTCTTATGGAGCTTAGACAAGCCCGCTGTTACGAAGACAGATATTTAAGCCGATACAGGGTCCGTTTCTTGTTTCAGTAGCGCCAACTAGGGCCAAGAGTACGACCTTGCCACTCACGCTTCACCCATTCGCTTGCACAACCCCTTTTTACAGGAGGGCACATTCTCATAATTCACGGATAGAACGGAAGAACAACCATGCCCGATCACGGAGAAGACGCTCTACCCCTATGCCAGGACGCCGGCAAATAATTTCTTTTAAGGCTGCCAGTTGTTCTGTTAGGTCGTTGATATCCTAGAATTGTCTGTGGGATTTATCGTTTTTTTTCCTTCGTGATTTAAAGGGATTTCGATTCTCTTTTAAATTTACTAGGACTGAAACTAGGTGTACAATTTTCTGGGCTGATATGCTGTGAAATTATAGATTCCTGGGAAAGCTGAATATTCACCTTTCCGAGATGCAAGATACCACTGTTGTTTACATTTGTTGTGTACGGGGGGGGGGATTACTCGCTATATTCTTATGATCGAAGTACAAAAAGCGAAAATGTTGTAATAGTCAAAAAATTCGAACTCGAAAATTTGAGGAAAATCCATGTTTTCTTTCTATGTCCGAAAAAGCATTTTTGCTTTAAATTTATCTGACGGTGAGCTCTATCACTCAGAAACACTTTGAGCTAGAAGAACAAAATATAATATGTAGCCTCTATTCCAATTTTCGTACAATTCACTCCAGTTCAATCGGTGGAAGTCTGTCTATTAGGCTGTCCAAATATAAGTTAACACCATAACTACAAATCGAAGAAACCTAAACAGGTATATTTTAAACACAGATTCCCTCTTTAAAGTGCAGATAAGTACCAAATTTTGAATTAAAGGCGTTGGCTGTTTGTCGGTGAGTAGTTTCTGTACTCTACTTCAATCGCTACTTTCTGCAGCACAGAGACGCGGTAACTCAAAAAAGCAATAGCATAAATATTTGGAACTAGTATGCGATTTCATGACTTCAGTTGTATTTCTGCATCAGATCGTGGCTGGAAACGATCGGGAAAAACGACGTCCATGGTACACACTCGGTTTTCCGATACTTGTGTATTAACCGCATGCCATCTACTGATTGCCAAAATTCGAACTCTTATCAGTTCTTTCGTAACTATTATTCGTCACTGACATGCAATTAATAGTAACAAGTACATTTTTTAAAGAGTATACAAGAAGGTTTCGGGGAGACTCACTTAAATCGGCAGTCTCTTGTTGCCCGTCACATTTAGAGCATCTTGGTTTGATGGGGTGGTAACTTGCTGAGAAGTGGTAATTTTAGAAATTGTAAAATACAGTTTCAGTGTTTCCTTTTTTCTATACCATACGAACTTCCTCCTCAAACTCTTACACCATACCAAAGTGAAGATATCTCGCCCATGGCGGCACATTCATCGCGCATCTCACTCGTGAGAATGGCAGGTCTTCATCCATAGAGCGCGATATGCTACTCAGCTCGGTTCTGCTATTTCTCTGTTCTCGTATTATTATTAAATAGTTTAGAATTAATATTAGATTCCATTTTAGAATGCCGTTTCATACCCCCTTTGCCTATAGTCATTATTTCTCCTTAACGTTTCAGTGGGTCTGAAAATGTCAGATCTGTTAAGGATAATAAAACGATACTTAATGTACACGAAACGAATTACAATGTGCAAAGGTATTGGGGCAAAACTGAAATCTGAGGCTTGAGAAATCATGAAACGAGGAGAAAGAAAACCGCTAATGGCAGAGAAACACACGCGACTCTGCACTTTTTACACAGAACTAAAACAATATCCCTTTTTTTATTTTAAATAAAGGAAGTAATTTGTTCTTTGATTTTGAAGAAATAAGGTAAAATCATTTTATTTTAATATAAATTTTGGTAACAAATGCGAATGAAATTAAAAGCAGGGGAATTACGAAGGATGCATTATTCCAAAATTATTCTACACCAATGCACTTTGCTTCGCGATTCTGCAAGCCTGAATTAAATCGTATGCGGGTATACCAGACTGCTAGGATTTTTGTGGCTTACGATTCAAAATTTCCTCCAAAATTAGAAGTCTTCAGAACTGTACTTTCAAAATCAAAATGGATGATGCAGTCTTTATTTTACTCAACAGAATGATAAATTTTGAAATAACTCCCTACTTTATAAAGAACGTTTGGCCTTCAGTGCGAAAGAACAAAGAACTCAGTTTCCATGAGGGAATAGAAATAAAAAATATAATATTTTGTAAAATGTTAGAAAATGCTGTTCACTTTTTTTTTCTCCTCATTTTGAACAGATATTTATAGAAAAGGTTTCACTCTTAAAATGGTCATTAAGTGTTCGATTAACGCAGTTGCCACTTTCCTGCTACTGATGTTTATTTTTACTAAAAAGCAAAGGAAAAAAAGATATTTCTTTGAAATAATGGAGATGAAAGAAAAAAAAAACCTGAAATGCCTCGGTCTATTTGTTATTATTTTGTATTAAATATGACTTAAATTTTTTGCTAATGTACTGGTTGTTTAACCTATAATATTTTAAAAGTTTAAATGGGCTATTAAACACTTATGTATTTAACTATAGAAAAGATTAGAAATCTATTTTAAATTTTGTGAAAAGATTATGTTTGCAAAAACTTTGTTGATTGCTAGAACAAGTAGCATTATTTAGTGATTTTTTTAGTCTTTTGAATATACTTTTAGGTATTATATGAGAAGCATTGCAATCATATCGAAAGAATATGGAGATAACGTGGATAAGGCGTGTTCTCGTTGGCATGGAGTGAAAATCTGAAGATGGTAATGCTAAGTGATATAATTCATATGATTCCGTTTCAGAGTTATCAAATTTTTCAAAATCTGAACTTTAATAACCGAAACTAACTAAACTATCCAAGTAACGCAATGTTATTGTCAAAATTTCTTTCTCGTCTTGTTAATTATAAAATTATTGTTATCAAATTTTATTAACAATTGTTTCAAATGTAAATGGGCAAAGTACATTTTTAGCTTAATATGACTATCTTCACAATACCGGCATAAAATTTTTAAACTGATATTTTTTTGTTTTTTATTTAAACATTTTGCTGATAATATCAAGCAAAGTTACTGTTTTAAGAAACGAATTCAAATATTTGGGGGAGGGGATTCAAAATTCCAGAAAATCAAAATTAACCATCGGTAACCATCCATACATGGTTTTTAGTTAATTAAAAATTTCAGCATGGGGGGCACAAAGAGTAGCTCAAACAATCTCTTCTTTAAATAAACGACAACTGAATGTCGTGACAAAACTCCGCATTCATTACCATTTTCAATCTGAATTTCTCCGGCAAATTTCCCGCTTCCATTGCCAACGATTCAAACATCAAGCAATAAAGTTCTTTTGGGTTTTTCTGAAGGTTATAAAAACTGAGTTTTCTTTCTCGAAAAAAGGCAGGGGAAAGACGTGTCCGGGGCCACACCCATAGGCAGCAGACGCCACTCTGGCCAGTGGTTGTTGTGCATCTGTTCTGTCGCGTGACACCAAGCATTTGTTCTGCTGTTAAAAGATTTTCCTCGTTCACCCCCATCCACTACCTCAACGTTTTTTTTTCTCCCCTTTAATATTTCTGCTTTAAAAACGAAAGGTGTAGCGTGATTGGATTTCAAGTCACGTGATTTGACAATCCTCCTGTAATGATTGGAAGAAGGTCTTTTGCTTTTTGATCGTAAATTATCGATTGAAACCAAATGAAATTGGACGTCTTTTCGGATTTCAGACAGTTTTTAACAAAACTTTTAAAAGTATCTTTTCAGTGAGCCGTTACATGTGCTGCGAGGTTGGATAAAATCTGTTAAAGAAATGGACTCAATTCTTGCGGTCATCAGACAACCGTAACATCTATTTAACATTATCTGTGCAATGTGCCAGAGAGTGTGCCTACGTCTCGCAATTTAATTGTGGTAAAATATAGTTTTATCATTCTACACATGTTTTGATTTTTTTAACAAAATTCTCTCACGTTCTAACTGCAAAATTTTTATTCTAAACGATCGTATTTAATTATTGCGCGAAAGCATTGAAGTGCATCATATTGTGTTCTTTTAGACTCAGTTTTTAATACCACTTTGGTATAAATGTATTTTTAATAAATCAATAAATAACCCAAAGTGGGCTAATGAACAATTTAAGTAAACTTTACTTTACTTCTATCCTCTCAATAACTTCTATTTTTTCAATAACCTCTACATAATATAATCAGTAACTATAACTGTACTCAATAGCTTCTGTTTTAAGGAATTTAATGTAAAGAGTTCAAATATAATTAAGAGTAATTTTTGAAAGCTTTTATTAATGTACTAAACTGATAGTTTTTGTTTTTTAACTAGTTTTAGTAGTTCACAAGTTTAGTTAGTACTAGTTTTTAAAGAAGTATTTTCTTCATTTTAATCTTCTCAAATTCGCTACCAAGTTGTGCCATAGGAAAGGGCAGAAACAATAATTTTTTCAATGGTTCCAATTTTATTTCCATTGATTTTTTTGGAAAAATTCTAAATTTTTAAGAATATTTTAAAATATATTTTATAACAGTATTTTTCTTTATTTTAGTAATTGGATTTATTAGCTCGCGTAATGTGACAATATTGGAAGTAATTTTTTTGTGTGTGCTTGTTATCGCTGTTGTATATTGTTCTGAAAAACCGAAATCCGTTCAATGGATGTAATGGATGAAAACTTGCAACAAGCCCAGTGAAAGGTAGCGACGCTTTATACTAAACAAAAGCACAGAATGCACAGCAGCAAAGCACAATCGAAACGTGTAAAAAAAAATAATTCCTATTGTAAAAAACAGCACACAAGCGACAAAAATGACACAAGATGCTTTAAATCTCTCATTTCTAAGATGTTTAGTTTAGTTTGCCTCAAAATACTTGAACCACCGAGTTCCTCTTTCGAAGATAAGAAAAAAGAGTTGTTATATAAAAGAGGTCTTCATTTAGCTGATAGCTATTCAGTAAATGTTTGATCGAACATCCTTTGAGTGTTCTTGTAGAACTTTATGCCCCACCACCCCCTCGGCCCATTTGCAAAATCGTCTCTATCGAACAAAGCACGCACCACGGGTATTCTGTCAATCAAACCTAATGAAAGAAGGTCATTGGCAGTGATATCCGGGTGATTCGAGTGAGTGCCACAGCTTCGTTGAACAGACTGTTAATTGTTGGTGGAATTAACAACAGCGAGAAGCGCTCCGAAAGAGCTCGCTGGGGATCAGCACCCCTAAGAAAGTATAATTACTCTTTCTATTCGATTATGTATCTCGGATTTTTATAGCGTCCGTAATAGGGTTTCAAATGTTTTGGTCCTTGCGGATGTGTCGTCAAAATTCGAAGAGTTTCGGGAATCTTCGTTCACATTCGTCGTCCGTCGGTATCGGTGCGTGTCAAAATCTTTTCGAAACGAACTGTGCAGAAAAAACAGTACTGCGGAGTGGTAACGATATTTACGAAATAAAGTGTAGAGAGATAAATCAAACATAACAGTATCAGGTCGCGATATTTGGAACTAAAAAGTCCAGTCACCTCTCTCCCTATTTTGTTTTCGGAAATGGATTGTCTTGTAACCAAATATTTTAGAATAACAAACACATTTTTTTTAAACTGTCAAAAAATACCTTATTTGCTGTAGATGTGTAGTTGTTCTTTTAAAATTTTGTAATTTTAATCCATTTTTTTGTCGAAAACCGGAGAAAATTTACACATTTAAATATTAATGATTTCGAATCCCGCGCATTTCAACTTCAAAGGAAATAATTACATTAGTTTAGCGGAAATGATTTCTTAGAAAAATTCTCATACTAAAGATTAAAAGTAGAATATCCCTCCCATCATGAAAATTGTTTATTTTTTTACAGAACTGTGAAAATCACAACTGTTAAGATTTTTATTATCAAATTCGCACTCATAAGTGTTTTGGGTGTAAACCGAAAATCAAAACTATAATTTTTGTGGCATGGCCACAAAATTTTATTTCATTCAAGTCATTGCATTTTCGAGTTTTTCGCGTTTATATATATGCAAGTGTACAAACCAATATCAAGCAAACCTTTCAAAATTTTACAGTCACCTACACTTTCTACTAAAACTGTAGACCAAATTTCATCCATCAAAAATATTTACGTCTATTAGCAATCGGATAGACAGAAAAATGACCTGAGATTGAATTTTCTTCAAAATTTGATAACAATTTGCAATTCTGGCATTAACACCGTATAAGAAATTTCATCCGAAGCATTTATGAATGACCGTGTTTACATACCGATAAAGCAACGTAACATACATGCCAATACAGTTAAACCTAATTTATAAAAAAATGATTATCGAAGTGTTCTGAAACGTTAAGATCTCTTGAAGTCGAATGGTTTGAGTATTACAATACTTTCTGTTTGCATAATTCATACATAAACTATTAAAAAGAGTTTAATGTTTTCATTTAACATTATTCCGTGAATTTCTTTTAAGAAAAGTGTGCAAGTATTGTGCTTCTTTTTAGAAAATCTCTTAATATAATGGAAAACTTCCTTATTTGCGGATTTCGTCCGAAATTGAATGTAAAATTTAGCGTAAAGATAATGTATCCACATTTTCTGATATCGACTACATGCTATCGTAATAAAAGCCAATGACAAATTTAACATGAAACAAAGAACATGTAGTGTGAATGGGTGCTCAAGTCAATGACTTTTCAATATCGATTTTCAATCTTTCTGTCATTTTACAAACCCTTGCAATATTTTCGAATGTTAATCATTAACTTCGAAAAGAATTTGTTTCATGCAGTAATGTAAATAGCCAAAAATGAAAAAAAAAATTAGTCGCGAAGAAAATTATTGAATTTTTGTAAATGGCACTATAAATTCCTTTAATCAGTCATTGCACGTCCCAACAGAAAGCGTCCCATTAGGGCTCTAAAGAGGAGAGATCTAAAATGCAGGGAGGACTTTAATTTGGCGAGAAGAATGATGTTAATAAATCGTTTTTATTAGAGGGGTCATTACGAATCAATACGGTCTCAAGTTTGTGTCATTAGAGTCCTGACGGCAAGTGACATTTCTGCTTGCGTATGCAGGCCACGTGCACTCCTTCATTAGCACAGTTAAGGATTAGTTTGAAACAGTTATTGGAAATGCAAAATATTTAGAAAAAATATTCGATAAAAATGGGCATTTCGACTTTTATGTTCTGTGTAAACGCAGAATTTAAAAATAGACATCGAAGTGCCATTTTGTTTATACACAACATAACTGTTGTGTATAAATAGTTACGCTACAGAACCAAGAATCAAACGCACTAGCAACTGTTTTATCCCTACAACAGGCAATGCATTAGAAAAAGCTTTTACCTAAAAAAAACACAATTTGCCTCCTCTTATAATAAAGTATTTTACAACTTAATATTTTTTTAGTTTTCTCACAAGGGGATGGGACGACGTTTATTCCTCAGCACCTTATCTTATTTCACTATATTTAAACAGAATTCATTGGAAGCAATTAGAGAGTCAAACATAGCACAATTATTCAGAATCAAAATTTTCTCGCGTATTCTATGATAAAAGCCTTATCTCCCGCGTGGCCACGAATGTCTGGCGCGGGAAACAATATTTACGAAACATCGATATTTGGAGTGAATCCAGCTTTCTTGGTCTTTAGCGGGTTTTTAGGCCCCGCATGCGGTTAATACGCAAGTACCCAACAGAACTCACTTAGAAGCCTTTTTTTCCCTGACAAATTCAAATCAAATCTAGCACAGGACTGCAACTGTATTCGAGTTATTCCATATTAAATTTCGTTTCTTTAAGTCATTGCGTTTTTGAGTGAAATTCATGCGACATGGACTAAAGGTAACAGTTTGACAGACATAGTTTAAAATTGGATAAAAATGTAAATGGAAACATGTGAACTACATTTCATTTCTTTACATTTTGAAGTGATCGTTTTCATTTGTATTTGGGTAGCAGGACTTCTTCTGAGTGTTCGTTAAAAATTGGATAGAAATGTGTCGTGATCTCGAAAAACTAAATTGAATAGGTCTGCCTCAAAGCGGTCTGAGCTGACATTTTCCAAAAATTTGTTTTAATGACTTAAGGAAGTCTAATGCGTAGGGAATCCTCGCTTTTGAATTCTTTGACAATTACAATATTTTCTCTATATGGAAGTAAAATAGAGTTGCATGAATTATATTTGAAACAATCGATCTGTTTGGACTGGCTCATCACATATCATATATTTTCAACTAATGGCTAAAAAATCCGTTTTTCATCTAATCTATCATTCGTATTAGTACAGAATGGCATTGAATACATTTGGAGTGCAAATCATTCATTTGGTAAGCTTTATCTACTGGACTTGTTTCAATTAAATTCAGCCCAAATATTGATTTTTCTAAAACTTTTCCAAATGCTTGTTGGCGATAGAAACGTGAGCTTGGAGTCATCTCATGGATTGAAATAGGACACCACTACGGTCCATCATCTATTTGAGCCGGACCCCAGAAAGACGAGTCCTTTTTAATGAGAGATCAGCCGAAATGAATTTGATAAACCAGTTCTGACAAATTTTCGCCATTTATTTTAAGCATCGCATTTCTTTATTTTTACAAACTTTATTATTTATATAAAAAATGAAAATTTAAAATATGACAATTCCATTTTACCCATTCTATTTCAATAATAGCAGTTATACAATATAAAAGATTTATGTTGTCAGTTTCATCCTACAGATTAAATTTGAGTCGATTTCAGATTTCAGTCCTATACACATAGGAAGAAGGCTTTACGTTTTTTAAAATCATATATTGGATTTTAATGACGTAATGAAATATACATAAGTAAAATCTTTCAGCTTAAGTTTTAAATTTTCTAATGTAATATAATTATTTTCGGAGCGAGTCCTCTAAACACCAAAACGATTTAATGAGTGAATCGTTTTAAACACATGAAATTTATATTCTGGTAAAGAATTTTCTTTTAAAAATTCTGAAAACAAATATTTCGTCTGCTTTCATGTCTAATCTTGCCAATTTATTTAATGACGCGCAAAAATTATCGCTTTAAGGATGAGATTGAATGTTACAATAAGATTTATATTATAGACGTTAATAGGCCTATTGAAAAAAAATATTTGAAAAAAATGTTTAAATGTCAAAAGTGTTTTTATATAAATTGACCTTTATGTTTTTAATATTAATTTCATATTCATGAAATTAGATAAACATTCTCCGTGTCCGAGGTATTGAGAAACATCAAAAAATTCGAACTCGAGATTTTGACAAATCTCCGTGTTGTAGAACTTGACGAAATCGAAAGACATTTTTCTGCCTGTCTCTTGACAAAAACACTTTGGCACCAAATTTGAGCACGTTTCCATTCGTCTCTCTCTCCGAAGGTGTCGTTGGATCAAATCCTGTGCATCTGTAATGTTGACAGTTATCAAATTTTGAGGCAAATGCAATCTTCATTTCAAGATGTAACTCATAAACGCAATGATTTAGTATGGGATTTTGGGACTACAAATCCAGTTCTATGTTTCAACGGTTTAGAAAAACCAATCTAAAATGCAAATTCGATTTTCGGATATTTTTACTTGCGTACCAGATATTAATTTCTAAAATCGAGGATCACTCAATGGATTCAATAAAGATGACCAAAGGTTAATATTTTGCAAATCCCGTAAAGCATGACGGGAACGCTTTTGTGCTGCAAAGTTTTGGGGAAACGCAGGCTTTCTTAGAACTTTCCTTTGATGGACTGGAATAAAAATGGACATCGCTTTGTATTGAGCCATTTATTATCTACCAATTCGTAGACATTTCTATTGTTTTTTTGGAAACATTGTTTTTGCAGAATAAATTTTTCATTTGAATCACTTAAGGACATTTAAATATTAAAAACACCGAAAGATTTCTTTAAATTATTTCCTTCTATTAACTCTGTTCTTTATGTAGGTACAAAATCCAGTAGATAAGTTTTCTTTGCGCATGCGCTGGTACTGATGTTGTAAGTACTACTTGGCATCTCTATTAGCATTCCTTTTGCACATATTTGTCTTTAGTGGCCTGATTAAGTCTTAGTTTTATAACAATAAAACTAAATTTCAACCAGATAATATCCTTATATTAGTGTGCATGCGTGAGGAAGTTTGGAAAGAATGTTGCTGGCTCGGAGGTGTCTCGCATTTTTTTTTTATCTGAGTTTAACGCTGCGAGATCTAGTATAAATTAATTCTCATTTGTATAAGTTAGTAATCTCTAGTATAAATTAATTCTCTGAATCGCCGTTTACGGCTTATTCAACTTTTTGAGGATGTACGGAATTTTATTCGATAATTCCATTTATGCAAATAAAGCATTCTTCTTTTCTTTGGATATATTTTTTCATGATCTTTGTGGTCAAATTAAATCACTTTCACTGAAAAATAGTTCAATCAGTCGAATGCCAGAGTATAGAGTCTCTACAGTGACAGTGAATCCATTTTTCCTCAAGTGTTGTTAAGGAAACAGCATTATATTGAAGAACTTTATTTCTTCTCTATAATTTTGATTTGACACAATTATAGAAATATAATTTTCTTTTTCCCGAATAGCAGTGATTAAACCTGCAGAAGTTTTGATGGGAATAAAAAATAAATAAATAAAAACCTTTTTTGAAACTAAATTTTTTTTTTTTGACTCCGCAGTGATTATTTTATGTACGAAAATGCCAATAAAACTCCAAATGTTCTCACCATTTACAATCCTAGAGTTTCTTTTTTTTTAATTTTTGCTTTTTTTTTTACCCTACTGAGAATTTCTCTTTTTGCTTTAGCTACTTTTCGTGGCTAAAATTTTTCCGAGCTTTTTCTTTTTAAAAATTATATCCTTACCGTTAGAAAATTTGTCAGCTTGAATCTCTTAAATACAAGTTAAGTAAAAATAAATTTCTGAAGAAATGGAAGTATAATTAATAAACATAGAAATATGCAAGACGCCAGAAAAGACGTGTATAATTCATGTTCGACATCAGTGAGAAATATGTTGGTTTTTTAATTTGAATTTTTTCATGTTTACAAAAAGTGAATTTCGGTATCGATGTTTCTTGTGCATGATAGTTTCAAATTTTTCTGAATATGTGTGCTTCTGTCCATAGTACAGCATTTCGAAATTTTTGAAGTGATTAAACATTTATTGATGATTTATTCGAATCAAAAGTTAAAAAAATAATTTACTTTTGATCTATTCGGCAATGATTTTTTTGTAAAGTTGACTCCCAAGTACTACAGCCTAATTTAGACTTGTACAATATTGTGCGATATTATACTATACAATATAATACTAATGTTGTTTAATCTCATACAATATTATATATATATATATATATATATATATATATAATATGTAATGATATTTTAACTCTAATTTCAATTTAATTAATTTTCAAGATTTTATCTTCATTTAGCCCATAGTAACTTTATTCTAAAATATTCTCTTATTTCGTGATCCAATTCCACTGTCTCTACTTAATTAATTCAAGAGAAGCTTTGTTAAATTGCTGACTCAGCTAAAAGTCGAATTTTCCCACACTCTGCGTGAAGAGCCAAAATACCGCTGATGAGGCAAATTCTTTTTAAAAATCTCCCTGTGTTTCCCCTGCCTTCTCCACGTGTGTAACGAAAATCCCTATCGAAATCTCGTAATATATTAGCGCTATGAAGAAATGTTTTCCCTATCAAAATCATAGGTTATATAAGACCAGGGATAAAATGTTCAAGAGCTTTTTCTTCATTCCTTTTCTGTGTCGTTCTGTGTGCTCATCGCTTGTACATATGCCTGCTTCTTAAAAATGAAATAAAACGACGTCACGAAATAGCAAGTCTCTTCACTGTCTTCAAACTGCATCCTGCTTCACAACAAATATTGTTACATATATATATATATATATATATATATATATATATGCTACTAATGTTACATATTACTATATTATTCTTAATTATAAATTTTGTAATATTTAAAATATTGAACACAAGAAAATAAAAAAGAAAATTTTATTTCTACTAGTGTAATAAATATTTTTTATTAAAAAAATGATGGTTAAAACAAAAAGAGACGTTGAGAATTAAATGGAAAAGAATATCACAAGAAGGAAAAATTTTAAATATTTATTACGAATTCAGAATATTTTTTAACATGATTAAAATTCCAAATTATTTAGAATAATTTTAGCGGCAATTCACGTTTTTCAATGTTTTTTTACGTTCTCTTTTTTTTCATATTTTTTTTCTCGTTTTGTTATATTTATAAAAAATATTTTTTCAATATCTCTTTTCTATTAGTTATTTTTAATCAGAATTTGAAAAAAAGAATAATACGACTAACTAATTTGATCTAAAATATGTTGTTCGATGCAAAAGCTTTAAATGAAATAGAATAACTTCTTTTTGATTTTAAAATAGAGGATTGCTTAAAGTTTCCACATGATTACAAAAACAATTGAGCAATAAAAACCACTGAAGCAGTATGGCAAAATTTTTACTCTAGAGTTATCGTAATTTTTGAATCTTTGAGCCAACCGATAGCACAACAAATGCAGAAGTAGTGATTTTTGCATTCGATTGTATGAAAAAATTCAACGTAGTCTTTGCTTTATGAATAAAAATGTGTCGTTGTTATTAAATATCAGTTTAAGAAAAATGAAAACCACAAAGTGAATTGAAGATACTGAGGCACAGTTGCTGTGCCTAATTACACAGCCAAAATATTGGACAGTGCATGTTGAAACCTGGAATGCCGTCACCGAGCTACCAAGAGAATTGAAAGGAAATGGGTTGACATATGTGGTTTTATTAAAAATTTTATAACCGAAACAACTATCTGCCAACTTAAAATAGTTTTTTGCAATAATTTTTTGTAATCAGACGAAGACTTTGTGAGTATTTTGTATTGTTTATATGATACGAATTAAAAACACATCTCTAGTTAAATTACCACCTTCGTTGCATATTTTACTGAAAGAATTAGATGTAACGTCTATAAAACATTTCATGTTCTTTGTCATTTTTGCACTGTGAGTGAAGCCTTATTCAGGTCCTGAAATAGTACTTAATTTTAAGGTCTAGACGAAACTGGAGAGCTCCTCATTCAAAGCTGACTAAGCTAAACATACGTGAATTTAACGGACTTTAAATATGAGGCAGGAATTTACCGTTGAAACTTGGAGAGGAATTTACCGAATCAAGTATCATTCGACGAAGGTCTTTAATTAATAGGTCCGTTGTAAAACTGTTATATTGGCTTCATATTGCTTTGTACTCTCGTTTGACTTAATACCTTACTTATGTATTAAGTGTTAACATACATGTAATGGTATTTTTTAAATCCTACTCATTTTCCGAATTTTTATCTTAAATTAATCTATTAGGTCTCTTGTTTTTTATCCAAATCCCACTTTTGTATTTAATTATTAATGAAATGAGCTCTAAAAAATTGCTGACACTTTTGTTCCTCACGCCGTGAGCAAAGGGTTCTTAAACAATTAACACTTATGCATTCCTAGCAACTATACCTAAGAATTCCTTTCCATATGCGATGCATGTTAAAGAAATTCCTATTAGTATGTTTTAAAATAATCAATAAAGAAAAATAAATTCTGCCTCTTGGCTCTTGTGTTTTGGTTCTAACAAACGCTGTCTAGTTTCGTCTCCATGTAAAATCCTTGTCCGCCTCCCATGGGAAAATAAAGTACACTTTAATCCAAAACTGTCATCCTTCGGCCACGCTTCTGTCAGAATTTTATTACATGCATACATTTAAAGTTCCATACTACTAATCCCTTACATTCATCAGCGCGAAATGATTGTAACGAATATGAATGGCGCATATTCAAGACAAAAGTAACATATTGCTTTTAGATGAAAGTAGCAACTTTTTATTCTCTGGTAATGGATTGTATAGTTGCATAAAAGTCTTATTTATGCTAAGACTTCTTAATTTTTATTTATCTGCACGGAATAGCGCAATTAATCTTCTTGTGATCACGCAAAGCCCCGCCCATCGTATTTTAATTGGCGTCATTCGTCTTGTTTAAAATAAATGAAACAGCTATAAACGCCCGCCGGAGCAACTATTGGACACGCTGTCAATTCAGAAAAGTCACGATCTTCGTCAGACTGTTTGAAATAGGGAGGTTTCTTTTACTTCATTCTTATTTTACTCTGCAAAAGAATTCTGAAAATTTCTAGAAGAGGGAACTTTTATCTGCTTTGTTATAAAGGGGAAATAAATCTTTTTTAAGCTTTGTATAATAGTTTTAATTGATTTCTGGTGATTCTTTATTTAAATCTTTTGAAAACTAATTAAATGTTATTTCAAGTGTCTGTTCCAAAACGACTGTTTTTTTTATACATACATATATTTTGAAGATATTGAAGCTATCGGACTTTAAGTTAAGTTTAGTGATATTTGTGTAAAACAAAATAAAGGAATATTTTATTCTGAATTTAGATACATTTTTCTCCTTTCAAAATAGCTAATTTTGAGCAAAACAAAGAATTTTATAGAAGTTTTACCCTATTGTTTCAATATTAAAGAAATGTAATCTCCCCTTTTCACACTTTCATGTTTTCCGCATATTTAAAAAAAATTATTAGTTACTTTGAAAACCATAAAAAAACGACTTTGACATAGAAAACAGAATTACTCTTCAAAATCGAACGAACTGGAAGCATTATTAGCACGTAATTCACATCACTTCCTTCGAATATTTCTAAACAAAATATTGCAGCGTTCCAAGAACTAGACGAACGAAATTTGTTATGCGATCACATTTGTAGATTTCTTTTAAATTTTTTAACGAAATCCGTTTTGAAGAAGTCTGTTTGTCAGGCGATCGCAACAGCATGTAGCATGTAGATTTAAGCATATGGAAATTGGTATGTTATTTTGTAACTAAATTTGCATTTGTATATAAAATTTTTGTTTTAATTAATTCGAAGAGAAACATCTAAAATGCACAAGCGTTTTTGTGTATTAATAGCATCCCAGCGATCAAAGACTGCATGCTAATAGGTTTTTTCTTATTTCAGTGGCATGCGACTAATAATGAATACGAGTAGGATGTAACAATCAGGACAGGTCTCCTGCTAGTCGCATCAGCTTTACGCATTACAGAAAAAATGCCTACTTGAAAATATGATTCCCTTTAATAAGAGAAGTGAAAATAAATTCTGCACTAGAAATAAGTCTAAATCAGCAATTTTTTTCTTCTTAATTATAACGCCAGTTGAAAATCAATGAATTGCAGATTTTATGGAAGAATAAAATTAGTTTAATGTGATGAAGCAACAAAGCATATTGCTAAACATTATTTTAAAATCATCCATTTAATTAAAGTATTAATTTAATTAAAATTATCGGGAAAAATGACCGTGGGTTGTAGCTTAACGAGCATTTTCCTTTCTCAAACCTCACTAGTAATGCGAAACATCCATTAAGCGAAATAATTTTTTCCGTAGGAATCCATGGAACTTAGGTTAGTGTGTTCTATTCCGAAAAAAATACTCATATTTATAATAATACCATTTAGTCACGCTTGAAAATTTGACGAAAATGAGACACTGCATTATCGTTAAATGAATTTGTAGTATGCATTGTTGCTGCTTGATTAGGGTGATGCTTCTCGACGTATGGTGCAATAATTTTCCATGCTTTCAGCATTTTTCCTCTTTCACTGGAAGTTGTTGCTCTTTTTCCTTTATTTTTTCCTGTCCTAGCCAAACCTCCCTAGCAATTTTTTGATGTGACATGGAATAATGCATCTCTATAAGTTCTTCGATAATTATGATTATTTTTTCCACCAATTTATCGATGTCATTGATAATCTCGCTGATTTAAGCTGCGCAGGCACATTCTCAAAGTCCTCGATGTTGTGTTCAAAAACGTTATCCGGTCAAAACTACTTCTATATAGATAAAATGGTTCTCTACAAACATGAAATCAATAGAAAATTATATCAACCCATCAAGAATGTGATGTCACTGTGTCACGACGCCACACGCTCTGCGAAACATCAGCCACTTCTTTACATTTTATTCTGTTCATTATGCGAGATTTGACTGTCAATTTAACTTAAATTGGTGTCAGTGGAATCATACTTTTTTGAATTCTTAAGGGACGATTTCAAAGTTATTTAGGAAACACGGCGAATTTTTTTATCCATTTATTATTATTATAGTTTAGATTTTAAGAATCTTTTCTTAATGAGTGCCAATTACTCATAAAGTCACTAAGTGTCATATCAACGGTCTGCATTTGGAAGGAATTTTGATTCACGCAATTTACTTGCAGCGTATCTGCCGAAACACATTTAAAAAAATTGAAAATCGTAAACTGGAAAACATTTTTCTCAACATTTGTTCAGTGAAAAATTATTTTTCAAGAAAACTGAATGCTAATGGCTGTTATCAATTGAAGCATCAGACAGGGTATGTATTGTATGTTCACTAGGAGAAGGCACTTCGGTCCGCCTTCTTGGAGGTAGAGTTCATTTCAGCGCGGGGAAGACGAGTAAACTCCCCCAGTCTTGTTAATGAGACAACCCTAAATGCGCGCCAAACGGCGAATGTTTACTCTTTTTCACTTTGTTTTATCGTCTGCTGTCGTACTTTTCGTTCTTCTATCTAGTTATTAATAAATAATATATATTTAATTTCAAAAACTACTTTTTTCAAAGCTAACAACAGCAAAATGTCTTTAAAAAGGCGAACTATTTACTCGAAAGAGAGAAATATAATAAATAATGTTACTAAATTTTGTGAAGATGAGTCTAGAGCTGGAACACTTTTGTTTCCCCTTTCCCAAGCCCAAAAACGTGCTGCTTCAGCGACTGGTGTTTCACTTAGAACAATTAAGCGAATTAAAAATGAAGATATTTCTACAAATGGACAGTTATCTATGCCAGGGAAACATCGAAAGTGTCCCGAGACTCGAAATGCAATATTGGACAATTTTGATCTGTGTTTTCTTCGAAATATTGTGAATGAGTTTTATGCAAATAACAAAATTCCATCTTTATCTCGATTGCTTCCCGTGGTGAAGGAAAGAATAAATTTTCCTTGGAAAAGAGGAACTCTATGGAAATACCTCCACATTGCACGTTTTCAGTACAAACGTTGCGGAAACCAGAGACAGATCTTAATTGAAAGATCGCACATTGTAGCCTATAGATTTCGTTTTCTTAGGGAAATGAAAAATTTCCGAGAATCAACGAGGAACATAGTTTATGTAGATGAAACTTGGTTGGACAGCAATCTTTCATTCGAGAAATGTTGGAGAGGTGAAAAAATTGTCACTGCCATCATAGATAGCTCAGGTCATCGTCTGATTGTGGTTCATGCTGGATCAGAATCTGGTTTCGTTCCAAATGCCGGATTAATATTTAAAGCTGGATCTGCAACTGGAGATTATCACGGGCAGATGAACTCTGATAATTTTAAAAAATGGATAGTTGAGAAGCTGTTACCTAATATTCCAAAGAATTCGGTAATAGTTATGGATAATGCAGCTTATCACACAAAAGTGATGGATTCCGTACCCACAAAAAGCTCAAAAAAGGATAAAATGTATGCCTGGTTGGAAAAAAAAACCAAATCCCATATGATAAAAAAAATGCGAAAAGTTCAGTTACTTGAACTGATTGCTGCAAATGCAAGAGACGAAAAAAATATTTCATTGACGAAATTCTAAAAGAACAAGGACATGATGTTTTGAGACTCCCCCCATACCACTGTGACTTAAACCCAATAGAATTCATTTGGGCGGATGTTAAACGTTACGTGGGAGAGAGAAATGCGACTGCGGACATGAGTTTTCAACGTCTTGAAAGTCTTGCTTCGGAAGCCATGATAAATATTGGAAATATGAGATGGGAAAAACATTGCAAACAAATAGAGCACATTGAAAAAAGGTATTGGGAAACTGACGGCATTGTCGAAGAAGTCGTGGAAAACATTTCTTTCAACATCAATTCGGATTCTGATACCGAGAGCAATTGTAGTGATGATGACACTGATGATAGTTATGACGATGAAATTAATTCTAATTCCTACAGTTTTCATTTCCTTTGTTAATAATGTCTTGGTTATTTTTAATTAGAAACATTTGAATAAAATTTAATCAGTTCAATCAGTATGAATAAATGCCTAGTTGATGTTTTATTTATTAGCAAGTTCTAATAAATACAAGTTGTAATATTACAAATGTAATGCAATTTTTTTAAATACTATTTTTATTCATAAAATAATTTAAATCAGGATTCTTCATTATAACTAGATTCTGAATTATGTCTCATTCTAAAAAATAATAACTGTAACTTATTTATCAAATTTAAGAAAAATATATTTTAAACCAAATTTATATTTTTTCCAACTTTTAATAAATTTTATAAATGGAAATGTCAACTTCAGCAACAAAATTTCAGTGTTAACAATACTAAGTATTGTATATTATTTTAAAATTTGAACTATCTATTTTTAATAGTGTACAGATTAAACATGAAATAATAAATTGTTTTATAAAATATAGTAGCATTGATAAAATTGATGTCTATCTCTTTTTAGAAATTTTCCTTGATAATTTGGTATGCAGTAATGAAAAAAATTTTAAAAATATTTTCCAATTTTAAAAGAAGTGGTTAGTGTTATTGCTATTTACATTACAGACAGCATATGCCAAGCTAATATAAAATAAATATCCTTATGGCTAGATTTTATTTATTTTGATCAGCTGAAAACATAAAGATTTTATTCAGCATTGTTTTCAGCTAGAAAAAGACAACAAATTAAGGGTAAAATCTTTTAAAAGATGTACATTTTGTGTGGTATGTTGAATGTCAGTCAATTACTCATGGAATTCGTCAATTGTCTCACTGAAATGATAATATAAAAAAAGGGTAAAGCTAACAATCGCCCATTGGCAACCTTTCTTGACACTGATCACTTTCTCCTTCCGAAATCATCGAAATAGTATCGTCTGATCCCACGTGACGAGGGCGGAGCCAAGTGCCAACTTCTGGTGAACGAACAATATTCCCATGTGAAAGATGAAAAAGATTATGATGACAATTTCCAACTAGCCACATCAGCCTTCTGCTTGGAGATAGCCCAACGTGGGGCTCTTCAGACATGGGAATAAGGTACTTCTGGTTAGGTGATTGATAACCACCACCTAGGTGAATGCAGAAATATTGGGGGCAGTTACCCCCTATCGACGACGTTATCTGCCTTCTACGGGAGGAGTTGTATTCTGGCTGGTGATAGCTCTTAAGACTCAACCTTAGTTCCCACCAATGCTGTCGCAACTTTCACGTGCATTCGAACAAGACGGAGTAACTGTTTCTGGTGCCCCTTGTAGATTGAGTAAAATGTGTGGATGAGACCTTATCTTTGACATTTTTCTTTTTTTTTTTATCAAATGATGCGGTAAGAGTAACAGAAATGCAGGCCAAATGTCCATGAGTGCGTGATAAATTAGAAGTTCGACCATTGCTGAATCAGACCCCACTCTTGAGTATTAATATTGATTCATGAATGTGATATCAGGCATTGAAGCAGGAACCACTTGAATACACCATTAAGCTACACGATAGCTAAGCCCCATGGGGTCAAACATATCAAGAAAACCTAACCAGTATTTGGCTGAGATGTATCACAAGTGATATACATACTAAGAGAATGAATCATTTCTCTATTCAAACCAATATGCAGAAAGAAATGTTTAATGGTAAAGATTGCTCCGAAAGAGCACTACAGCGTCTTCTATCGTGAAATGCAATTAATTCTTGTAATGCGATTGATAATTTTGATTTTGTTTCGATTCAGTGGGGAAGTGGGCTTTCTCTCACACTCTCTAATAAAAGGTTTCATCTTGAAGATTGGATACAATTTTCCCGAATCGATTGAATCAAAATTTTGGAATAATTATTATTGTAGTTACAAAATTTCATACCAAATGCAATATATTTAAGTAGCTGCGTTTTTCAATTATCCCATTTAAGGGCTTCTTACATGTTTCGCATTTACACGCTTACATAATTATCGCATTACATAGAGTACAGAATGACAAACGTTCAACTCTTTGTTGCATGTGGCTCAAAATTTGATAAGTGTACACTGTTAATGTTAAATTTGTGTATCGAATTTTAATCTTGTAATCTTTGTAATTATCGTGTTTCCTTATATTCGAAATGCAGACAGACGGACTTCCTCCGAATAGATCTTGCTCAAAATTTGACAGAAATCTACAAATTTGGTGTAAAGAGCATATGCCAAATGTCATCCGTCTAGCTCAAACCATTTTTCCGTTGTTATTGCGAAATTTTTAAAGCGAAATGCTGATCTTTAAAGTAATATATCTACAAAAGCTAAATTCTTCCTTCCGTTTTGTTGATTTGCAGATAAATATCTCATCGTGGGGCAACTCGGATTTCGCTTTCGATTCCGAACAGAATATGAAAGAGGAGAGTATAAACTCAATGCACGTTCAGTATATCTTCACGAATTAAACCTCCTATTTATATAAGGGTTGGTGATATGACTTTAGCAAAACATCTTCCATTAATAAATAATTTCTGATTCAATTTTGGCGACATTGACTGTCGTGGAGCATCGCGAAAGAAGACTCTCACAGAGACATCGCTTCTTCGGCTCTTTGCGATGTTCACTCTTGAAATGAATTCAACGGAATGGTTCTGTTTTCTTTCTTCTCCTCGCCCGCTCTTATTCCTCCGTGTTTTAAAACATTATTTATAAACACTCTTATTGTATTTAATATAAAATGAAACACGTAAATTATAATGCATTATCTATATATAATATTGCCGCGTGGATTTAAAAACTTGTCATCTAAGTTGAAATGAAAACAAGGTTATCTTAATTTGAGACTTTATATCCTGTTTAACTTAAACACGAACTGTATAACTTAAACTCATCGTTGCAAAAAATAGTTAAAATTTCTAGAGATGAGATTCAGTTACATTTAACTGCAATAATTGTAGTTAATTATAATAATAACCTAAATAAATAATTTAGAAGAAATAAGCGAAAGACAGCAATATAAGAACAAATATTGACTTATTTTGATTGCAGCTTGATTTGAGCCGATGATCTGACCACGGAACCTCAGTATGTTATCGAAAAAAAAACCCTGCGCCATAGTTTGATATTCGAAATTTCGCTACAATAGGATGAAAAATTGGCTTAAAGAAACGATATGAAAACGTCAAAATGGCTCTGCAAATAGCAGAATGTGAACTACAGGTTGCATTATTCTATTTTTCACTCAGCCTGGCAATATAATGTGCAAATGTGGAATCTGTCTAAAACTTGCCTTCTTCGTAGAATGTGCCTATTACTACGAAATCGTACTTTCAAAACAGAATATTAATCTTACAAATCATATGATTCCCTCTGAAATATTGATCCATTTATCCACGAATCGGATTAAATAGTACACATTAAAAGACGATATTTATAATGCACTGTGATTTTTTAGCACTATTTAAGTAGGGAATTGAAAGTTTTTTTTTCTCTTTGAAAGAGACTTATTCAGTAGTATAATGTTATGCACCGATCTAATGACATAAAAGAGTGCATAATTAAAAAACGGCAGTTTTTTCCTTTGATGCTTTATTCCTTTTCAAATGCACTCGTCAAAAATAAGACGAAGTGTGTCAACATTTAATTTACATTCTTAGAGATGAAATGCGTTACGCTCAAACAATATGCTGTTCATTTTCTTTAGTGAATTTTTCTTTAAGGCGTTGATTACAAATTATCATCTGGAACTTCATGTGAAGAAAGAAAAGCAAATGTTTCTGATCGTTTCTGCTTATTGGATTCATTCGAAAAAACCCGACAAGCAAAGTATAGTTACGGATTTGGATTTTGGTTTTTTATATTTAATTGATATAGGAAGTTTTACTCTTTTTTCTTAATTAAATTGAGCTGCTGGAATTAAATATTTGAAACAAAATTAGTTTTAGGAATGAATTTTCAGCAAATATAATTACAAAATTAGATGTTTCAAACTATTATTTCTTGAAATAGCATGTTTTTATTTTGTATAACTTTAAAATATTTCTCTGGTTTTAAATAATTTCTGGTTTGAAAGTAATCTCTTGAATTAATATATTAGACATCAAATGATTTTTGTAACTGATTGAATAAGATAAAATATCACTACAGAGTTGCATGGTAAACGTAATTGCTCACAAAATCTAACTAAACGTTTCCATGTGAAATAAAAAGGATTTTATTCATTCTTTATTCATATGCACATAAATATTTAAAAAATCAAAACTATGATATAAATATTCGTATTTTCAACTTTAATTTTTGAATTTGAAACAGTGCAGATAATTTCATCATGTAATTAAATAGTATAGATTTTCACTATCTCATTTATTAATCGATCTGTTTCTAATTATTCGCTGAGCTAAGCTGCAAGTTGATTTTATTGAAATTTTTTTATACTCTCTATTATTTTGCTGCTACATATCATTTGGCAGAGTAATTACATTTAATAGTTCATGCACGTTAAGGCAGCAGCATCAAAATCTCTCATATCATTAAATGACTGAAAGTTAGTTCCCACTTTTATTAAAGGCTTTTATTTAATTTCGAATGTTTCATCTTTGATAGGGTAGAAATTTTTAATCACATTTTTACTTCTTAATGTGCTAGAAATATGAATAGAAATACTATCAATGCCATAAATTAATATTCACTATTCTAATAGAACATGTATGCTTAAATTAGTCTATTGTTATTGGAAATATCCAAAACGGTGGGGGAAAATATCCAACAGGTTCAGTAAAGTATGAATGCGAGATATATTCTACCTCAAAACATGAATGTAAAGCCGAAGTGTGCACAAGTACTTGCAGTAAGCAGCAACATAGAAGCAGCAGTTATCTGTTAAATAATCGCAACAACGTAAAACGCTGAAAGGAAACTTAACTATTCTCTTAATTCAAATGACTACTAATCACAACTCTATCTCTCGAACTTTTATAGTTTTCGTAGTAGAAAAAAGGACATCTCAACTTATTCCTAATCGAAGTATTATCAAAATTCTCAAATGTTCTGGATCCTTCAACTTTGATACTAAGATTCAACTTTGACACTAAGATAAGACCTAGGAACATTGATCCAGAATCCATTCAGTAAGCATTAGAGCTATCTGAAGCAACGCTGCTAGTCCTCGCGATAAAATTTTATTATTACTTCGAAGGTGAACAGAAAACCTAAACTCGACAAGTTTGCATATGATTCTGCAATAACATGACGATCGCCTTGAATTCCCGGGTACAGCTTTCGTATTTTGTTGTTATTAACGGCAATGCATTCTATAAAATATGAAGATTATAAAAATAAGCACGAAAGACTTTGTAAAAATATTTTATTATTAAGAATGAAAAAAATTACAAAAAATTGAAGGTTAAAACAAAAATAAGCATCAGACGGTAAAAGCAACAAGAAAAATTATAAATCCTTTTTGATGTTGATTATCAAAAAAAGAATAATAATAATAATAATAATAAATAAAATAAAATACAAATATTTTTCAATTTTAAACTAAGATGACACGGTACCTAATTTTTTAGAAAAATGTAATGTTTAAAATTATATGTTACTTTTATTTTATGTAAAATAGTACTATATATCTCTGTCCTAAATATATTTTTGAAATTATTTAATTTTTTAAAATTTTTTAATTATTTAAAAAAATTTGAGATTTCCTTTAAAACCCTAAGGTTTTTTTTTTTAAATACGAAGACTTTTCTCCAAATATTTTTTTCAGGTAGCACATAAAAAAATCTGAAAAATGCAGAAATTCTGACTTTGGACCTTTTTAAAAAAAATAACTACCCACCTTAAAGTTAATTCCATACAACGTTTTATGAAACATATATTTCTGAACTTTCACACCTCCACCTCCATTTTTAAGAAAGTCTTCGGCTTTCGCAATGTAGCATATAAGCAAAAACACAACATGGAGAAAAATGCATTTCAAGTTTTTATTCATCTAAATGATGATATAAAATCTATCCAATTTGCCTGCAACTTTTACAAAATGCGATTCAACTTATTCTAAATTGTTTTAAAATGCAGAAAAATTATTGAAAAAAATATTATGTTTGTATATTTAAGATATAAAAAAAACTATTTAAAATCACAAATCTTTATCATAACAACTTTTAAAAAAATAATACGCATATCAAAATTGATTAAATGTATATTTCTACTATTCTGCTTGCTATATCAGTTATTCTGCTTGATCGATGCAGTTGTAACTTTTGA
>JAPMOR010046952.1:1397123-1436032 GCA_026543865.1 Argiope aurantia | reverse complement strand
AAATGCAAGCCTTACTGTGCGAACGGCATTGCAAGATTACATATGTAGCAATGAAACAGCTGCAGTTGGATAATGTGATCGGCAGTGAAAATGGTCAAAGAATATATGAAGAAAATTTATTTCTGTCGATGCCGCTGCAATATTTTTTTTTTTTTTTTTTTTTTTTTTGCATTGTGATTTGAAAGTATCGCTTCACGTCTTTTTTGCATTGCCAAGCAACATATGATCAATGAAACCGTTTTTCTCATGCTGAGGATCGTTTCAAAGGCAGGGACTGACATAAACATCATTTGACGATCGTTCAATAGTTTTACAGAGGTTTTAATAGCAATTTCTTCTGGAACATTACAGTCTGTTGAAACGTTTCGGTGTATGTAAGCTTTTAAAGATCAGATAACTTAAAGAAGCATTTATTCACTTGATTTCAATACATTTTAAAGCATGTATTTAGCAGGCATTACTTGAAGTTATACCCAGAAATTCATTCTCAACGCTGAAATAGCTGAAACAAAAGGCTATTACTATATGAATAAAAATGCTTTCTAATAATGTGCGGGATTGTAAAAATGTAATTATTTTACATTATCATACATTACATTTATACCATACATACATGCATTACATTTATACGATATAAAATGTAATTAATTAACATTTTATATGAGATTCAGGAGGGCCTTTTTTCATTTGCTCGTATTTTGCTAGAAATGCAAACATAAAAAGTGTATTGAATTTTAAATATTCTTAATGGAGAGAAAGTAAATAATAATTAATCCTTCTTTATATCTGAAAAATAATGCAGCTCTAAAATTACAAATAAATTCTATTCTGTTTATTTTACTCATATCAATTGCAATTTAGTTTAATACAAGAAAAGAACGTATGTCGTAGAATAGGTTTTTAATTTCAAGTGAAGCGAGAAAAAGTCATTTAAACTTGAAATCATTGTGAAAGGATTGAAAAGGCGAGGAATGCTGACGTCATTGTTATCTTGTTTTCACTTCGCTGAATGTCGGCATTTCTATTTGCAATTTTGATTCGATAATGATTAAAATGATGCAACACATTTAATCCTAGTATTCAACTAAGATTGGGATTAGAAATTCAAAAAGTGCCATTGTATCAAACAATTATATTTCATCGAAAGTTGGTTGGAGTTGCTTTTTTCTTGTGAGATAATGGTATGTCACTTTTCACATTTTTGTAATATTTTACAATTTTTTCTTATAAAATCAAAACAAATGAAACGATCTCAGTTAAAAAACTCTTCTATTAGAAGACTTTTTTTATCCTGTTTTCGCGGTCATCGAGCAGTTTGAAGGTTGCAGAGTTTCAAGAGAAATCGGATCCTTTTTAAATGAAATAAAAACACGATGACGCTAGTCATTATTATTACTCTTATAGGCGATTACAGAATGATGTAATGAATTTTTATTCGTTGCATTTTTCGACCTTCTTTTTCAAGTACTAAATGCAGTTTCCATCTTCTTTAAAAAAGTCTTAAATATCCACAACAGTTAGTTTCTGAAAAGACTTGTTGGAATGTAAAAGGTTTGACACTCTTCAATATTACTTTGATCTAAAAGTTTGATAAAATTTTATCCTACTAAAAATAAAATGCAGAAGAGTGCAAAATAGTTTCTTTAATCACAAATATTATAATTGTCGTCATTCTTAGTTTATTAGCTTTCTTTTTTTCATTCTATTATTTATTTTTAAATAAATAATGATTTGTGCTACTTCTATGCATTTTCCATATTATGATGCTGAAATTCGTGGCTTCATATGTTGCAGAAATATTGCAGAAGTCCATCGAACAATTTTAGTATATTAAAATGCTGTCTACGAATAATGATGACAATGTGGTCCAAAAAGTTTGAAACTCTCCATCTTGAAGGCACATCTAGATGAGGACACCACTCAAGGCATAAATTATTCAGATCCGCATATTCAAATGATAGCTTTCATTTGATGATAGAAAGTAGCCGAAAGACTCCGTTCTAAATAATGAACAGCAATGGTACATTTTAAAAGTATAGATAAATGTCAAAGTTCCAATGAAAGAGTCCTCATATATCCCGTGTCATTTAAAAAGTGTCTGTACCAAGTACTGTTTCGCCATACTATTTCGCATAAAATAAATGACAACAATAAAAGACTGTTGATAAAGGGTGAAATTTACGAGCTAATGCAATGGCGATTATCTAATACCATATTTGTAAAAAGCATATTTTCTAAGCTTTGCTCAAAAAAAGGCTCGTTACAAAGTCAAATGACACAGTTGAGTTACATTATTATGATTTTCTAATAGCCAGTTTAGAAACCTCCTTTTACAGCCAAAGCATCAATGAAAGGGCGGGACGGGGTGTGCTGGCAGAGGTTTCAACGGGCATGTGTGACCATGAAAGTAGCAGAACTCCTGAAGATTCCGAGGCAGGAGGTCTTTCTGTCTGATGTATTTCACAGATTTTCACAGATCTTGGTAACTGGGGTGCCAAATAGTAATTGTTTTTTTTCCCATACTCCTGGAACCATTCACGTATAATATGGTAGTATCATCCTATTGAAACATGTCATGTAAGGGTGTACCTGATCGGAAAAGATGTGTAAATATGCACAATTATTGAGGTTCCACAGAAATCAATAGATCTAAAGCAGAACAAGCGAACATCCTCCAAAAACATCACATCTTATTGACGCCCAACAATGGTTTCTGGAAGTTTTTTATGTTTCAATAAATATGCGGGGGTCCATCAATCCGTTGAATTAAGAAACAGGACTCCTCTGAAAACTACCTTTTCCCACCGTAATGCCAATGCACGGTGTTTCTTGCAAAGCGCGATTGTCAACATGGGTGCTGAAATCAGATGCCAGCTACGAAGTTTGATCACTCGAAGTCGATTATGTAAGATTGCCTCAAATGAAAGTTAAAAGTTATATTCTGTTCTGCAGTTTTGTTACGAAATGTTAGAAATGAATGCCATTCGAGATGAACTGCATGCAGAGAATTCCCGAGCCAAACAAGACCTGTGTGTGCAATTAATTGCAAATTTCGTCTCTGGGATATGATTATAGCAATTCTCATTTTAAGGAGAATGCAGAGAGTACAATAAATGCGTATTTTGAATCAAAATCAAAATATTTCTTCTAGACAAGAATAGGAAGAGCTGCATGAGAGATTGATTTCTATATAATTCGTTTTACAAATTTTTAGAAGGTTTTTTTTTTTTTTTTTTTTTTTCGTTTCGTTCGTTTTTTCGTTTCGTTATCTTACTCAATTCTGAATAAAGAATGTTGATTCCAGAATGTTGATTAAAAATTGTTTATCTTTTTAATACACTTACAACAGTATTTTTTTAAAGTTTTTTGATATATATATATATTTTAGTTTTTAGGCTGTATTTCTTGTTATATACTTTATTGTTTAAACAATGACATAAAACTCTTAAGTCTCATCTTGGAATGGAATGTGGTAAAGCTGGCGCTAACATGTCATATGCATCCTAAACATTTTAGTTTCTTCTAAACGTATATTATAAACAATTATAAAATCTCACTCTAAGGAAAATTCTATTAATATTCTAGATTTCTGAAAATAAATATTTGTATGCGATTATATTTCTGATGTTGAGAAGGGACGAACCGCTCTGTTTTGGCTGTTGCATTGTGTACGGCAGAAGACGATTTGTACCGACTTTGAACTTCTGAGGGAATTTTAAGGCAACCGTCGGTGATTGTACACCCGAAGAAGGTGTTCCTGACCTCTCCGATCAGTTGCAAATTCTCATCCACGGCCAAGAATTCGTTAAGTGTTTCAGAAAGTGCTAAAATCTGAAATATCTTCGAATGAAACAAAGTGTCATTTAAAATGTGATTCATTTTGCAACAAATAGGTTAATTTTAGTTTTTTTAATCAAAGAATTACATTTTATAATATAATACATTTTTAATAAAGATAAATTAATAATTAAAGACCAAATAAAATTAAGTGAAATTCAAAATAAAGTTCATGATGCTTTCTGGTCCTTTCCTGGTGCTTCAAGTAGTTCCATATTTTATTTTTTCTTTAATAAGAAACGCATAAATTTTGTTTTGTACAACTTTAATATTTCGACGTTGAACAAAATATTTTCAAAGCATTATTCCAGTATTTTTTTCAAAATATCACTTGGATTTTTTTAGAATGAATGCCTTTAACTCTATCAATACTGAAAGGCCTAGAACGTCTGTTCATCGAGATGACTGCGAGCTCTCGAGATGCCTGGTTATCGCTGCGAAATGCTCACCCCCCCCATCCTGCTCCTTTCATTAAGTGTGATTAATTGAATAGCCATAGACCATGCTTAGTCGTTCGATATACTCGCCCGAATAGGTTTTTGTGATCAAGGAGATTTTTCTCGGAACTCTGAAAGGAAGTGCAAGCATACATTTGTCTAGTAGCCATAACTAAGCGGGATCTTATTTTTTATATATAACCCTAAGAAACAGAAGCTGTCATTGTAATATTTGGATAGGAAATTCTTTTGTAATCTTTGAAAATAAAACTTTGAAGTTCCAGTATTCTGAGAGAAACTTTAATAATAATTTTATCATCATCTTTTTGTTTTTTTTAGCATTTACTGATCTATAGAATGCAAATGTATTACATTTAATGCATAAGAAAAGTATATAATATTTTTTTATATTTCATAATTTGCCTAAAAATGCTAAGCATTCTGTAAAATGCCCAGATATTCCATAAAATTCTGCCTTTTTATAAATTGCGATAACATAAGTAATCTATTAGATGTATATTAGTTTAGATTCTATTAGAAATATTCTGACTCTAATAATGAATATTTTTACTATATATTTTTTATGATATTCTTAATTTGACTTTCCATATTTTCAATTAAAAATTAAGTATGCGAAAGATAGAATTCTTATAGAAATATTCTGAATAAATTGGAATTTAATCGCATTTAAGATATATAACTTTCAATGAATATTTAAGAATTTCTTTTTTGTGATAATATTGTGTCTTCATTTCTTTTATAATATTCCTTTCTTTATTAAAAAAAATAATTTTCTACTCTTCTTTTCATTATTAAAAAGTATTTAAAATCTTATTTTATATTATTTTCTACTTTTCAGTCTTTATAATATTGTAAAAAGTCTTTATAATATTGTTCAGTCTTTATAAATATTGTGGATACTAAAAAATTAATATTATTCAAATGGATGCATGGATAGCGTCACTACAATGAAATCATTTAGCTAAATTAATGAATTAATTGATCATTCATAGCTTCATTATCATTAAAATATTCTTTTGTAATAGGGAAATGAATTTTAATATTTAGAAGTGTTATCTTAAATGATTAAAACTTAAAATCGATTATAGAATTCCATCCTTGCCAATGTCAAACATGTAAAGTTAAAGAAAAATAGAATTCCATTTTTTTTTTTTTTTTTTTTTTTTTTTTAGGGAGGGGGACCTTATTACGAATAAGAATAATGGTTAGTTTTGTGATTTGCTTGCACTTTTCCGTTTTATTGTTCGAAAGTGAATGATTTTGTAAAAGGGTTATTGATATCATTGCAATGCTTATAGAAAGAAGAGTTGATGCCTGTGTGCGTCTGTAGCGCCAAGGCCATCCAATAGCCGCCAATCAGGCACTCGAATACTCATAATGGTGATTCAGCACATCACGAAACCCAAATTTTAGAACTTAATGCAAAACAAAAAAGTATTTTGCTATTTTGACTGATTCAGGTTTCGTCATATTTGTCCCTAATATGGTTTCTGATCTGTTAGAGAAAGAAAAAAGTGTAAATCATTCGATAAAGTAAATATTTGTTGATTTGATATAATTTAATATAAAAGTGTAATATAACTAAATATTGATAAATTTCTGACATGTCAATTTAGCCGATATATTATAAGAATGTTCCAATTTCGTTGTCTTTAAAAATAATTTTATGGTTATAACTAGTACAACTTTCTTTAATTTAAAAAAGGGCCTACTGACGTTTCTATCAATTGTTAATAAGTTGCTTTCCTCGTGAGTTCGAAGATTGTTCACTGCGAAATTTTCTCTTCAAGAAGTGAAAAGAGCAAACATTTCTTTTCTTCACTAAATTCCTATTAATTGAACGAATCCCATGTCTTCTCAGCTCTTATTTGGCAGTGAACGAAATGATAATTCATATCGCAAAAATAAGGAAAAAAAATCATGCATTTGAAAATTAGAAATATCGATAGTACCAAATTTTCTAAATTCTCTTTCTTTTTCCTTAAATATGTCTTCATACCTATTTTTTCGTTTCTGTATCTATCTCCTATAATTCAACAAAATTTCAAAACAGTCAGTATTGTTTTTTATTTTTATTATATTTCCTGTTTCATAATTTTAATTTTATTTTATTCTACTATTTCAATTTCTCTGACATTCATTTTCCAATGGGCAATGCTGTGTGAGCTCACTTAGTTTTAAATAATAACTAATAAAGCCTTTTGCCCTATATTCTTAATATTCGAAGTAATTCATGAATTTTAATTCATAAAATTCGCCTTATTTTAATTAGTATACAAATACTTTCCCTTCTTATTTCATTGTCACTATGAGCATATTTCATTCATTGCAAATGATCTGGTCGCTTTTTTTAGATTCATTTTTACTTATATGTTTAGTGTTTGATCCAGTGTCTTCTAGAATTTTTATGGAAAATTCATATGATTTCTTTTTATTTTCAGGTTTTATTGCTATTCATGGAGGAGAAGCTGCAGTATGAAAGAAATCATGTTGACGAAGGAAACCCTACAGTTTGGACGATTTTTAAAAAGATTTTTTCAATTTGAATAAAAAAAAATTTTGATCATCATTCTCAAGAAAGATCTGCTCGATTTAAATGAGAGAAGGAGAAAAAAATGATTATGCTCACAAGGAATTTCTAACTTCGTCGCTTCAGAACGTACGTGAAACTTAATTAATTTCTACCTGACCAATTTTTTTTAGTCATCACCAAAGCCATGGAGAAAGTCGAAAGAATAATAATAAGTTCCATCAGAGATCTCATCATTTTTGACGATGTTTGAGATCAAGATAGAAATTAACTGAATTAGAGGCTATGAAGTACTCATTTTTAATTTTTCAACGCAAACATATTCTTCTGAAGTATTTATTTTACTTTTCATAAATTAAAACAGGTATTCATTTATAATTGCTTCTAAAAGCATAGTAATGAAAGGATTGGTCTTCGATAAGCTTGCATTTTTCATATAGGGAATGTTAATAGGCTCGAAGCATAGTGCAAAGCAATTCATTGTCAGCTTTATTGCATTGGTGACCATTTAGAAAAAAATATATTACTTTGGAAAATACTTCTATAGGCATTAGAAAAGCACTTATTATACCCCAAAACGCTATGAATCCGTCCTCAAAGGCGTCAAACTATTTCTGAGCTTTATACTGTAATCAGCGCCCAAAGATCTCAAGTGTCTTCGCTTTGTGTATTCGAAAAAAAAAATGACCTGACATTTTAACCCTAGTCTAGGACAGTTTCAAACAAATACTATTTTAACAAAGGTTTTTCATTACACACGATTTCTTTAAAGAGAAAATTAGCCTTAAAAAAGTTTTAGTTTTTCAAATGACATATAAATAAAAAACATATATCATTGCATTCTCACCTTGGCGAAGTGCTGTTGTGTCTACATATCGAAACGTCCTGCTTAATTTTTAATACCTTGTCCATACTGTAAAAGTGAGTTGAATCATTTACAAAATGTGAGAATAATGAAAATAAGAATAATAGAATTAACTAATGCTGGAAATATAAAGTATTGAGCAGAAATTATTATTAGGAAGACGAGTAATAATATAGAAATAAATTATCAACCAAACTGTGAGCACAAAGTGTAGTTCTGAAACTTATTTTACATACAGAAGACACCAAAAATAGAATTAAGAAGTATTTTTAAAGTATACCCATTTATAGACAAGCATGGCCAGTAATCACATAGCGAATGTAGATGGTATAAAGTATCAGAAAATGTATGATTTAGAGATTAAAACAACTCTTCTGTTGAAATCAGATTAAAGAAAGAAGCTTAAAAAATTTACACGAAATTGTCTTTACTTTAAAATAATCAGAGTAATGCGTATGATCTATTCTTCCACCTTCTAATGCTTCTTCAGTATGCCGTTCAATAATCGCATAACTGAATCAGTACTTCTCGTATGAACAGATTGTAGATTATTGTGTTGAGCCAAGTTCTCCGACGTTAGGCAGTTACCAGATTTCAATTGTGTTAAAAATGTAAAGTTTCACTGGCGAATATAAAAATTCTTAAGAAATGAAATGAAAGGTTGTTGGAAAAAGGTATAACATTTCTCAATGGTTCAAAAATTTCCCAAATTAGCAGAAAAATGAATAGAAAGTTTTATTGGAAGAATGGTCAATGGAGTTGGTGCCATGTTTAGCTTATATTAATCATGTCAGTACAGCATGATAAAACTTGGCAAAAGCAACAAATATTGCTTCATCATTCAACGGAGTGCTGGTACAAGTTTATACCACAAAAGACCTCTAATAGTTCAAGAAACTGTTTTTTACTGAATATTATTCATAAAAAAAGTTCTTAGTCAAGCCCAATAAACTTTGATCAGAGAGCGAAGATTCACTAATATGGAATTTTAATTATTACAGAAATTGCATTTCATACCAATTCCAGATTTCAAAAGTGCAGTTATATCGAATAAAATAACTTCTAATCTCAACCAGTAAAAGGACTTTAACTACGATTGAATTCTAATTGTGCCGTATCTCAAACTTGGTATGACTTGCCTCTTGCACCATAAAGAACAGAAATAGTTAAAACTGTAGATGCTTTGATTTTTACTGGGAACAACTGTTGATAGTTACAATGAACTGTGCTTACAGAGACAATTAAGCTAGAATAGGCTCTTACCCTTACAGGCAATTTTTCTTAAAATTGTACTTCCTTGCTGTAAATAAATTCTGGCAACATAATCGCTTGGATGAGATAAATACATTACAAGGAGCTACCGATTTCATAGTAATTAATTGACGGCCATGATCAAGTGTAAGCACAGGTAAACTTTGGTTGCACAAATTATTAAATACCAGTTCAAAACATTTTAGGTCTTTCGCCGTCAAACAGCCTAAAAAGAAGCTCCACTAGACAGAAAAAAAAAAATCGATGGATCAGTTTGAATCCTCCGCCAGAAGGTTGTGGATATTCTCTTAAGGGACCATGTACCAGCCGAGTCGGACAGTCATCGATTGTGACAATCGCGTGGTTTTGAACATCGGTGGGATCCGCTTCGAGACTTACAAGGCCACCCTCAAGAAGATTCCTGCTACGCGACTGTCAAGGCTGACTGAAGCCCTTGCCAACTACGATCCAGTTCTCAACGAATACTTTTTCGACCGCCACCCGGGTGTGTTCGCACAGATTCTCAATTACTATAGAACCGGGAAGCTCCACTATCCGACCAACGTGTGCGGACCGCTTTTCGAAGAGGAGCTGGAGTTTTGGGGATTGGATGCAAATCAGGTATCGATCACTCTTTTAATTTTTTACCAATTTACAAAAAATCGCTAAGATTTTGAACACGCCTTTATAATGATCTTCATTTTCAAAGAGTTAATGTATTCTTCCAGAAAATAGGTTTTAAGATGGTGTGGGTTTATTCTGAAACGGAAATGTATTTATGCTAAAATAGATTCTTACGATGAAAAAAGAAGTTCTTGTGGTGATCTATTCTTGCAATGAAAGTGAGGAGTTAACCAATTCCATTAACAATTAGAATAATTTTTAATATATCGAGAACTATTCTGCTGTGATTTCAATTCATTTTGCGTACAGTAATTGCAGGTGTTAAATATTAGTAGTTCTGTTTGTCTGCTGTCTCCAACTTTACTTAGTTTCGATGAAAAATAAATCGTACATAAATTTCTTTAATGATAAATGCTGGTTGGAGCAAAAGAGAAGGTTCACTACTTCTCAGTAACGGAAACATTTATTTATGGCGACAGACATAAACACACACCACAATTTAGGAAAGAATCGCACTTCTTTCATATATTTGATTCTATCGCGGTTGTGCACAGAGACGGAAGTCGAAAAGCTACGCAGTTACCAGAATTTAAGTCTTATTTCAAAGCATGTATAATAGCAGCTTACGGAGGAAGAAGAAATTATTTGAGTAGAGATCCAATAATTCGGCCTCTCACCACTTATTTCAGAAATGCATTTGTAATAAAATACTTCCTTTAACACTGTGCCTTAATTTTAGTACAAATGTGAGTTACATGTAGATGTATATCAGAATAAGTGATTTATCTCAGGCTTTAATTGCATTTAAACTTCAAATAAATAATCAACAGACATCTCTTTAAAAGCATATAAATCTCTTTTAGGTTTCTCAAGTTTTATGGCAATAATCCACAGAACAGAACGCCGTCTCATATCCGTGACCATTCCAGTCAATAAACGGTTTTTGGTGGGCATGTCACAAAAAATTTTTTTTTAAGTAACAAAATATTTATAGCAGAAAAAACGAAACAAAAATAACTATTTACAGAATTTACAAGCATATGATAAAGGATATTGAGATGAAACAGTTTACAAAATTCTACAACTTAGAAATACAGTTTGTAATAATTACGTGCTGAAAGATAAAATGTGTGAAAATATACATATATTCTGTGTTCATTTATTTTTATGACATAATAAATGAGGATGCAGTCATAAAAATCAGATGAAAAATAATTTGGTTAATGGGAACGAAGAGAAACTCTGTTGGATTGAAATGTATGATAGGAGACTACGGTACTTGTTTTCCCCCCTTAGTCTTTGTAGGTATGAGACTTGATGTTGTGAGCTAAGGAGGCAAGAATAGGTCACTTACAAATTTGATTATACTGTGGATTTTTTGCCTGGAAAGAAAGTTGCTGGCGATTCTTTTCAGCCATTCATGTTCATGGCTTGGTGATGGTTTTTTCATATGTCAGGAGATTGTGAGGAGGCAGTAATCCACAGCTTCTTTATTGTTGAATTCATTTTGCAACAATTTTGCTCCAGTAATCCATTCCTTTAGCAAAAATCTTTTTTTTTTGTCTTTTAATCTTGCTATTTTTTTTTTCTTTTTTACAGGAGCTTTTACTTTCTTGTAAGAATCTAAGAAAGTGAAAGCCCTGTCAAATGCTTAACCCTAACCTCTTTTACCCCCTTATATGATTTTTGCTGCTTGTTCTTCTAACTTGCTGCAATTAACGCGAATAAATACTTTGCTCTCTTGTCTTTGATTTGAAGAATGGTTCAATCCATAACAGAGTTTTCAGCAATGAGTGCATCCTGTTCTGGTTTCATTGCTTTTCTTGAAACATTTTCATTTGGTCCAGTCGGAACTTAGCGTTCTGTCTGGTTTCAAAGCAGTCTAAAATAAATCAAACTATTTTTTATTCAAATTTCATTTTGAAGGTCAGAACTATTTCAGAATATTCACTTTTGGAATTATTTCCTCTTTGCAATCCATAATGACAGAGGACTCATTTTCTTGCTTTTCTGCCCGTCAAGGAAGGCTTTTTGATTGTTTTAAAACGGCATGAATTCCATTTCAAAAGACAGTTAAGAAATAAAATGGATAAATGAATATAGAAGAATTCGTGATTCATTTCTTTCAGTTAATCAATGCTTTAAAGAAATATTTATTATTATCATGTTGTTTATTTTTTGAAATTGTACATGATTTTAGAGTGAAGCTTTTTTAACAGAATTTTTAGATTCCATTCAAAGACAGCTTTCAACGTATTCCAAACATCATATGATGTTGTGCAGCGTCTGACATGACATATTTCCGCAAGACGTATTGATAAAATTATGACTGCAGGAATATTATGATTATTTTTTCTACTTTTTTATTTATTTTCAAAGGCGTACGGTATGGTAAGATGCAATTGAGAGTAATTGAGTGTAACGATTTAGTAATACCAATACGCAACAATAGCAATATTAATTATGTAGGGTAATTATTATTGTTCTTTTGTTAAAATAGCTTCAATTTGCAGTATCTAGTATCATAGTTATCCTTAGTTAACTTCTTGATTGCTTTTAGTTCAGTCTCTCGAATTACAGCTTGAAAATCCTGGAAAAAGAAAACAAGTGTCGTTCTTTGTCGTGTTATTTCTGGTCATTATTCAGGTTTCAATACTTCTGAATTCAAGACCTATATTTGTTTAGCATACCGATTACTACAAACTAATTCGACCCCTTCGCATACAATGACGATTCTGACTCGTGCATCGAATAAGTGAATTTTCAGTTTTCAATCCTCAATTCAGGAGCAGTGTTAAGTAATTTAAAATGCAAAACTTACTTAAAAACACATCATGTTTTTCAAATGCCCTTATATTATTACAGGAATTAAAATAATAATAACTGTCCCAAATAGGAATTTACTTCCTACTAAACGATAACGTTTAGTAGGAAGTAAATTCGCACATCAAAGAGTTAATAACAAATAAACCTTTACATGCAGCAACAACCGTAAACACGCACTAAAATATACGGGAAATTACTAAAGACATAAGAAGCAATGCCTAGTCCCCACTGTATGCACAATAATGATGCAATCAAAGTTGAAAGACAAAAAGTGGTGCAGATAGCAGACTAAGATCTTACACCTTATTTTAATGCGTGACATTTGACTGAGGGGGAAACTTTTGTAAAAGTAGAAAAAAATGAATGCTGGTATTCAACGATAAATAATAAAGAGAACAGCATCATGATTTCAATCTATGGAAACATATGAAATATTATAGTAAATGGAAATAATTGAGAGTGAACAATCAAGGGCTTCTCGAGCACGAAGTATTGCTAAAAAATATTTTTTGACGAATCTAAACTTTTCGATTTCCCTGAATTTGAAAAACAAATTTTTGGGAAATGCCTATGACAAAGATGACTCTTAAAAATTTCTAGCACGACAGCTGAAATGTGGTCTTTACACCAAATGTTGACCATAATCCGGTTTGAGGAAGCCTGCCTGACTTGAATGTAAGTAATAAGCATAAAAATATGAACGAAAAGTTTTCGGAAAAAAAAAAAAAGAATATTTTAATTATCAGTATCAAGAAAAATAAACAAGAAAGAACGATGGAGTTTTAATTTTTTTTTCTTCAGAAATAAAAATGTTTTATATCTAATGCATAAAAGAAAGCTTTAAAAAGAGCCGATTTAGGGAAATCGAAATAAAATCTATAAGAAAAAGGCAATCTTTGATTGTTCTTTTACTGAGAAATAATTTTTCAGCTCCTTACTGTCTTCCATCCCTTCTGTTTCTGGTTTCGATAGAATGACATGAAAAACTGCACATCATAAGCACGGCATCCCATCGAGAACATATGCATAGCTGATCTCAAATTATCCTCCATCCCTGAATTTCAACTATGCGCATGAAAGCATCCGAATCGGGACAATGGAATGATTTAGGGTGATTCTGTCTTCAGAGAGTTATTCAAAAAAAAAAAAAAAAATCGTAGCCAGTTTTGTCTTCGCTGCCAAATATTAAATCAAATTAATGAGAAATTATTCGACTGAATAAATTTTAATGAATTTTCTCTCTCCCAAAATGACATAAACACCTATAAACTATTATACATATGATTTTTATAGTAAAAAAGATGCATTCAAAGCCTTTTCTGCTTTGATTTATTTATTTAGACTACGTATGTCTGCTTCTTAACTGCCGTATAAAGTTCTTCGTAATTGATTATTATGTTTTTCTTATATTGTTTTTGAAGACAAGGTAGGATTTTCAATAGCAAAAAAAGAAAAAAGAGACGCCACCCTGTTCTCTAACCACACCACGAATTCCGCGATCTGTTCAATTACAGCCCATTCCCGTGATGGTTGCACGAAAATCCGGGAACATCTAAGATTCCCATTCAAGACCCAGAATAGAATTTGCTCTTTCTTCTAAAAATTCCTCCGTTCTCAGAAAGAAAGGAAACCAGACACAAAGAGAATCAGCGGAAAGAAACACGTTCTTAGAAAACCCTGTCCATTGTTTCCTTTGTAAAAACACAAGATGTGGCTGTCTGATTGTCACAATTTGTTAAGTTGCGAGTCCAAGATGCTCTGCGTATTCAGGATTGATATTTGATATAAAAAGCAGCCAGAGATATTGCAAAAAAAATGCAAAGTTCTTAAATAAAATCTACTAATGTGTTTGCTGCATTAAACGCACTATTTCTTTCAGTACTTTCAGAAGATAAAATCCAGTTTTAACAATGCTCTGGCTTGCATAGAAAATACTTGCAATTCACATCAAATACTGAATATTATTTTGTTCAAAGCTGAATTTAATTTTTACTTTTGAAAAAAAATACGTCTCATAGAAGGACGTCAAGAATACGTGGAAAAGAAGACGCCGAGTAAGTAAACAGGTTCTCTCGCTTTCTTGATGAGTTTAATAATGTCATGGGATCGAATCAATGATGGAAGGATACAGTCCATGATATTATGGATCACAGAAGCGATCCATGATGTCATGGATCCAGTGTAGTATATCTCCTATGATCACTCTTCTGAATTCAAAATCAGTTCTGTACTCTCGTTATTGCAACTGCAGTATTTGAGATATCCAAGAAGGCTAAGTAAGGCGGTGTAATTGAATTATAATTACGAAATACAGCATTAATTAATTTTGGTGTCGGTTATAAAGCCCAATTAAAAGAGTTTATACAGTCTATTAGCAGAGTTTTAGCTTCATGAGTCGTTGAATCGAGGGTTCTGCATTGGCCTATAGCACATTAAAAGTTGATGTCTATATAACATTTGATTATGTTATATTGTCAGTATTGATTTCCAATCACTATGAACAATGCTTTTCCTAGCAATGCAAATATGATATCAGGCAAAAAGAAAAGGCAATTTGATAACTTTTTCGGTTTTCATTCTAATCAGGGTTCAGTGTTTAATTTCTGAACCGCATGAGCTAGGTTTATGCTTTTAGTTGAAAAAATACTTTAAATGAAGTAAAAGTTGTTGATTTTATCAATAAATGCAACTCTAAAAGTTACGAAATCTAAATTTTTGTTTTATTTCCTGACTCTATGAATTTAATAAATGAAACTCTCTACACATTAACTTTTTTTTAACAAAAGCAAATATATATTTCATTCCTCATCCTTTAAAATTGACTAAATTATGAAATATTGAATTTCACTATTTTAAATGATTTTATTAACTGGATTCCGCATAGAGATGATATGCTTACTGAAATATGCATGAAAGAATTATTAGTGCTAAATGTTTTGGATTATCAACATTAAGAGGTAAGAATATTGCTTCTACAGAGCTTTTGGTATTTTTTTGCTTAGGAAAAATTCAGTATATCATACTTTTTAGACGTTTTATTTAACACTTTATGTAGCATTATTTTGGGGTGTCTATAAAGTGTTTTGTAGATTTTATTATGATAAACAAATCTTGTAAAGAAGAAAAAAGAAAAACAGAAAAAGTAAACATCAAAATGTTTCAAGGAAATAAACTAATTTAGAAAATTAGTGCTGGCAAATATATTTGCAAATAATTTTCTTTATCCAAACTAGAAATGGTAATCACGCTTACTACATTAGGATTAAAAAAGTTCCAGTTCACTAAAAGGTATATTTATTATTTGATAGTAGGCAAATAGAAAAAAAAATTACTGAAAAGATTTTAGCCGTAAACAATGGAATTTCTAAGAATCAAAATTGATATTTAATTTAAACAAATTTCGAACTTTATTTGATATTTAATGCCATAAACACTTAACAAAATAAACTGTAGTTACCTAATCTAATTTTATTAACAACATCTTATCCATATTTTTGTGAAACAAGCTTATGCCTCAGTTAATTTCAGACGTGGAAAAACTTTTAATAAAGTAATTTATTCATATCATCTAGGACTAGGGCAAAACCTTTTCCCAGAAGAGAGGCAGCTGCGTTTGAAAATTCATTGGGCCGCGGTGGCCTGGTGGTAAGATCTCGGCTACGGTACCGGAGAGATTCAGATTGACCCGATTCCACCGAAAAGCCTTCGTGTAAACGGGTCTGGTGCACATTAAATCAGTCCGGACGAAACGTCCTCCCGTTGATTTTGTGCGGTGTGAAGAGGGAGGTGCCAGCTCAGGTGTCATCCTCGTTATCTGACCGCGGTTCAAAATGACGAGGTCCATCCCTAAATAGCATTAGCGGTGCTTTAAAATGGGACGTAATTCATCTTTCTTGAAGTGAAATTTTGTCGACGATTAAATGTCAGTTATTTGAAATAAAGCATTTTTGTCATTTAGAATGCTTCTTAAGATATTGAAATTGTTTTTGTTCTAAATATAACAATGAATCGGAGAACTATAAAAAGATTAGACTTTGCATTATCTTTAGTTTTATAATACATAGGCTCAAACAATATAAAACGTAGTTCTATAAATAATTTTTTTCGACTAGAAGTATTCGTCTACCTCTAAAGATTTTGAAAATATTTTTAGACCACAATGAGAGTGATAAACTATATAGATGTAAAAAATTATTTTATTTGAATTTTTTTACTATGCTCCAAAGGTCGTCAGATCTCATCGAAAACTTTAATGAAACGCATGACTCATTCCAGCATTGTACAGTTCCCGCACTTAACTTCATTCAGCCTATTCATGAGCGTATTATTATCAACGTATATTTTGAAACTCAAGTGGCATTAAGTGGAATGAGACGCATCGCTGGTAGACAATGGTGTGTAATGAGAGGGCTGAGGCATTAGTGAGTTGCATAGACTCGAACGGTGATTAGGGAGGAGAAATCTTCTCTAATTAGTTATCGTAACTTTAAATGAAACTAATGAGGCGTGCATTACTATGTCGCACAACTGTTAGGGTAGAAACTGGCGAGAGCATTTTAAGTATTTGATAACTCTCTCTTATTGGTCCAGAATTTTGGATGAAGTAGCACTTATTTATATAATGTTTATCAATGAACAGATCTCAAATTCAAAGGTCAGTTGCTTGATCTGATTATTTCCTGTTGTATTTATTTTAATGTTGACGATCCAAATTATAAGGAGGCGTTCATTATGCATTGCATTCCTATTAGCACAAGAAATTGTACGATATCTCCATGCTATTGTTCGATATTTTGAAGGCTGCCAAAGATAACGTCACAATGTTATTGAACATTTTATACTAACATGGTTATGATATCAATAATTCCGGTTTCACAGATAATGGGTTCTAAATACAAAAACCTTCCCTCTTTCTCCGATATATTTGTTTTCCTTAATTGCATTAGAACATAATTCTTTCCTGCTCAGATCGCTCCTTTTGGAGTAAAATTCCAATAACTGAAAATAAATTTAGAGATTCTTCAAATTTTAAATTTTTCATTATTACTGATTAATTATTTTTAATTAATTAAAATTATTCTGTCATATTTATATAATAGAATCATTTACACCTCATCAATTCCTTTCTTGACCAAACTAAAAGTAATGAGACTTAAAAAATTTTAGGCTGGCAATATCCCGAAAATTGCTTAAAACTCGGCTTATCTATGGATATATCATGTAGATCATTTTTCTTCCTTATTCTGTCCTATCACCACATGCGGGATATTTAATAGAAGGCAATACTAGAAATATCATAAAAGTCAGACGTGAAACAAATATTATTACAAGTGTGCAAAAAAAAAAAAAAAAAAAAAAGCAGAAATCTTTTTGTTCGTTTGCCATTCTTTTTAGACAAATTATCCTTCAAAAAAAAAAGCAATGGGAATGTTCATTTCTCAGTTTTTCTTCTTGTATACTAGCTGATCCCTAAAATTGTACGAATTATTTGACGATAGATTAGGCAAATAAAAAAAAATCATTTTTAAAACAGAACTTGAATTCTCAAACGCCATGGCAGCTATTCTTTGCAACTGAATTAAGTGAAAAAAGAATGCATCAGAAAAACGTGCAACATCGATTGAATGTAAATTCACAATCTAACAACATAATTGTCGGAATAATGATGTTACAAGTTATACATAACAAAATGATGCAATGCTAAGTAGGATGAAGTATAAACAAACCTTTGGAGTAGAGGAAACTATTCTCTGGATTTGCCAACCTTCTGACACCATCCTTTTATGCACTTTTCTTACTGTTATATATGCAGTTTCTTATTGTTAAGTTCCATTAAGTTATTGTTAAGATCCTTTTCTTTTTCTTAATTTAATTATCCCACCATGTAACACCTCAGATATGGAGATGAGAAGCTTCCCTCATTGTTCTCCTCACCACCCTGTTGTGTATAGAAATGGTGTGGAGTCAGCTATCCCCTACCGATGATGGGACATGCCTTCTACGGGAGAGCCTGTATAGTGGCCAGTGTAAGGCCCTTAGGACTCAACCTTTGTTCCTGCCAATGTGACGTCCTGTCATTCAGATTTATGTTTTCAGATGTGTCGGATAGCTGTTTATAGTTACTTAATTCAATTGTTAAAATATCATTTGAATGGTCTTCTTGGTATTTGCAACTTCATGCTATACTGCAAAAGAAACTGTTTTCACATGCCTTATCTACCCATTGTCACGTGATTTTAGAGTTAGCCTGTACAACAATTCATTTTTTTCCTCCGAAAAAAAGGTTTTTTTTTTAAATAAAATATTTAAAATATTCTCACAAAAAAGATTTTGTCTAGATGAGATCTTTATTAAGCCCTGTGGCGTAGCGGTAGAGCTTGACGCACCTAACGCACAGGTCCGATGTTCGATCGTCGAGATGGACAAGATCGACTCAACCTTTCATCCCTTCAGTGGGTCGATAAATTGAGGACCAAGCAAAGCATGCTTAGGAACTAAACACTGGCGGTTCCGCTTTAGGCTGACCACCTAACCGGGACATATGCCCTGTACCCCAGGGCCCTCGGTCAAGAAAGCAGAAATGGGCACTGTAGGGGACTGTCGTGCCACTGAGTTTAGTTTCAGAGATCTTTATTATCCCATGACTTATTATTTAAACTGTTTCTTTTCACTTATGTTTGATTTAATAATTTTATTTAGTTCATCTTCATTTAGTTGCACTAAGTCTTTTACATACGTATTAATTTTTGAACAGCCAACTAATTTATCACCTCATAAGCGGCATTTAAAAATTTCCTTGAAGTCTAACCAGAATTTTACTGTTCCATAGGTGGAGCCTTGTTGCTGGATGACTTATACAGTTCATCGAGATACACAGTCTACGCTGGCCATATTAGATAATTTAGATTTGGACGCCGAGAAACCGAGTGATGAAGAACTGGCTAGGAAGTTTGGTGTGGAGGAACAGTACCTCGCCGGAAAAATGACCTGTTGGCAAAGGATAAAGCCTAGAATATGGCTGTTGTTTGACGAACCGGCCTCTTCAATTGCGGCAAAAGTAAGTTTTCGATTTCTTATCCCATACAAAAACAACTCAAGAGGGCAAGATGTAGGGAGATTATGTGATTGAGAGATAAGGAAAGACTTGATGAAGTTAAATAAGTTTCCTATTTATTTGAGAGTTTCATTAATGCTGAATATTGCAAATGAATGTTTATAACGAAATTTGTTATGATAAATCATTGCTTTAAATTCTAAAGCGTGTTTATTAGGAATATCTAGCAGGGCATAACTATACTATCTGTTCTATCTCTAAGTTCCTTTTTTTGTTCCTTGTGTTGTCCCTTCCTATAGCTAATTTTGTCGACGAGATTGTTGTTCAAGAGCATGTTTTTAACTGGATTATCATGATAAATTGCATTTTATAATCAATTTAAATGGGAAAACAGAATATTTTTTCATCTCCATGCTTTTTCAATTGCAGTAGAATACACCCAGAAAAGAAAAAAAAATGAATAATAGAGGTTTCGCTATACATACACTACAGTGTTTCCAGTATAAGTAAATCATCATTAGTATACTGAAATAAAAGCATTATATTTGCTTTCAAATGAAAATTTTTTGTATGATGTTTCAAAACTTTAGGATTAGGACTTTTTCCTTAAATTAGAATGTATTAGATCAGTGCAGTGGGATTCAGGAAATATTCTATTTGAAACAAATGCGATGATTTATGATTTCAAACGTCCTAACTAAATTTTATTTAAAGAAAAGAAATACCAACATCATAAATATTTCGATTCATATGACATACAAAAAATTGAAAGAAGTATTTCTTCTGGTGCTTCTCAATATCATTAAAAAATATAGTATTTTTTTTTAATTCATTTTTAATTTGTGACAATGTTTCTTGTTTACACAATATGCATTCAGAACTTGCGCTCCAGTGTATTTAATATACCCCATTCTTTGAAAGAATATTTATAAGATAATTTTTGTGAAAGCTCTGACTATAAAATATCTGCTCCTTTTAATTATTCATTTTTTAAGCAAATTAATAATGAATATATTTTATCTTTGATTGAAATTTCGACAGTATAAAATTTTCATAAGTAATTTTTTCATCTGAATTTTGTAATAAAAAAACTTGATAACGATATGACAAAATCTTGTCAATTCACAACTTATAATAATTTTAGATTCAAGTATTTCCTAATTATCTGAAATATTCCCAATTTGTTAATCATAATAACTGTTTCTCAAAACCATTTGATTTGTTTTATTAATAAACCTTCTTATATAATACCTCTTTATGACAATATAATTGCTTTACGGCATACCGAACCTCTAAAATATATTCATAATAAGACGCGTTCGAGGATCCTATATGTATATTTAATTAAACTTATAATCAACGAACAATACTAAATATTAAATCTGTAGGTGGATTGCTTCTAATTTGTTATTTGAATTGTTTCTCCATTAAATTTACTGCAAGCAATCTGGCATTTTCCTCTTCCCCACCCAAGTACCGTAGCATTCTCCAAACAATACAACAATTATACATAGAAACCTTATCAAAACCTTCTGTAATACCACAAACTAACTTAAACTTCCTTACCAACAATAAATTCTGTCAAAAAATAGCAACTTTGTCTTCTGAGGAAAACGTTTCAATTCCCCTGGGGCGCCAAACAGAGTCCAATATTCTCTGGGTCAATTAAATCGAAATCGCCAATGGCACTAAACCATTTTGTGAGAACTTGGGTCCAAGAAAGACTGGATCACGTTTCGCCTATGTTATATGTAAAGGTTTGTCATCCTTATTCTAGGAATGTTGCCCTGGGACAAATTAGTTACAAATTTACAGATGCGATTTTAATGAAAGCAAGCGATGTATTAAAATACACGTATGGAATTTCTGGAACTATATAAGCTGCATGAGATGAGATGAGATTTAAACATACTATGAATCATATCAAAAATAAGCTTTCAGTTGTTATTTTAATGGCTTTTTATCTACACACTTTCGAATGCTACACAATACTGAATACTTGGTCTTGGTCTGCCCCGTGATATCCCACCAACCCAAAAGGGTGTAAGACCTTTTTAATTGACCAATCGGGGAAAAAAGAACCATTATTAATTGACTGAAGATCACCAGAATATGGGCAGTAAATAAGAGGATACGTTGTTGTTCATTTTACTTAAAACAAATGACTTAAATTAAATTTAATAGTAAGCAAGTCAGTTCAGGAATCAAGAGATTCAATTAAAACTCATACAAAAAAGCAGAAAATACATAAAAATAAAATCACAATACCCAAAGGTCGGAGGATATAGTACACGCAATAGAGAATAATAATTTATAAATATTTAAAATGCAATCGACAGAAATACAAGGTAAGAATGCAAAGGAAACGAACAAATAATTTAAGATCCCAAATGTAGCAAAAACAGAAGAAAAAAACATCACTAGAAACGTTAATCAAGAGCATGAGCAGAAACATACAAAATTTTTAACAACTGTAATCCTGTACAAAAATAAAGCAGCCACAACTAGATGCCGTGTAAGAATCAAGACCAAAAACAACGCAGAGAACAGACCCATCACCGCATTGTCTTCTGAATTCCCTCAGAAATATCTTAATGAGATTTCTCAAATCTTCGCCATCTTCCTCAGCAAAGCTCCGTTCCTGAGTACATTAGGAAACCAGTGAGGTTTGGATTCGCGTATAAGTGATAAGAATTGCTGAACTTACGTTCAAATTCAAAAGTGAAGTTATCATCTTCACCCCACACCACCGCAGATGCAGGATGAATTATTTATAATACGAAATGATGTAAATAAAGAGGGTAAGGACCGTGCCCAGACACACACACACAAAATAATGTATTCCTTTTTGTGTTAATATGGCAATATATCCTCTATTTCCAACACCTTTGTTTGAGCCACTACAGTATCGTTGCTTCTCATCCAAAATACACTTTTTCAATTATGTTTTTAAGTGTCAATAAAGGGTTGGAATTCATCTTAAGTTGTTGCAGATTCGGTCAGCCAACTCGTAACCCGAGATGCCTTCACCATCCCTTACGCCTTAGTTAAAAATCATAAATGAATTTCGAATCACACTCGTATTTCTTTAAAATAAATATACAACTGACACTTCATAAATATGCGATTCCCCACATGATTTCCAGAAAAAGAGCTTAAAAGAAATATTTGGGAATTGCCAAAGCGAAAAGCAAGGTACATTATTTCAGATCCATAAATTTTTGTTGTTAGATAAATGAAAACAATTTTTCTTCTATACTTCAGTGGCAATTTGATACAATTATGTCATATGTCCAATACTTCTTGTATCAAGCACGTGGCTCACAATTCAAACCATAGGGGCTTCGTCGATCGAGTAACAAGTAACAAAAAATTTCACTCACTTTGCTTTTGAAATTGGATTTTTTTTCGCTCTATGGTACAAGAGCCAAATATTCCCATGATGAGTCAAATATACTATCGGTAAAAGATCACTTTAATCTTATATAGCACTTTTTTTGAAAAAAAAATGTTGATTTTAACATGGCTATGTTTGTGGTCATATACACATACGAAAGGGACCATATGCAGCCCTTTCACAAACCAATCCGTTGATTACGAAATTGATCGTCCGCTCCTTAACTAAGCAAAAGAATTTTTAACAAACTTTTAATTAATCACTCCATAGACTTGATAAAGCAAGCATGAACTTTCGATGTCAGTAAGATAACCGATGTTGTTGTTAAGAGAAAATGAGAGGATGGCTCGTAATTCATTATTTTACTGAAAAAAAATAGATGGCTTTAGAGAATTTCGCTATTTTCCCATTTGATTTGTTTTAGAAAATTTATTAATTATTGAAAACTAGTATAGCATTAGGAAAAAAAATATTTATGTCAGTAATAGATCTTTCCGTCGAAGTTCCAAATTTTAATCAATTTTGTAAGTGCCTACTTACGAGAAAAATTATATCGATTTTATAATTGCTTCAATGATGTAAGAGTGTATATTTGATCATAATGATCCACAATGATTTTTTACAAGCTCTTTTCTTAGCTTTCATTTACCCATTTCTAAGTATCTTACAAGTTCCCTTTCAAACATGTAAGTTGTGGAATATCATTATGACAGATTGCTGCATGAAATAGAAAAAAAGGCTTATAGTTTGTAAAAAGCTTGAATTCTTTTCAACATTATAAACCCATTAATGCCGTCAATAGTATAAGAATTTCATGCCTATAGAAATTTGAATCGAGAATCAACGCAATTATAAGATTAGAAATTTTTAATATAAACCAAATTTTTCAGAACCTGAAAAAATAACAGAGTTTTTAACAAATATAATAAAACAACAAAATGATATTGTTTGATTTTCAAAATAGATTGCGCGAAATTTTGCTTATTTTATCTGCATTTTTATTCATCATAAATATTGTTTAAAATTTTTTGTTCCTTTTAGCTTCCAAATCTAAATTAATTTTCTTATTATATTTATTTCGTCTGTTTCATTTAATCATTTGCTTTAGTAAGAATATTTTTTTAAAAAAATTAATAAATGCTCTTATTTAAAAATTTGCTTTCGCCTAGGCGGTCCATTTTGTATACAACATACACAAAGGGAAAATTTTGTAATTCTCCAAATTCGCCATCGAAATAATATTAAGTTTTAGAGATTCCTTCCCTTGCCTATTCTGAAAATCCCTGTCTTTTGGAACTACATCTGCATGCCTGACAGAGTTGGGGTTTATTTATAATGTCACAAATAGAAACAAATCAAAGCTATTTGTACTTACAAAAATATGTAAAATATCATTTGATTGAAATATAACAATAGAAGGGTAGAAATCTCTCGCTTCATTCAAATATTTGAAACGTATAAATAAATAGTGTAATAAGAAATATTGTATAAAATGTTCTTGTAACTTTCACAACCAATTGGCTTTGTTAATGAAACACATTATAGATTAACTAATTGAACTGAAATGATGTGTCCCCAGTTTGTCTTGAATTTTCTGGAGCTGACGAGCTACACTCATGAAAAATTATTGAGAATTGATTTTTTTTTTATGAAAACACACACACACCTTAGTTTCAATATCAATCCCTTGTCTTAAAATAAGAAAGTTTTAATATCTCTTTGAGTAGTGCTGATTGAAATAAATTGTAGTTGAAGGGATTACAAATAAACACTGAACAGATGGTACAACAAAAATCCCTCTGACGTAATTTTAATAATGAAAGTTTTTTTTCTGAGGTTCTAAATGTTTATAAAATTGTTCTCGGTTATAATTCTTAAAATTGTGTCGTATTATTCATCATTCCTTTCAGAGCGTTCTCTCAAACGAATCGTTTGATTTTCAGATTGGATGCTTGCATACGAACTTTTAACTAATTTGTCCAAAATATGAATAAAATAAGCATTAATATTTAAAGTCAATAAGACATTTGATGTTCAAAAGGGAATCAGAAAAGATAATAAATCATTTTATAATCTTACGAAAGAAAAAGGAAACTCTACTTAGGGAGCTATTCCCTATTTGATGCTTTTACGACAAGACACTGAATGACACAAGTCAGTGCAAAATTGAATGATGCTAAAAGATGAGTCATTCCTTCCAATGTTTTATGTTTATTTTAAGGCTGATAATTCATTTTTTAAGCTAGTAATTACGTTTATCGATATTCGTTTCATCCACTGTTTTAATGACATTTCGAATAGGTTGATACTCAATGTTATATTGATAGCGCACTAGGGATTCGAAGACTTGAGAGAGTAAAATTGGTAAATTTTCATTCATGTGTTTTTCGCGTCGCTTAATTTAATTTCTTTTAGTTTTTACATTATCTCTTTTCACTTTCTCGTATACGAAGTGTAGAGAAATCGTCAACAAATTCGAACTCGAGATTTTGACGAATCTCCACGTTTCACACCTCGCCGAGTTCGAAAAAACACCTTCCTAAAAAATGTCTGTCTTGACAAGGATAACTTTACTTAAATACTTTGAACTAGATGGATAAAATTTGGTGCATGGTTTTTACATAAATTTGCATAAAATTTTCAGCAAAATTTGTGAAAAGAAGTCCGGCTGCTTGATTATAAATTAGCATGGTAATATCAAACCGAAGATAGCGCCATGGATAAAATTGGGTTGACAACTATTGTGTAGATACACATATCAAATTTCGGTCCAAATACAGCATGTCGGAAACATGTAAATACAGCAACTCAAATACGTAATGACTTAAATATATTCAATCTGGTATGGTATTTTGGAACTATAAGCGTCATTTTGTATCAAATTTTGGTTTCAGACGATTGGGAAAAATGCGTCTAAGATACAAATTTGATTTTTGGATACTTTTTACCGCTTGCCAGAGATGAACCGCCAAAACATTCGCCAATTATCACACGATAGATTCAGTAAAAAGGCTGAATTCACAGAAAAGGTTAATATTTCGTAATTGCTGTTCTACTGCCTTTCAAAACATTCTCTGAGATAACCCCTATCTTAGAGTGCATGCTTAAATGTTTTGGGAGAGACCACTTCCGTTGGTTTAATGAAATTCTTCTTTTCCTTTTTTAATAGTTCAGTACTGCTTCTGGCTCGGATAAGTATTCGTTTTTTTCCCCCCCCTTGATCGGTGATATTTCTACTTGCGGCTTATAGGAAGAACAACTGTGAGCGGTACTTGTGCGTGATTTTTATTGTTTTTCATTACATAAATTTAATTTTTGTTTCGATATTATTATTTTTAGTTTTTGTTTTTAATAGTCCTTTATCCGATTTCTTTTTCCTGCTGACTCGAGAATTCTTCGCTTTCGTTAGTATTCGTATAAACAGTGTAATAAAACTTCACTGACAATTCCGGAATTTAAAATATAGTAGCATAATTTTACTAAATATATTTATTCCATTATTCTTTACTCTATATGTAAACTAAAGTTTCGCATTTGAACACTGTGCTGCAGCAAACTTTGAATGCATGTATTATGATATCGTCTTTTTCTTTTTTTTCTTTTTCAGAATTTTCGTTTAGTAAAATTTGCTTTTGATAATTCAAGCTCGTTAAGGGAAATTCTGGCACACGTTTTCACTCTACTAAGCTTTACATTATGACTGAATACCGGATAATAATGCTTTTTCTTCTTCCTAAAGAAAAACTGTACTAAATACAAACAAAGGTCATAGCAGAGTAGGATATTTTAAACTTTATTATATAACCATAAAACGTGTAATTATCAATGCGCAGTTACACTTGTTATCGCAGCTGCATCCAGTCGAAACTTTCCGAAGGGTCAAATTTAGTTATAGAAGTTAATAAGACATAGAAAATAATCGGAATATTCCTTTGAACTTGTTTTTGGGTGAAAATGCTATTTCAGTTTTGTAAAGTAATAATGCGGCAGAAGTTTTGTAATTCAAAATAAAATGATGATAATAAATCCCCATTTTGGCATTGGATATCCACTCACATCTTGATTGAGGAGATGTTAAAATAATAGGATAAACGAATTCTTTCAACGGAATTTCATCCTTAAGATGAATTGATGCAATTTAATCTTAGATGAAATCATTGCATGATTTATAGAATGAAAAGAAGATCCTTATATTAAATTTAAAATTCTATTTGGATCAAAATGTCATCTCTTCCGATTCCATTGATCACTTCCAGCATAACTTCCAGCATAGGCTTGGATCTAATTTCTTTGAGAACTTTCTCAGCTCTGTGAAAGGATGTATTATCAGGTATTATTCATTTAAAATTAAAGAATACTGAAACGTTGAGCAAGAACTTTTTGCTTGGATTCATTCGATTCGTAATAATATTATATGAACTCTTCTTTACGTGATAATATAACTTTCAATATAAATTTTTCAATTATTTTTTAAGTAATTCCATTTGTTGAAAGAAATCTCTCATCTATTTTTGCATGGATTCAACTCAATTATTCATTCAGATATAATAAATTTATTAATGATAAGGAAATTATTAAGTTTAAAATATTGCTTTCATGGTTAATCTTTAAGAATTTTGAAAGCAATAACGTGTTGATTAGATATCCTGTAAATTTTAGAAGGGCATTTTCACTTTTATAAGACGGTGATCTTTTATGATATAGGGTATTTCCATTAATGTGTCAGCTCAATCAAAATTAAAAAAGAAAAATATGACTAAGTAGACAGTTTTTGAAAAAAAAGTTGGTAGTATTAATATGAGTACATGGATTTTTAAAAATAATTAATCAATTTTTTGATGCGATTTACTAAGCACTTAATAATTTAAAATTGCTTTAAAATGTTATTCTGAAATGATATTTGTATTTCGAAATCAAGTTGGAAATGCAAGATGAGCGCCTTGAACTCTTTATTGTGTAGGTTTCCTCTCATTGACATTTCACAAATTCCACATCTAAACATGAATTATTTATTTTTCAAATGAAATGGATTAATCGGGTCATCATTGATTAGAAGATTCGTTTGAATTTTGACTAAGAAAAATGTGATCATTGAAAAACATGAAGCTTACAAAATTAAAAATGCCTAAAGATAATTCGTTCATTTTGTTTTGCTGTTCCTTTTAAAAAATGTGACATTGTTTATAAGCTGGCATACATTAAAATTTGCGGTGAGTGTGATAATAAAAATGGCTCATCCACTGGCGGCGTCAAGCACGTCGATCACAGAACAGCCAATGATGTGCTACACACATCAGAAGTGAAAATGAACCGTCGGATAAAATGGCTTAGCGGAACAAATTTTACAGTTTATAGGTCGAATATTAGTTAATTGAGAAGCCCTAAATCTTTTACCGATTTCTATGAGGCATCGGATACCGCGAGTAGCAGTGGATTGTTTAAACAAGCGAGCCTGTGAATCTTCTGTCACCGTCAATGCTTCAAAAGCTTTACTAAGGCTCCTAAAGTGTCATTTTAGGTGTATGTGCTGCTTTGAAAAGGGTGTCCGAAACTTTAACGAGATTTATAAGTAGTTTTAAAAATCTAAATTTTGCGCAATAACTTCGGTGCACATTATCGCAAAAAAATTATTATAACGCCACTTTAAAATAAAAAAAAAATCTTTTTATTTATTCAAATTTCATTTCCGCATGCGTTTTTTTCCAATTTTAAAAAATGAAAAGGGATTAAATAATGCTTAAAACAATTATTTTCATTGTTTTTGGCAATGGCTTTATACTTAAGTGAATGGTGGTGATATTAAATACAATGTTTGTGTGCTGGTAAGAAATAATTTGTAAATGAATTGTAAACACTAGAAATAAAATAAAGGAATTATGTTTAAGTCACGCTTTGATGTTTAAAACTAGAGATTCTAATCTGCTCTTTCTTTTCTTAATGGTTGTTAATGTTTAATTTTATAACACCTAGACAAAATTCATTTTGAATATACTTCAGCTATTTTTTTGCGAAAATTTAAAACAGAATAATTTTAATGTTTATATATGCTGACTGTTCATTAGATTCTTTGTTTCCTTAATTTAAACTGAATTAAAACTACTAAAACAACGAAGAATACACTAGGAAGAAATAAACACTAAATACCCCAAATAATAATTAAATATTTTAACCTGTTCCTTTGGAGGCGATCAATGAAACAAATTCTCATTATTTTCTGGATCATGGCCATCTTTTTAGTTCTCTTTCAGGCCTGGAGAAATCATTAGAACAATTGAGAACTTCATTCTTGTCTGGTTTCATCGAATTCATAGAAAAGATTTGAATATTCTTCCAATCATAGAGCTCGGAGTAGTTTGGAGTTGCAAATTGTGTTCCGATATAGCTAGGAGCTATTCTAGTCTTGGAGCGATCGAGAATCGTAAGAATTGTCTCTCGGAGAATGGGATCTAGTTTTAACGCAAGCCACATTCTTTACAGAAAACCTACTGGAAATTTCACAAATTGAAATCTCAATCTTCCATACACCTACTATTAACTGAATGCATAAATTTGTTGTTAAAATTATCTCAAGCGAAGCGGATTATAATATTTTGAGTGCTAATAAAATTTTTGTTGGAGTATTCAGCGGATTATTTTTAAATATATATTTAACTTATCCTTCAATTTTTGCATGTTTGTAAAGATGGAATTTTGAAATTGATTTTCATTCGCATATCCGTGTCTTAAAGGTTTGTAATTTTGTACAATTACGTATTTTCAATGACAATACACTGTTTCAATATTTTCTGAATTTAGTAATCATTTAATAATTCATTCTCGTTTGATGTAATGTCGCATGTTAATAAATTTATCTCAATATTAAATTGTATAAACTACATAATTTTAAAAATTCTTCTGTGAAGAATACATTTATAAAAGGGTTTTTAAAACATTCTAATTAAATTTATTAATCTTTTTTCCTCTATCATGTTTTAATTGGTTATAACACAGTAATTTATGCAATGTTATTTATTGCTCATGAATATCTCAATGCATCGCAACGCACCTCAACATAAAATCTGTAAAAAAAGATTTGAATCAATATTTCTGTTCTCATATAAGGGCCATTGCCACATTCTTATAATTTGCATTCATTTTTCATTATTTTCTTGTTTTCAGAATTTGTACATTATTTTCATAAATATAATTTTGTAGTTAATTGCATTTACACTTGTATTCCATACAAATATTATATTTTCATTCATGTGTCAAATAGTATATTTTTTTTTATCTTTCCACAAATACTTACATGAAATAGATATAAACCATATATTAGTTAGTTTAGCTCATTTCTATAAATATCGCACTTAGAAGTTCTACGAGGGTTATTTTAGAACAAAGCTCGTCATTTTGATAGCGGCTAGATTACTAGGACAATTTTTAATGCCATGCAGCCTCAAGCGGGGTGAATATTATAATAGATGAGATTCAAATTTCCCAAAAATTGTGGATCTGCCTTAAATTTTGAATTCTTGTTCAAAGAAAAGTATTATTTATTAATTATTTCTTTGTAAATATAAAAAGGATGCCATTGTGATATGCTCTATTACCGATTCAAATTGAATTCTGTTCAATCCAAATGATTGCATTCATTCATTTCTTGAGTGTCCAAAGAACGTGCTACATGAAATTAGCATGCGCGTTGCCACTCCGTCCATCAAAATATTGAATACATATGAAGAATAAAAATATCTAAAGATGGAAGTTTCAAAAAAGTCAAGGATTCTTTTTCTCACTTATAAGTGTCAGGTGGACGATATTGCATAAAATGGTAATCGTTAAAAGATTCTTCCATGTCATCTGGCGCACAAAGAGGTTGCTAATATGATATTATTCATAAGGAAAAATGCGAACTGTTTTTGTGATCTTCCCACGATTTCGCTTTTGGTACACACATTTATTTGTGTACTTATTGTCATAATAGAAATGAGAAATAGCTTTAAAAATTTGTATAGCAAGAAGATTCGGCCAGACCAACACACAGACATAGTTCAATCGAGAATGTTTTATATCATGAGATGACCCAAAAAATCTTACCGCTGGGATACTAATTTTGAAAAATAAGTTTTTGGTAAATATGAAAGTGACAGGATAATAAAGCAGCGGACACCCGCCTTCCATAGCGCAAATTTATCGTTTATTGTTTTAGCCAGTCCGGTGCGTCTGGTTGCAAAACGGAAACGTAAAATGATTTTTGAGCGCACCCTTTAAGTCACATTCTTATTTATAAGTTTTGACTAATGTGGTCAAAGAACATATCGAACAAAAAAAGGATGGTCCATAGTTCTTTAACTACTCATAATCAATTTCTTTAATAATATTTTTTTTAATACCGAAGCCCATTTTTATTCCTTTTTCTGAGAACTAGAGTAGTAGGGAGCCGAAATCTTTCAGGGGCAAAACCATAATATCAACAGAATTGATACACATGTAATCCGTCTCTCTAGCTAGGAGTCTCAGAGGAAAGACTACCGACCCAAATGTTTCTGCCATTTCGGATATTGGTTCAAAATAATGAGATCCATTCCCAAATAACACTCATGGGCTTTCAAAACAGCAGGAAAATTTAACTGGACTGCATTTCTAACCTCTTTATGCAAACTATTTCTTAATAAATCTTCGTAATGTATTGTTCTTTACGTTTTAAAAATTTATACCCTGAAAAGGATGGCACTTAAATTGACAATGCGCATCTGCAAATTCAAAATAATAATGAAAACCAAAGAACTTATCACCTACATCTCACCAGCTAAAGCTTATGACCTCTGCATATGCCATCGGTGGTCGACTGCCCTTTTCTAACCTTCATGCTTGATCTTTATTTTTGAAGGATGATGAATGTTGAAAAATATTACTTCTCCATGGGGAAAATTCTACTTACATATTCTCCATGGTTAAAACCCGAGACATAGTTTCCCAGTTATGACCATTGTGCCGATTTTGTCTGTTTCACTCTATTTGAAAATCAATGACGACATCAGTGGGCCCAAATTTTCAAACTCGCCCATTTTTGAGAGAAATCTCAAAAGCTCGAGCATGTATTGTCTATGCGGCAAATTATCAACAAACTATTTTAGTCACAAACATTAAATAAAATATCCAAGCTACTGATCCCACCATTTCATAAGAAAGCTCCTAATTCCTATGTATGTCATCTATAGCTGTCCACCTAAGTTTTTTCTTTTTCGCGAAATATTGCAAATTTAAACTTTGGAAAAGTTTTCAATAATTGGACCGATTTCACTAGTTTATGTCATCCGCTTGAAAATTCTCCCCCTTAAAACGTAACTATTCAATCGGAATGTCCATTATTGTGCAAGTATAGTTTAAAATAATATTTTTGTTTACTTTTCTATGTATTATTGTAATCATACTTTCATTATAAGTCGAAGTAAGATGTATTTCATCAAATTGAAATGCATCGATTTTGACTAAATTTATCTTACGATACAGACCACATTTGGCGCCCATATTAATGACACTGACTCAAATATGTTGATCAATTTTGATGAAATAAAGCAAACGATAGCTCGTGTTCGTGATAGCTGATTAGTATATCTAGGGATTATTAACTTACAGACCGATTTCACCTAATTTTCTATTGTTGTACCTAGAGGATTGGTTCTTAGACTTTAACAATAGTTTTATTTATACAGATGGTAGGCGAATAGCTAGTCAGCGAGGCGATTGGTTTTGAAAACAATGTTATATTATCGAACTTTAATGTCAGAAACATATCGTGTATACTTCACAATGCATGATTATAATCAATTTTTAAATAAAACGTTCTCTTTTGATTCCAAATAATCTAGAAACTATTGTTTGTTTGGCAGTAGAAGAGGGGTGGGGGAACTCAGTAGACTTTTTAAAAAAATTTCCATTTGCAAACCAATAGTATTCATTTCAAGCAAAATAATAATTTATATTTATTTTAAAATTTTTATTCATTAACATTTATTAGTAATATTGTAGTTTATCCTTATAGTTTATCCGATATTGTAGTTTTTATCCTTATAAATTGCAACTAATTAAATTTAGACATAGTACAGGTACTTAGTGTAGCTAAAGTGCTTTCTAAAAAATGTGAAAATAAATACAATCTCTGTTAAATGCAAAAAATTACAACAAAAACCAATTATTAATTGTTTCATAGATATTTTGTGCATCTATGCTTAAATATTTTATACGCAGTTTTATCCTTTCCTCTTGCTTTATCAAGATTCAACTTTAGCAAATAATAAACTTCCGTACCAATAATTTTAGTTTGATAAATGAAATGAAAAAAATCAAATTCCATTTAACAAATTGGATATTTATAAGGGGATATTTATCATTTTTACAATCCATGAAATTGCAAATTACACTATTTATAAAAGGAATTATGCAATTATTCTATTAAGATAAAATCTTTTTTATTACGAATAAAAATTGTTTTTTTAACAGAAAGGTATCTAAATCAAGTTATAGAATTATATTACGTTATTTTATGATTGTAGAATTTATCAAAACAGAAGTGTACCTATTTATCAACTACTTTACAAAAAGTGAAAAAATAAGATATAATTTAAATAATATGTTATAATTTCAAAAAAATATTAATGTGATTTTATATAACAGTTTAATACTATCGTAATTAATATGAAAGGATAGTAATTAAAATTTAAGAAATAATAGAAAATCATCTTTAAACACCTAAATAAATTTTTAGAAGGACCAGCAAAAAGCTACGCAGTTATTTCTGGCAGAAAAAGAATTTCACCTAAGATTAACAATTACTTGGAAAGTAGTAGAATTACTATTTGAATTGACATGCTCATTTCATAATGTAAATATAAAAAGGATCTCACCCAAGTACTTCTAAAGCTTCACGACCAGATAAAATAAAGACGTTTTTGAGATCGAATGCTTTAAGATAATCTTTCCAAAGACTTCCCGCTTTTTCGTTGAAATTTAGCCTTAAGCTCCTTTGTTCTCTAAAGACATGAGAACTAGAAGCTGTTCGAACCTCGCAGCCGTTCAGGAATTTAATCCTCATAAATGGGCGATTCTGTAGAATGCCGACTAGAGAAATTTTTAAATTCATTTCTTAACGAGCTTAACGGCAGGAAATACGAATATTTTAGGCCGGACTGCTAGGAGAACTGTTGGAAATGAAATGACTACCTTCATAGGATTTGACAGTAGATATCTAATTAAAAAGAGGGCAAACTTTATAGATTACAGCAATTTTGCTAAATGCCCGACGACCTTTCAGCTATATTTTAGTTGAATGAAATTTGTAGTTCAATTAAATCTCTTCTAGTATTGGTTTTAATCGAAATTGGATATGCATGAGTGAAAATTCCATTATATGAAGGAAACATGACATTTTCTGTTTGATATTTAGGTCCTGAGATATAGACCTCCAAGGAGCCAAGTTTTGAACCTTTATATAATTGAGCTTCTACTACTACAAAATACGTCAAAATTTCCTTATATAATAATTTTTTAGCTTATGCGCTTAAATAGAATAATAGGTTAAGTAGCATTAGAACTATTAACCCATCAATAAATATGTTAATGCTAAAACGCTCAGTACCATATGCGAATTTATGAGACCAAAAGGACTTCCCTTCCTCCGATTAAGGAATCTTTTAACATTCATACGGAGTAATTAGAGCTACTTACTGTTCCAATATTATCGAATCTCACCAGAAGGATTTCAACATCATTCCGGCAGTCTCCAAATGCGTCCACGAACAGCCCGAGAGATTTCACAACTTTTTAAAGGCGTCAATTATAGTCGCGTTTATGAAATTGTTCCATATTTTTTTAAAAATCTTTCTTTTCTGCACCATTGACAAAATTCTTTTGAAGCCTTTAAATTTTTAATAAAAGAAGGTTCAAAGAAGGATTTTTAGCTTCCCAATTAAAATCATAATCAAAAAGATGTAGATTTTTTTCCTTGTACATGCGACTGATTACAACTATTGTACTAATTGCTTTTGTGGAATATTTGAAAAAAATGTCTTTTTCCTTTTATGCTTCGTCGACAAATTCCTCTCAAAGCCTTTTTATAAATTTTTAATACAATAACGCTACAAAAAAAAAAGGATTTTCAGCTCTCCTGTATAAATATTTATTTTTAAACAAATTTTACTGACTACTGATTTATTAAGATTATTTCAACTAATACCTTTTTATATTGTTTCCTTTTGCTTATGTAAGATTTTATGTATGATTATTGCAAAAGCGGAAAGACAGGAATCATTAGCTTACACCAGCCCGAGTATCTACGAGAATTTTCTAGCATACTGTCTAATAAAGTTGTTATTGCCCACTCCTCGCAAAAAATTGTAGACCTCGGGTAAGACAGAGACTGCTTTGCATAGCATCGACATGCAGTATTTAAGAAATATTAACATTTGGCATGAGTTTAGCATTTTTACTGAATCCATCGTGTCATCCTTGGCGCGGTTTCTATCAATGGATCACTGGGATGCCGTTATTAGCATTCGAAAATCGGATTCGTATTTTCTTCCCAACCGACTAAACTAAAATTCGACATGGAACTACAATTGCAATCACAAAACTTGATATATTTAAATCATAGCGTTTGTGAGTTTTCATCTTTTTGAAAGTGCAGACCGACAGACGTCCAACTTCTTGTTGTATTTGGCTCATAATTTCATAGCTGTTTACACTCTAGATGTTAAATTTTTGTGCCGATTTAATTCTCTTCGTTTTCTAGTTATTGCCTTAAATTACATTCAAACAATTGGGCATATAGACTTCCTCTGAACGATTTTGCTTAAACTATTACATATCTACATATTTGTTATAAAAATCATATGCCAAATTTCATTTGTCTAGCTCAAAGCATGTTTGAGTTACCTTTGTCACAGCCAGGAGATGAGATATACATTTTCCAAATATGTGTTTTTCGAACTTCTAAAAAACGGGTATTCCTCAAAGAGTTCGTATTTTTTAGCGATTACACAATTTTCTCTATATTTTATATATGAAAATGTAACAGTACATACTCACACTTTCATTCTAATTCGAATAATTATCTTTAAAAATGAAAAACTTTTTTCTAAGAGTAAAAGTTACAATTTTTAAAATGATTTCCTACATTGCTGTTTCTTATTTATAAATTGCCTTTATAAATATTATAGTATCTTGGTATAATTTTTCTCATAATTAGTACATAGTGGCACAATTTAATTAAATTAAAGTTCTTAAAAATAAAAATAATATAGTGCTATCGAAAGCATATTTGTATACGAAATTTCAAAAACAAAGTGCATTTGGATGTGACTAAAAAATAGATTGAAAAATACCATCTTTATTACCACATAAGAACTGTAATCGAGTGAAACTGAATTTAAAATATTGAAATCATGTCTAATATTCAAACTGGTTTAAATAGTTACTTCAGCAATTTTATCCGCCAGCAAATCTAATATGCAAATAGCCGCATCTTTTGCTTAAAAGTTTTATTGCAACGTTTGTCTAATTTAATTGTTTAAAAACTCCCGCATAAAACTGAATTCAACCCTAGATAATGAAAATATATTTCCTCAGTCTGGATCCTCTTTCCGAAGTTGAAGTACATCAATTTAAATTCGTTTGTTTGGTGGCATCGTCTCCACCCTTCTAATCTGCGAAGATATGAGAACGAGCGCTTACAGCTCGCCAGGAATTGGATCCCCTTGAACAGCGATGGTGTGAAAGGGGATATTTTAAAATGAATTGGGTAATGCGTTGAAGGACAAACCCGAGCTTTCTTGTTGTAGCCCGAGCAATACAAGGTGGGCTCAGTGGAAATGAAGGTTTGAATATGAGATTCCTCAAGTGACCGTTTCAATTATTATTGAAAATATTTCACAATTTTTAGGCGAGGTCCTCGGTAATTTTAATTAATTGGGGTTTAACCACACAGAGTATCCGATTACTTATAAGAATAGAATGAAAATTTATAACTTCTAATTCAATTAAAACTGTGCTCCGGCAAACGTTCTCAATTCACGAGTCTCAAACATCTTTTTCAATTCCTTCAATTCCTCTATCTATATGTATATTTATATATCTTGTTCAAATTTTCAATCGTTAATAAAATACATTTTTTAAACTTGTAGTGGATGACACTTGACGTTAATACAGTTTTTTCAAATATTAATTCATTAATTATTAATTTTAATTCATTTTTAATACTTTAAATAGAGTTTTAGAAGTTTGTAATGAAGATTTGAAATCAACAGCCAGTAGCTCAATCGGTAAAATGCAAGGATTTCACGTGAAGGTGAAGAATGCGAGTTCTGATGCGAAAGCAGGAATTGACTTCATTTTTTTATTAATTGTTTACTTCTGTGGCAGTTGCCTTGCAAATGTGTGTAGCATGTTGGTGGCGATGCTGAGTTAAAAGCCTCTCGACATGCTCTTCACATCTTTCCAGCGAAAGTAGTTAAGTAGATTAAAAGGAAGCATTCAACTTAATACTAAACCTACCGACATTTTATTTATATTTATTTCTAACGATGGCGCTCCAATGATCGTTTTTGAAATAAACATTCTATTCCTTTTCAGTTTATCTGGAATTATGTAGTATTTAGCAATAAAACACAAAATATATGTCATGTAACAATTAGAAAACAAGTTTTTATATTTTTAATCATTATATTATTTATTGTATATATATTCTTAGAAAGAAAGCTAGAAATTGAAAAATTATATTTTACTACAGTCATTTACATAAATATCGTTACACATTTTTCTATTATCCATCATTCTTTGGTAAAGCATCAACGAAGAGGCACTTCTTGCTTGGCTCTTCAGAAGGGACAAACATTTGGCCCCAGTATTCCTCTGGAAATATTATAATATTCCAGGTTTCTTGAATTTTTTTTGTCAAAAAGTTTCATCCTTTGAGGTTTTAATATTCTCATCTTTTCTTCACATTCGTCTTCAGAATTTGAGAAAATCTCATTTTTTCGTCGTCGCCAATTGTTTTTTTTTTTCGAATTATCCATATCGAATATCTCAGAATCAGTATCCAATAGATCATATATCACCCTCACTGCTAGAATCTTTTTCATCTAATTCAAAACATATCTCGCTTCTATTATTTATTTCATCGGAAAGTTTGCTTTGCATTGACATTTTAGAGGCACATTTTTGAATTTGTGTTTGAATAGCCCACCAGTAACAAAATGCAAAAATTACTACTAACTACTTTTAACTATTTATTACCCAAACTTTGGGGCTTATTATTATCACAAACGGTCATACATCACAAATATCTGTAATACCTCATATAGAGCAAATTTAAATAATCGTTATTTTGCCTCGTGAGTTACCATAAGCCGAGGCTCCCTGCCCGGCATGAAACAAATTTTTCATAGGCATATGACGTGCTCTTAGAATAGAATCGGATGATATTTCCCTGGAAAAGTTACAATTAGAAATAAATCTGAGTTTTCAAAGTAGATAACTTTATAAAATTCCATATATTTTCCGAACTACTCCCTCCCGGTCGTTGAGGGTGGAGTACATACGATTGTCAGACGAAACGGATGAGGAGGGAAGATAGATATCGAAAATGAAGTAGCTACATATTTTTAAATAAAGTTGCGCAATTGTTCAGGAAAGTGGAATTTAACAATTTTAATTAAATACTCAAAAGCAGTTATTTGACCGCTCTAGTAAGTGTAGTGTTACTTACATTCAGAATGTCTGGATAATTTTAACATTTCCTCTAAATAACACTAATGTTCACGCAGATTTTCTTACACGAAATCGTCCTTTAATGGCATGTCATCTACGGTACAAAGGTACTAGAGGAGAATTTTTACGACGCTGCTCAACATTTTCTGCGTTTCACAATAATGTAAAATCATCATAAGAATATTGCAGAGGATGTTGTGGTATTAAGATGATCTGATTTTTATTTTGCAATCACCTCACTGCGGCTGTATTCGAGGTCTATCTTAACCCATAAACAACCAAATGTCATCTAAAACACAAAGGCACTAGAGGAGAATTTTTAC
>JAPMOR010046952.1:1341013-1392498 GCA_026543865.1 Argiope aurantia | reverse complement strand
ATCTGTGTTCATATTCACATCTCTTCTCCTCCTATGTAGTCAAATGACCAAATATAAATTGCTGTTAGGACTTTTTTTTAGCATCTTCTATCTGTGTTCATATTCCCATCTCTTCTGCTCCTATGTAGTCAAGTGATCAAATATAAATTGCTGTTAGGACTTTTTTTTAGCATCTTCGTATTAAAATTTCACAATCTCTCAAACTGAGTACAAGCACGCAAGAAAATTATCTAAAACCAGGACAGAGCTGAGCAGATTCAACAAATCATTTACACATAATCCAACTTTCATGTGCAGACCACATGCAAAATTACATTTATCTATCTGGTTGCTTTTTTGTGTCTGTTCTTGCGTTCATGTATGAGAAAAGAGACAGTCAAGCCATTGAAAGGTTTGGTAAAAAAACTTATTATAGATCTGAAATTCGACTGATAAGCTAATTTAACAATTTTTTTTTGAGTTATTATATTCACATTCTCGTCTTTGTAGTCCGAAATCTCTTGCATTCTGTTTTTCGATTACTATATATATATATAATCTAGGAAGGTCAATAATATGAAGAAAATTTCAAAATTTCGAGTTGAAATAATATTGAAGGTAACATTATTTTATTTTTGTAGATTTTGTATTCCAGAAATTAAAATAAATTCATTTGTATGCCTATTTTGTACAGTATATTATTGATTTAAAAAATATCCTTTCATAAATAACTTTATTTTTACTTCATATTAAAAAAAAGCTTCTGACGCTTAGGATGCGAAAACATTTCCTGCCCTTGTTTACACAGAAATAAATGTAAATAAAAAATAAAAGCAGTGCAAGAAGCTTTATGTGTAAAAAAATAGATCTAAGAAATAAATCGTTGCGAAAGTCTGTTTACTTAATTAAGACGAAAAGAAGATGTTGACGTAAATAAGTTTTTTTCACAAAAAAAAAAAAAATGGAAGAGAAATTTGTAATAAAATTGAGATGAAACATCGGCTGTTTTTATGCATTAGTTATCCTTCCATCTAGAAAGACGCTCATCGTTTTATTAGAAAGAAAAGCATTACATTGCCAAGCATTTTCATTTGGTGTCAGCAAAGAATCTAAAAAGCATCAAGCATGTATTTTTGCATTGAAGATGGGAACATTTCGTTTTCATCCTGCTTCACTTTTCTTTGCGTTTGCAAAGATCCATTTTTTCTTTCACATTTTCCCTCTCTTTTTTACTAGAATTCTACATTTTCGATGAGAATATAGTAATTTAATATCTATTGATCGTGTTCATTTTTTTATTTAATTATCAATGATCCAGTTTATTCTAATTAAAGATGACACGCGTGAAGCCGGTGAATTTGAAATAAAAATTGGTTGCCATCTGCCTTAATATTTATCATGGTAAATTATGAGATGAACGGAGTAAGAAAGGAAAAGGTAGAAAATAACAAAAATGAAAGGAAGAGATTCAAATCCCCCAGCCTTCCAGCGTATTATGCGACGCGTGAATCTATGCATAAGCCGTTATCTTGTTATTTAAATATGGCACGCATCACATAATTTGCTGAAAGAATACAAAGTCTAAAAATATTGTCATCTTAAGAAAATTCAGTATTGTGAAATTTGTTGAAACATTAATTAATAATAAACTCAAAAGGTCTAATATTTATTCTCGCTCTATTGAGAAAGGGTTGTTAATGTATTCACATTGTTATTAAGAATACTGGCACTCTGTTGACTCGCATATAAATAGAAAAAGTACTGTGACAAAATTGTGATAATTAGATAAATATCAATAAAAAGTCAATAAATTTGAAATCGCACAAAAAAATCATTTTCGACTGCTTATATGTCCTGAAGTTATTAAAAAATGCACTTGTTTAATTATTATTTAATTACAAATATAATTAAATTTTAAAAAATAATTTCTTAATGAGTACTTACTACCTATGAAATAACTGTGCTCGAAATTTGGTAGCTCTAAATTTAAAAGTTTGCCAACTTATCGTTTTAGATAACTTTATGCATCATGTATCATCTAACTTACTGAAAATATGGCAACCTAAACTCATTATTATAATTTTAAAAAAAATCTTTTTTAAGCACTTTATTCGTAAAATAATGGAAATTATAAAAGTGTGAGGTACTGAGAAAAATATGATTAAGTAATTAAGCCTTAATGTAATAAATAAATATAATAATAAATGTAATAAAGAAAAACACTAAGCATTTATTTAAATTAGAAATTTGTTATAAATGCTATGAAAATTTCTTTTTCTTAAATTATTCTTGCTTGCCACACATTATGATTTGTATGGTGTTGTGTGTGATGTCCATATTTTAATAACGAAAATTTAAGTACATTTTTATTACTATAGTAATAAAAGTATGAATTTTTTGTTATAATACATAATATTGATGAACTCTAGACAATACTTTCAAAAATATCTGTATTGTTTAGTATACTTTAATGCAGTCGATTTGGTTTGTTTGCATTAAATTTCAAAAAAAAAATGGAATGCTACTTTTAAACTAATGTATAATTGAAGAGATCACTTAAAACAGTAGCAGATATTTTGTTAAATATGCTCTGATTTATTTTTAAGTTGCTTTAAAGTGATGCGACCGCGTGGATGGTGGTTATGTTGTTATTTGCTTAACTCGTTTATTTATTATTAACCAGCGAGGAAGTTTTTTTTCGTTCCCCGAAAAAACGGGAAAAAGTTCTTCCCCCCCCCCCCCCCTTATAACTACTCCACTTTACGTGTATAGCATGAATAAACGTTTTTGTTAAATTTATGGCCAATTAAGTTCACATTTTTAAGCAAAATCGATGTTCTGTGTTCAAGTTCAAAAAAAAAACAAAAACATACGTTTGTTGAACTATCTGAAAGCTAAAAAATGTCATTGCACGTTTTTAACAGAAAGGAAATCAGATCCATGAAAGCCAAAAAAGAACATCTGAAATCGAAGAAGTATGAAATGAGTCAAGTTTTATAACCACTATGCAAAATGTCAGCATTAGCGTTATTTTCTAATAATGATATTTCTGTCTAATAATTTATTTAAAAATAAAAGAAAATTGATTACTGTTTAATATTATCCAAAATTCAATTGTATGGGTTAACAGTTTAATTGGGCGGCCAAAATGTCAAGCGAAATCGAAGGTATTTAATACTTTTCTTTAGATGTAGTAACAATGTGTTGAAAAATGAAACAGTAATTAAGAATGTATATAATATTTTGATTTACATAAATAATAAAAAAAACATTTCTTGCTCAGTGAGATCTAGAAACATCTAAATAGAATAAATCTCTATACTTAACTTCACAGTTTTTGCTTATTCATAATAATAAAAGTTACTATTTAATCTTAAAAATAAAAGAAATAGATGCGTTAAGAAATACATTTGATGCCAAGAAACAGAGGTTAATAATTACAAATCTGAGACTAAAAGTATTAATTTTTTTAATTAGCTGTAGTCTTTTCCTTTCTTATTCCTTTCTACTGAGTTAAACAATCCATGCACCACCTTTCTCGGTTTTACTCTTCTTCTAACTCTAGTTATTTGAAGATAAATTCCAAAGGCAAGAAGGCCATAAAAAATGTGTTTTAACCACTGTAACTTTATGTGCATTCCTCCCTCAAAGTTAGGCAAGGATATTTAACTTTCTCTCTATTTTTCCCACCAAGAACCAAAACGAACGTTACGGAAAATACGACCCACCCTTTTATTCTAGGAGAAATATGAGAGAAGCGACGTCATCGACTTTTTTGACGCCACGCAGCGTCGTAAATTGACGTCCGACTCTCCATTCCGCACATTCCGGACTTTGTCCTGTCTTGATGGGGCCTTAAAAGCACAAAGAGCCTTTCTCAGGGCCCTTGATCGACGGAATTTTTATGCCCCTGTCCTTTTTCTAGCTTTAAATAGACAGTCCACGATGAAAGGTTGTTCCTTGATGAGTTAATAACCGCATTTTCTCATTGTTAAACAACCTCTAAATGGACCATAAAAACTTGCTTAGACGTTTTAGATAGTTTAATGTAAGAAATTCAGTAAACAACTGTAAGTAGTTGTATTTAGAGATAGTTTAGTCGATGATATACATCCCAAATCAAAATTCGTTCATTTTTATATGATTGTGCAGGATGATTCATATTGATGGTACATAAATAAAGCATTCCTATGAACGCTGTAATCAATTTATTTTGATAAAGCAAATTCACCATGATATTACAACTATCCAAGTTTCTATAGCTATTCTATGCTTGTCCCTCCGGCGACACATCAAGCATCTATGTGGTATTCCAGCTCCGTGGTAGAATGTATCTTGTTAAGACACACTCCGCGTTTCTCTGTCACACGCCACAACATTACTTGGGATTTGCATTTGCATAGCGACGAGTTGAAACTTTGTGAAAATGTTCCAAGACTTCGGATTGGGAGGGGTGATTTTATTCTTAAGACCGCGCTTCCTGAAACTGCTTTGTACACCGATCGATGTTATTACGATGCGATGATTCCTTATCAAATGCCGCGCAAAACTCTCCGAACGACGACTAATGAACGAAGATGTTTCGGCGCACTGCAAGAACTCTGTTTATTACATGGTTGGCGCCGTTTTGGTAATGACGATGGCAGAGCGACTATTTCATCAATGGAAGAATTTTCACTGTTGCCAGATGGAACTCGTATAATTAATTGTATTTCAAAATAAATTTGTTTTGGTTAAATAAATCATTTCTACCAAAATAAATATATTTTACGCTGTTAATTTTTGCCGTGTTCAATATGAATAACCTTGTATATAAATGTGTATAGTATTGATGATTTGAGAAGTATAATTCCAAGAAACGAAGCTATCTTTAAGAAATTGAGCAAATTTACGCAGGAAAAAAATTCCAAACATTTTTATTCTGCTTCCAAACCAATTTTGATACATACTCGATAAATTTATCTTATGGAAACAAACACTTCACTTTTTATGGTTTTAAATATCGCATTTTTTTAAAATATGGTATTGTGATACTTATTTAAAAAAAAACTAGTAAATATGTTAGCATAGACTTATCGCATATACCATATTTCCATGCACTATTCTTCTGCCTAGAAGGAACTTCCGAGTAAACTATTTCTAAGCATAGGGACCTCTTTCGTTTTATATATTTTATTTAAGTGAAGATTCTTATTCGAAACATATGTATTGTAGCCAAGGAATTCTGCATTTATTGCATTTTCTTGCATTTATTTACCGCACCATATTATTTTTTATTCCTATCTAGTTGAGGCCTTTTCTGCTTTGTATTTGTAGCACACATGGTGTCCAAGTTTCATCTAGACTATTGTTTCTATTTGAATTCGTGTTTGTTTCAAAATTTGTACCAAACTTACCATCTGGTGTTTATCTTTGATATATGCGTCGCTAATTTTTACTTTCTTGTATATCTTTTTCTTTGCAGTGTTCCCATTTTGTGACTTTATTTTAGAATATTCGGTCTCAAGAAATGAAAACAAATGTCAAAAAATAAATTCAACTAGACATAAAATATTTTCTTTCTATATATAAGAAATATATTTTTCTAGCATGCATGAAATTATAATACCAACAATTTACCGTATCAGACTGACACTGAATATCAAGTATACAAAACTAATACAAAATAAGAATATCAGAAATTGGTCTGAATTGAACACTTGATTTTAATAAAAATTTATGATAGGCAAATAAATTGCTCATAAATATGAAATACTCATAAATTAGACATCTTTTACTAGTTTCACTAATCATAATTTTCTAAAATATTTATTAAATATTAAAATGAAATATAATTTTAAGCAAAGTGCAATTACTTAAAAAAATTTGACTTTTAATATTTTTTGTCTGTTTAAATAACTAAATAAAAAATATATTTTACAGTAAATATTAAGTATTTCTTGAAAGTTGTAATATTAAATATAATTGTGTCAATTTATAACCTGAAAGCCTTTCCTTTATTGAATATCTTTTAAGAACACTCTTTGTTATATTCTGATAAGCTTTACTAGCAGAAAAAAAATATTTCAATTGAACGAAATTTGGTTGAGAGATAATCGTTAATATTTTACTGTACCGAATAGAACTGAAATATATTTGCAATTAGAAAGTATATCTTAATTGTAATCTCTATGGAAATGGTTGGGTTGACAGATATTAAGGATTCCAGATTTAAATTCAAGCAGTACGCGAAATCAAATGTCCGTATGGAAAATATGTCTGAAATGACATGCCAAGAATCTTTCCCTTTTCATATATTCAAACACCCTGACGCTCGAAATTGTTAAAACGGACAAGTTTCTCACAAATGATCGGTACATCTCTTGGAAAATAGTGACGGACAATGACCACTGACTGATTCTGCATACCAAAATGGTCAAGTGGCGTGGTTAGATCTCCTTTTAAAATACCCCGATGCACGAAAGTCCTTTAAATGATTGGTTCGTGTGCCACTTAATATCTCGCGTGTCAGGCATGATTATAATGACTTGCCTCTTATCACCGGTCTAGAAAGCTCCTGGGAAAATGAATATTTGTTAAGCACTTTAGAATTTAGCATTTTAGTTTATTTCAGAATGAACAAACGTGTGGTGTTTGTTTGCTGATTAAAGGGAAATAATTGCGACTTTTGATTTATTCTTTTAATTTATATTTTACACTAGCTGCCTTCAACGACAAAGTGAAAAATAATTCAGTTAAGCTGTTAATGTAAATTCTCTTTGCAGTAAAGCCATTCAACGCATTGTTGTTCAGAAGCAATGTTGTTTTAGATAAATCTTTATTGAATTAAAAGAAGAAATTTATTAGAATGAATTCTATCAATCCTATACAATTTTCTAAAGCGAACTGAGCCCCTGGTAGATTTTAAATGGTTTCTATTGAATTAATACAACTCAAAGGGCAAAGCCGAACATAGTAGTTATAAAATTCTGATGTATTAAAATTTAATTTGAAAAGAAAAAGTTGTTAATTTTAACCAAATTCTATCAAATTTTGAGAAAAAATCTTTCAAAGTTCATCTGTATGCCCGACTTTTCGAATGTTAATTAAAACGATTGCTACAAAACGAAAAGAGCTAGATAGATAAAATTCCGTTCACAAATTTAACATCTATAGTACAGGAACCTATCAAATTTTAAGTGATATCTAAGGAGTTGATCATCTGTCGGTCTGTACTTTCAGAGATATGCAAACGTAATACTTAAAATGGCAATGACTTAAATATATAATATCTGGTATGAGATTTTGTGACAACATGTGTAGTTTTGTGTCTTTTTTTAATTGATTGAGGAAAACCAATTCTATTTTCGAAAACTATTAGCGACATGTCACGGGTCACCAAGAAAACTCACAAAGAACCACACGATAGATTCAGTATAAATATTGTTACAAATCTACAATGCTGCTTCCCAGCACGGTTAGTTCTATCTCCGAAAAGACTGATTTGCAATCATCTTTATTGGATGCTGCTCGGGTGCCGAGCCAGTGATCCCAAAGCTTCACAACACAATGACGACCGTTTGGAAACTTTGGCGACAAAATAGATAATCCTGGAAATTTCGAGAATTTTAACGATCCATCAAATGGAAACTTAGATACGCCTAGAAATTTCTCGCTCTGCTTCCCTGGAACTATAAAAGGACGGCAGTCTCAAGCTGCGAGGAGTCGTGAATTAAATCGTAGTCGGAGTCGTAGACAAGTAACAAGTCTTCGAGAGGATAGCGAAGCAACGGAGGAGTGCCAGCAACGTGTGCGGACCAAGCTGTTGTTGAATTGTGTTGTGTGCGAGTCCTGTTGTCTATGTGGAAGCAGCATCGAGTTGTGTGTGGAGTAGCCAGTCGTATGGTAGTGAATCGGCAGTTGGATGCAGCTTAAGCGAGGAGACAGTGAGAACTTCAGCCGTTGGAGAGACTCTAGAGCGAAGCTCCGGGGATCCCCTCTCCTGCTGAATTCTGTCTGGCCGCTTTGTGTGCTGAGGTCGATTACTACTTGTGGGCTACTGTTTGCTGTAGTGTGCTGCTGTGTGCTATCCTGTATGTATGCCTCGGCTGTGTATAGTTGTCGTCTTTGTGTTTAATAAACGTCGTTGTTGTTTTCTACTGAGACCTGCTGATTGTGTTTTCACACCATACACCCTCTACAAGCGAATCCGGTGATCAGTAACAATACTAAATTCACACCAAAGGTTAATATTTCATAACTTCTGCACCAATGCTATATAAGACGTTCTCTGGGATAACGCCATTAGGAAAATATGCGAGAAATATTTTAGAAAACCATTTAAATTTTTAATAAATTTATATTTTAAATAAATTTCAATTTTCCGAATGTGATGCTAAAGTTTGCATTGAAATCATAATATAAACACTTGTAAAAAAGTTTTTATTAGAGATTGATAGTTTTTAAATAAAGAAATTATTTAGAAGAGGAAAAGTATGAAGATAACTCGTTTTCCTTCTGAAAGCATTTCAAAAATTATGAGAGAAAATTTTTTCCGTTTTTATAAGAGGAAAACATCACTTTAAAAAGCATCGAATGGCTTTTTCGATAATTTTTAGAATGCGCAAAAAAAAAAAAAAAGATGCATGTGATATATTTGACAGCGATTGAAAGGATTTTTAAAAATGTTTACATCTGGTAGTACTTAAGGATTTATTTTTATGATTCCAAATAAAGAATTTTGAAAAAAATGAATAACTTTACAATGAAAAAAATCCTGATTTAAAACTGAGTCTCAACTAATTGAATTTTGGCTCGGTGAAAGTGGCAACGATCCCATTCAATTCGGATAGTGGAGATTTTACTGCAATCAATTTAATGACATTTGCGGTGCTGCGAGTGGTACAGAATTTTTTTCTTTTTAAATTACAAAAAAATACCACATAATATTCAACAGAATTAATATATTAATAACAGAACTAATATCAATAGATAAACGCTTTCAAAAATAATATTTAAAACAATGCAGTATATTTGATATGAATATTAACCAAATAACATCAAAAGCTAGACCAGAAAATTTTTGTAGCTGCAAATATATTTTATTTTTATTACTGCTATCTAACTTTTTACATTCGTTATTTTTAAGAGTGCGAAAGAACTTTTCATTTTACTACAATTAAACCGAAAAATAATATTACTCTTAGTTTATTTTAATTTATTCCATTACTTCATATACAATTGGATGGCAAGAATTTCTTTTTTGTGACTTAAGAAAATGCTCGTTGCTAAAAATGACGTTTAGGGAAATGTTTTTAAAAATTTCCATTTTAATATGTGTTTAATAAAAAAAAGGTAATGTATTGCTTTATTTAGTGCAATTCGTTTTAATGAAAAACGCCTTTTTCTAATTGTTAATATGAGGGAAATAAGTGTTTCAATCTTTTTTCAATTCTGAACTTTTTGAGGGTTTATTTTTTTAAACGATTTGCCCTTATTCTACCATTTTAATCAGATATTTCTGGTACAGAAGGCAGTTTTGATGAATCTGAAATAAGAAAATGTGATTTTATCTTCGGTTCTCTAAGGCACCGACATAGTATATGAAACACTAGAAAATATAGAGTTGTGCGTTTTCAATGGCCGCTACTGTACTTTTATAAAGCCAGTTGATTTGACTTTACTGATCGCATTTCAGTTTTCATTATTTTCTTTGCATCCATGTTTCTCTCACTAAGTTACGAACATCAATAATCAATGATTTTTTGTAATTCATCAAATAAAGAACCTTTGAATATTAAAAATTATTGCATTTTACTACCTAAACATAATATATTTTAAAATAAGAATAATTGTTGAATTACCATGTGACCTTCAACAACAAAAAACGTATTCGTCACACATATATCAGTAGCCTTCCCCCGAAGATATTGAATGATTGAGCGACATAGGTTGTTTGAGTCCTAAATGCCACAATATAATTCGTACCGTAGCAGATATGTTCCGTCATCAGCAGGCTAAAACTAGCTCCACACCGTTTCTGTATTTACCTAGGTGGCGGGAACCAGCATCATACTGGAAACTTCTCATGCCCATATTTGAGATTCCCCCTGGAGATGAAAGAAAATGAATTGTACATGTTATAAAGGAAATATAAATGAGTTTTAGTAATAAAACACTTATTTACTATTCAATGCAAAAAGTAAGCCCCGATTTTTTAAGGAAAAGTTCTAAATGTTTATATAACAAATACTAAATAATAAAATGGAGCAAAGCTGGAAATGCATTAAACAGTTCTCATTTTCTCTGCTGCAATGTAAAAACATTTGCTGCATGTGAATCTGACACGCTTAGGCAGGGAGGAATAAAAAACAAACTTAAGAGATGAACGGCCTGCTTCTTTCAATGATTTCAAAAGAATTTGCTATCGGTGAATAAGAACTTTTCATAAGGAAAAAGTATTTTCACTCGATCGATTGTTAACAGGCCCTCATTACGTACGAAGCTATCACTGAAAGTTTGTCCTTTAATAAATGGAGTTACGTGCTCACCTTGCTCTTTTTTAGTTGGATTTATTCTTCTTCTTATTATTATTATTATTTTCTTGTCTGCAAGGATACAAAGAGAAAATATTTTAATTGTTAGCCCCTTCAATATTTCAGATTTCCCTTCAATTCTTAATAATTCATCGTTATGATACTAATAGAATCTTGTAATCAATGTTTTCACTTTCATTACTAAGTGGTTCCCTTTCTAGAAATTCAAAATTTAATGAGTCAATTAACTGAAAATTAAGTTCTTAAAATGCCGAATTAATGTAATGTCATCGAGAACACACAACTGCAGAGAATCCAAAACTTTTAGAAAAAAACTGAATGCTCGTTTTGAAAAATTCCTTTTTTTTTTTGAATAATTGAAATCATTTAAATAAATGAATTGGTTTTATGAACATCAGTAGTATATAAATGCATAACTCTGCAAAGTGACACCGACTTATACATAATTTTTTACGAGTGAGCTCGAATGAATCGCAAGACGAGAATATTCATAGTAAGAATGCAAAGCGAAGCGAATAGTTGATGACAGGAAAAGTTACATTTCAAGAGAAAATCGTTCGCATTGACTCCTAAGGAGAAAAAAAATATCAACGATCTGTAAAGCGGTGTTAACAGCGATGCATTACTAGAGAGCATTGATTACAGAGATCTGGTTTTCCATGTGGGAGGCCAACCATATATCCCCACTCGAGGAATCACCTAAACAATCGTATATTGTTTAAGTCCTACTCCCCGTTCTTACATTTGCCGAATAATATAGATATCAAAATTTTAAAATTTTGAACTGCGTTCAGCTGATGGGAAATCAACTGAAACAGCACTTCACACATTCCTAATGTAAAACTAAAAATTAAATTTTGAACTGCTTTAGCTGCTGAGAAGATACCTAAAACAGCAAGTTAGATGTTAGTAGTTAGTAAGTATTCGCAGGTTAAATTAACGTGTAGCAACTTCCATCATTCTACAATACAATGTTTTAGGAAGTTAAACGCAACAATTCCCAAAATGTAGAAATGAAACGTAGCTTCCTCAGGTTTGCTGGTACCTGGGGAAAAATGGCAGAATACGATAGAAAATAGCATATAAATGGAAAACATCACCTAAGCGAATATACGTTGAAAGCATGATGATGATGAAAATGAAAGCATGATGATGACGATTGCAATTTCAATTTTCTTACTAATAATTCGGCATAATTAGATGTTTTCGTTTTGATTCTCCTCTGTTCGATAATGTGGGAGCATACAGTTCTAACTCATGTTCAAAACAGCTCGTGTCAATACAGTTCGTGTATACGAAGTTCAACTCGCCTGTTGTTTTGGATTCAGTTCTCTGTTGATTCGATTCCTTTTTTATTCGTAACATTTTGCTAATGATGATGATGAGAAACATTAATAATATTTTAATACTTGCAGTTTTTTTCCCTTCATTTTTTTCATTCCTTAACCGTTAATCGAATAAGTTCGCAGCGAAAGATGGAATGTCATTTCGCTGATATTCTTCTCCTAATCGGATTTATTTTCTCTCACCGATGCATTTCTTCTCTCTCATTAGAACTCTCTTCCCAAAAATTATGTACCACTTTGCAGAGTTACACATTTATATACTACTAACAACCATGTGAAATATCTACAGAATATTACGGCACGCAACTTGAAATTCGTCTCATTATTAATTTAGGAATAATATGAACCGAAACGAATCGTAGAGGTAAACAAATTTGAGTGACATTTCGTTTCAGGTCAACATTCAAATACCTAGCTCTAGTTGGTTCCAAACTCAAAACAAGTTTTATTGGCTCTCTTTCCAAATAAGTGACGTAAGATTTTCAGTTAATTAATTAACAAAACAGATCCCAGAACTTAAAACTGTCTTTCTTGAAGAAAATTGTTAACTTTTGTTCCTGTGATTTATTTTGTGGGTCAAAGACAAAAGTATTTTTGAATCAGAATACTTCTGGATCATTCTAATGATCCCAAATTTTGAATTGTTTCATTTCAAAGCCGTTGAAAGTTTTAAATATTTTCCATTATATATATAATTCTTGTTGAATTTTGCATTTGGCTGATAATTGTTAAAATAAAAGGAAATAAGTTCGTAAAGTGTTTAAAAATGCATTATTGGTGGGATTAATTATAAAAAAATAAATTCTCAGGCAAAAATTTTAAACATCAACATTGTACGCATAAATAATTCGGAGTTGGTTGAGTTTAGCTATATTAGCGTACCATTTTAAAGCAACACTAGAGCTTTTTTGGGACGGACCTCGTCATTTTGGACCGCGGTCAAATGACGAGGACGACACCTCAGCTGGCACCCCCGTCTCCACACCATACCACACCAGCGGGAGGATGTTTAAGGTGCACCAGACCCGCTTACACGACGGTTCTTCGGTGGAATCGGGTCATTCGACCCATCATTAGGAGGGAAAAAAATCTAAGTATTAAAATGCAACAGTTTTTAGATAATTTTTCTATTCATTTTACACAATCCTATTCTGAATCAATATCTCATAATAACAGATGTATTAAAAGGAGATATAGAAGAGCACCCGCCATTGCATTCTGCGCATTGATAACCTAGGGTCACAGGTACCGAATAATAGTTGTATAACATGAAGAGTGCATATTTGTGTTTGAGAATTATACCGAATGCTGCATGAAATGAAGCGTCTTTGATTCTGCTATATGGAGTATCGTTAAAATATTGGAACTGGAGATAAATCTTCACGATTTAGATCTTCCTAAATTCGAAAAGCCCATTTTAAAAAAATGCCTGTCTCTGACAAAGATAACCGGAAAACGCTTTGAGCCAGATGGATGAAATTTCGTATTCGGTGTTTAAACCGAATGTGTAAATTTCTATCGAAGTCTGAGCAAAATCCATTCATAGAAAGTTTGTCTTTCCGGCTGTTCGAATATAAGTTAACGCGATATTTACTAAACGTAGAGATCTAGATGAATAACGTTTATTACATTTATAGTGCAGACATCAAATGTTGAGGCAAACCCAACAAGGGGTTGACCGTCTTTCGATTGGACAGTTCAGAAATGACCGTTTCAAAAACATGTCAACTCGGTAACTCAAACAGGCAATATATCAAATTTTGTATGGAATTTTATGAGAACAAGTGTGGTTTTGTTTCAATCAGTTGCGAAAAGCGCGTGTAAAATATGAATTTTCGGACCAGAAATGGATTGCACAATAGATTCAGTAAAATTCTGAATTCACGCCAAAGGTTCATTTCGTGATAACTGGAATCCAAACGTTCACATTAGATGTGTGCGCGAAAGTTTTGGGCTGCCGCTGTTTACGAAAGAGGTTCATTGCATCATTGAAAACGGAGTCTTTTTATGATTGAATTAGACGTTAAATGCAGTGCAGTAGTAATACATAATTCTTTCCACCATGTAGGTAGCTGGTCCAAAAATCATATTCCTCATTTTTTCTGCTGAGCGGAATTGCCCATAGGGCAGTATCAATCCATTTTCCCCTAATAATTTTTTTGGGTTTACAATACTGTACTAATTTCATAAAATTCTTCCATAACAGCATTTATTTTGCACATAGTACGATAATATGTTTATTCCAATAATGTAGTCAAAAAATAAAATATACAAACTAAAATCTTTTTTCGAAAACTGTCATAATTGCTTAGCTAAATTACAGTTATTAATGAAAGTTATTTACATACTTCAAATAACTTCATAATAATTTTCAGTGCAAATATTATATTTTCGGAGAGATGGAATCGAAAATTAGCTGTATTAATCCCTATTCACCTTTTCTGTGCACCTTCGTTTGCTTGCAAATTACTGTTGTTATTTTATCTCCAAACTTGGGAATCACATTATTTATTTGATAGATTCCAAAAGCATTTTCATTCTCTTACTTTTCAGTATATTGGCATAAGACTTCTAAAAAAAAAATTCCTCTTCACAACGACCCTGTATAAACGTTTTAAAACAAATGCTTAAGCCGCAAAATCTTGACAGCAGAATAAGCATAAACCACATTTCGAATGACTGCAGTTCACAAGAAATTTGCGTCGAAGAAAAAACTAAAACAATGGCAAACGAAATTGTCTTGGAGTCAAATATTAAAACAGCTTACCTGACCTGCTGACAAGAATTTATAAAAGTTGAAACAAATGAAAAACATTTTGGAAGACTGCGGAAATCGCCTCTAGCATTTAAAACTTCAAAAAGAAAAAAAACCTCGTTCGGTGCAAGTTAAACAAAAGGGTAGTTTTTAGAAACTACTCCAACAATATCTTTTCTAGAAATATTATCAACTAAGCAGACGATTTTAAAGGAGCAGCCTTCGAAAGCCAATGAAATACGATGGCGATAAACATGATGTCATCGGCATGTAATGCCAGTTCATTGGCTGGCACTTAATTTGTGGATGGAAAGCTAGCCTTCGTGTGTTTTATTTCTTTTTTGCTCTAACTGGCACCAAGTATTGTCGTAAAGTGGAATAACTTACGTGAGGTGGTGACTGATACCAACACTTACGCTGGCTTACTTTGTTTCCGACCTCGGTTTTATAGATGTTTACTACTTCACATTTTTTTTTTTTTTTTCTTTTTAGAAGGAGATTTTTTTATCGGTTTGGTCGCTTCTGGAATTCATAGGAGTTTTGTAACTTCTTTTCAGAAAATACTGTTCTTGAAAGTTTTGGATAGGACATAAATGCTTTTCCTCTTCCATTCTAATTCTTGGCTGGAAGAGGAGTTCCGAGAATTGATTCCGAGTTTGAGACTGGGAAGAGATCTAGAGATGAAATGAAATAGCAGCTAAAGAACTTCCGTTTAAAAGAAATAATATATCCATGTTTAAAGGATAACCATCACCATGCTTAAGAAGTTGGAAGCGATTTTAAAAATAAATACTTCTTAAATGCATGAAGTTGAACAGTAAGGAAATGTAACCAAATTTATTTGTCATGAAACCGGAATGATTCGGTCATGCAGTATAAACCAAAAAACGTTTCCTCCGCCTAATGAAGTAATTTAAAATAAGACATTGATCGGAGTGAATGAAGTATATTTTCGAAGACATGCTATCAAATATTAGATGTCGTGTGCACTATGCTCTTTGTTCTGAAATTCTCTCCATCAATAAATCTCTGTTCTAAACACTGCTATTGGTAAAGAAAAAAAAAACATTTTCACTCTTGGATGAATTATGTAATATTACATTATTAAAAAGTGGTGCTTACATAGAATGAGAAGTGAAGAAAAAGTAATTCAAATATTATATTTACTGATGCAATCGATTAAACTGAATAAGTTCTTTCTATTTCATAAAAAATTCTTTCTATTTCATAAAAATGAACAATTTGAGAATTCTCTAATGAGTTTGCTTACAAGTTAATAATTATCTTATCAAAAATTTAGAAATAGAAGCAAAATTTTTAAACCCTGAAGAGCACATAGAATGCTCTATACTACGTTACTTATAGAAATCTCACTCAAGTTAGACAGAGATCTTAATCATGGGCTAGTGTCATTGAACTGATCTAGGATAGAAAGAACTGAACTTAATTGTCATTGTATTATTTTATTCTCTCAGCCATAATGCTACTGACCAATCATGTCTAGGTGATTATAAAGTGATATTTTGACGTAATGACTTCCATTAAATTGTCGCACTGTGAGTGGGAGACCCATTCACCATGGCAAGGTCGAACCACATTGGATGGCAAAAATTGTTTTTTAAATGTCCTTAGGCCAAAATTCGCATAAAAAAGCCGGGTAATTATCCCTATGATATGTTCAATAGGATGAATTGAGCAAGACACGTTTAATATGATGTCAATCATTTTCCTCCCCAAGCTGAAATCGATAAGCAATATGTTCCACAAAATATCGGAGTATCTCAGCGCTCACATTGTGAATGTGTTGCTCATTTCGGGCCTTCAATCCAGCTAAATTTGCGACTGAAACACTGAATACAACATTTTTTGGATAACCTCATGGCCAGAAATCGCAAGGATTAAGGTCTGGTGATCTTGAAAGGCACACTGTTGAAAAAGGAGGGCTGATAATTCTATTATATCCTAAATGCCTCTTCAGCAGTTGCATCACTGACTTTCCAATATTCGGAGGAGTGCTATCTTTCACGAAAATGATTCTATTCAGACTTGCACACTGTTGAAGTGTTGGAATAACCTGGCTGCACAAATGACTCTTATAGTGTTTACCATTGTCGGTATAGGTAACTGGACCCGCAGTACACATCTCCTTGAAAAACAGGGCCCTACAATATATCTATCCATACCACAAAGTTACTTTTTCAGAATGAAGCGATATTCGTGCATGAGTGAATAGATTTTCTGTTGCCCATGTCCTGAAATGTTGTGCATTGACAAAGCCTTGAAGAGAGAAATAGGCCTTGAATGTTCAAAAATGTTCCATGGCCATTCATTGCCCACTTCTATGCGATCTAAAAATTCTACAGCAAAATTATATCCTCCTTGTAGGTCAGCAGAAAGCAACTCCTGAACAAGGGTAATTTTAAATAGATAGCAATGAAGGATGTTGAGTAAAGCTTTATGAACCATAATTACAGGCATTACCCGTGCGCTGCACATTTGCACATCACTGCTCGTCCCTCCCTGTAATGCTGTGGCCACATCTGCTACTGATACCGAAGCCATTGATTTCCTCCTTCTGCCGGATTTCTGCTTTAAAAAAAAAAACTGTTTCTTAAAATTTCTTTATCACTTTCTTAAGATCCTTGGCACATTTTTTTTTCATACTTTTTAATGATCGTAATTTTTTGAAGTCGCAAGCGCACAGTCGCTATTCTTATAAAAGAGCTTCACAAGCGGAGAGCGATCCTTCTTTGAGTGACTCATAACAGGCTGCTCGGATGGAATATGAGGAGAACGACACGTATCCATGGTTTTATAACAAATGCAACACGTCGCGCGTATGTACGTCTTTTAATTTGCCAATATGTCGCTTACAGCACCATCTATTAATACACTTTAGGTTTTTTTTTCCATACTATTTTCCTATTCTTCAAATATATTTAGTTCAAATTTGAAATCATTCAGACCAGTGGTTTTTCCTTTTCCTTGAAAGTGAGACTTTAATTATAATCACACTATATTTATTAATGCAGCTTGATCATTTAAAAATAATAAATAAAAATAATTTATAAACAATCATATATAATAAAAAAGAATAATTACATAAAAATCTCAGTGCGCAATAGCATCAGGTTGAACAAAATGGAATAATATAAATGAAACTAATTGAATTGTTTTTACCTTTCATCAGATATATGATGCCTCTACAATTTATGATATATTTTTAACTAGCCGCCTTTGGCGACCAGCCGGTTCGCCAGTATTACCGCTTGCTACAATTTTCAATTAAATATTTTAAGTAACTGCTCTCTTAAAGTATTCTCAAACAAAACATTTTTAATCTTCAAATTTTGATAGCCATACCAAACTTATACTTTTTAGATCGTTTCGTTCAATTTACTATATTTATTTTGCTAATTTGTTGCCATTTCCGGCAAAACTTCAACTTTAATTTAAAATGTAAATGATGAAATTGCTATTAATATAAAGATATTTTTTAATAAAACCAAGCGTTTTATTTTATTTATCATCTTTATTGTTATTTATTAATTATTATTATTATTATTGAATGTGAGTATTGCAAACAGAATCGCTCGGTATTTAAGTCTTATGTTAATTACAAAATATTTTTATAACTTATGTAATATCTTAAACAATAATTCAACAAAAATTTCTGAGATTCAGCATAAAATTCAGTTTTTAGTTTTGCTTTCAAAAGGATTGAAATGAAATCAATAATAATATTTTATTCCTGCTTATAAATATATTTCAAAAATTATGAAGTAGAAATTTAATGCAGTAAGGTATCATATTCTGGACACAACAAATTTTAAATAAATGAATGAATGTTTCTATTTTCCACGATCAACTAAGACTTATTTATAAAGTTTTAAATGTTAAAAATTTAGAAAAACTCAACATTTTCATAATCTTAGACTAGTTAATTTTGAGAAACCTGCGCGCTGATTGGCGTATTTTCTTTGAAGCGATCGATGGAAAATCTAAAATTATCCTTTTTTTATTGAATAGTGATATTCAAATTTTCATAAATCAGTCAGTTTAAGTGATTGGAAATTAACTCTTAAAAGTCAGTGATTTAGTTGATTGGAAATTAACTCTATGACTACCATAAAATCTGTGCTTTTTCTTGTGGTGTATGCATTCTCCTTAATATCCGCTCGAATAAAACATCACATACAAAAGTACTACATAGAACAAACACATCAAAAGTAAACATAACATTTCAATAGTTGCCAAAAACAAAAGAGAGAAAAATGTAATTAATAAGCAGACGATATTTAGAAAAGTACAGATATTTAGACTGGAAAATGAAATTATCTGAAATTAACCACACGCGCAGACGATATTAACAAAAGTAAAAATTTTCAAACCTGAAAAGGAAAATATGTGAGTTATTCCATCAATAACTGCCATAAGTTTGTTTATATCTTCATTATTTTATGAGTTATTAAACATCAAAATGGGTCCGGGACTAAATAAACACCCTGTATAGAGAGTGTAAAAGATCATAAAATAATTTTTCTTGAATTTATTTTTTAGAAAAAATAATATTTCGTATGTGTTTCATTTCCTACAGACACGTGCCGAAAATTATATTTTTGCAGATTTCATTTCCAAAACGATTTAATTTATTTTTAATTGGAGTTTTAATCAATGTGATGGCAACACTTTAAAAAAAACTTATTTTTTCCCATGAATGCGAAACGTGCTTAATTTTAATTTTTATTTTTTATGAAAAAAATTATTGAAAAACATAGTTAAAATATTTATTTAAAAATTCATTAAAAATAGAAATTTAATTTTAAGATTAAAACATTAGTATCATTTAAAATATAAATTTTTGATCTTTAACTTCATGTAAAAATCTTTTTTGTGTGGTAATATTTTCGGAAGTTATAGCAGAAACACGTCAAAATTTCGCTTAATTTTTAAATAATTAAAATTCTAATTAAAAATTCGAAAAAATAACTCCCAGGTGCACATTCCCGGCCTCCAAGGTATACACGTGCCAAATTTGGTAGCTGTAGGTTGAATGGTCTGGCCTGTAGAGCGCCAACACACACACACACACAAACATTGAGCTTTATTATAAGTATAGATAAATGCTCCAAAATTCTCCGTCTTATTATATGTAACCTATAATGATAAATAGCCTATAATGGCTTAATTTTCATATGGCTATTATCAGCTGCTCAAACTTTTACTAATTTCCTCTGACATCCAGATGATTAATGTTTTTTTTTAACTTTTTAGTACATTAACGAAAATGTGTTTTACGCTTTTTATCATTTTTCCATATTTTAACATTTTTACATTACATACCATTATTTCGTTCTTATAAATATGTTTACAAGTTTATGCCACTCATAGGAAAACAAAATTATGTTCAAATTAATGATCAAGTGATGATAATGGAACAAATAAATTGAGAAAATATAATAATATTATATTGAACTCTTAGTACATTAGAAAGTGAGTGATAAATTTATTATTAAATTCCACCTGTCGAAACAGGAAATATACGAATATGAATCACGTTTAACAAATGCACATAATATATATTGTCATTTTATCCCTGCATTTTTATTTATTTGAAATGATATATTCGCTTTCACTCATAAGTATTCTATAAAAAAAAAAACATATTATTGAATCATATTTTTCTTTAAATAACTTGCTACTAAAGGGAAAAAATATAATAAATTCTAACAAACTAAATATTTGCTATAAAATAAGGAAATTTATAATGGATGAAAATTAATATAAAGCAAAAATGCATGAAGATATTGACTAACAGAAATATTTTTGAAAATATGCAAAATTCTGAGGCTAAGTGTATTAATCAAGAAAGGAATTATTTTGTAAAGTTACAACTATTCTTTTTTATGTTAGAGTGAATTATAATTTTTTTATTTTATACATTAATAATTTATAGAGAAAGAAATGCAGTTTTATCATAAAAGAATAGTATTTATAACCTAAATACAGCCTCCAAACCACTAAACGAAAGAACAAAACGAAAATCTTACTGCATGGAAAAACATGCAGCAGATTGCGCGACATTTCTTGAAAAAAAAATCGTCATGCAAAAGTTGCTGAGAAAGAAATATTAAAACACCTTACTTGAACATGCTGACAACAAGGCTGAATTTATTATCCTAAAAGCAAATGTAAAATAGGCTATAAAAATTCTTGAATTATTTTTAAGCTTTTTAATGTCTCTAACAAATAATAAAAAATGTTCTTTCGTGTTTTAAATCAGACATTGCAACTCTGAATTCTTTTTACTTGTCTCAAAACAAATTACTGTAAAGGCACGCATCTATATCGATGGTCAATGAATTTCCGATGGCGACAAATATTATATCATCGACTAAATTCAATGCCAGTTTATTGGTGGCACTTACGTATGTACGTAAAATGCACTCCTTTAAAATTATTCCCTTTTTTTCTCGCTGTAACTGGCTGTAAAATAAAATAACTTGCGTGAGTTGAAGATTAGCAATAACATTTAGAAAGCGGATTTTTCTTCATCCACTTCATTGCTTTTTCTTCGACCTCTATTTCATAGACGTTTATACAATAGTTAGCTTTTGTTTTGGAGGAGGAAAAGGCTGTCACTCATAGTTGCAAGAATTAATAAGCTCTCGGTAATTTTATTTCAAAACATACTGCTCATAAATTTTTCTACCAAACTGAAAAGGTTAGCTTGCTTTTTCAGCATTTTTTAATGTTTTCTACCCTTTATTTTAAAAGATGTGTTGCGAACATTTTACCAGAAATTGAATAATCATAGAAGAATAAAAATTAAAACGAAATCGTCAACAAAGAAAATGATACAAATCTTAGCAGTAAAATAGGTATATGTCCGAAAGAACATGATTACCGTTTTTCCGAATGTTTACCGAAATACGCATAAAGCAACTGGGTTGAAGTCAAAATTCCATCTGAGATCTCTCTTGCACCCGGATACGGCGTTCCTCATAGCTGTTTCAAATCCTCCTTCTGGTATTGCAGCGTGGGAATTAGGTAGAATCTTTATTGATTACAGTCTGAGGCTCACTCTAGCTTCATAATTCAATTTATTACTCTTCTGATAGTAGATATTTTAACACCTGTAAGATTTGAATTTCGTCCACATTTCCAAAATAAGTATAAATCATTTAGGTGTTGCAAAAATTCTGTTTTTAATTAAGAATGTTACTTTTAGATGGAAAAGTTTATTAATGAATTAAATAATCTTTCTTTGATTTATATAATTGATTGAAAAAGCTTGCACAAAGAAATAATAGTTTTTTTTTTACTTCATTATACGAAAATTGCTTGGAATAAGTAAATGTCTTTTTTAGAAGAAAAAAAAAAACTTATGCAATATTTATAATGTAACTTTTATAAACTTTTATAAGAAACTTTGATGCACGTTAAAACATTTTCTTACAATTAAAACATTTGATTTATAAAATATTCATTGTAAGCTTGATTTATAAAATCTATTAAAATAATTTTAATTCAGTTAATTTTTTTCGATGGTTTAATTGAAAAAAATTGAACCTGAAGATTGAAATATATTACATATCTAAATTATAAAATATGTTTAAAATTGCCCAGACATGTATTCCCTATAGCATTTAATAGAATAATAATTTTATTCAAAATTTGTAATCATGAAGAAATCATCGACACAAATATGTCGTGAAGCTTGTATTACTGCATTAAAATGGAACAGCTTAGAACAAAGTTATTTCTCACCATTGTAATAATAATAATAATAAAAACACGGCCTTTTCCCTTTTATCTAAAATGTGCGCAAAGCAGAGAATTGTTGCCACCTTTGTTAAGCATCATAATGCTGTTCCAACACATACTGCGACCCTAAATTAAATAAAAAGTAGTTTTATACATGATGCAATGCAGTTCATTATTATGGCATTATTTTGAGTTGAAAATCTGCGATGTGTTTACAAAATGGTTTGAGTAACTAATTTGGAATTTCAGAGCTTTCAAGTTTAGGATGCATAAGAATATCTGATGAGCGGGAAAATAAATTTTCGCTTTTAATTAAAAGTAGAATTTAAAGGAAAATGCTCTACCAATTGCTAATTGGACCGAGAAATGACACAAATAAAGAACATTATAGTCATTCTCCATCTAAGCTCCCTTTCACTCTTACATTCATATTATGAAATAAGAACAGCGAGGATGATGAAAACAGAGTGCACATTGATCTTCACATAACTTTGAATGGGAATAAAATTAATTTGAATTCTTTCTGGCAAAACCCTGTTTATGAGCGACGATTGAATAATATCTGAATATGAACCATGATTGAAAATATAATTGCTTAGTGTTTGAGTTTTGAATCCCAGGGTTATAGAATTATAGCAGGAAAATGAAATTTGAATATTTCTCTCGTAACCATCATTTTGAATACACCTAATTGGTTGGGTTTCGATATAGATTTCTTCTTGATGTGTTCCACATTACTCTCTCAATCCGCAGATTCGACAGAAATGTTTAATTTCAATTAAATGTGTTGTTTATAATTTGATATTCTTAGTTTCCTCAACAAAAGGATTCATTTTTTACAATTTGAGTCAAGCATTTAACTAACTTAGGAAACTTTACATCTGTCCTGTTTAGTGTATACATGAATTCCTAAGCGAATTAAAGCTATATGACGTCAGATTCATATATATATGATAAATTATAAACTATCTGGAGTATCTAACTACACCTTAGTTGGATTAGCTTTAAAATCTCATCTTTTTTCTCGCAGAAATTTGTACAGTAGGTTGTAACCTTAAAATTGCGGATTTATTTCAATTATATATAATCGCATCCAACAGCATGCTATTCGTTTGAAGATTAATTTAAAATGCCTTAAATAATGACAGGTATAATTATTCAGTATACTGAATATAGTACTTAATATCTTAGAGAATTCAGATTGCATGCACACACAAAAATATAGAATAAAGATCATCATTAAGACTGATGGTGCCAAAGGTTAAGAATAAAATTATATTTAAATGTATGGATCGCCATCCTTTAAATTTGAACAATGGAAGAAAAAAACTCACAATTAAATATTTTTAAAAACAATGTAAACTATTTAACTTTCATCGCAATAAAAAATAATTTTAAAGAACTGTCGAATGCCAAAACAAATTTCGTTACAATTATATTGATATAGTTGATTGTTTTTAATTTTCGGATGATGCAAAAATCGTTTATAAGTGAAGTTATTCGGAAGTAGTCAACTAAAATCCTAAAAATTTTGCTCAATTTGAATTAATTAAAATTTTTAAAAATATTTCGAAGTGCACATTTACTCCCTCTAATGCCAATTTCATAGCTTTAGGACTATCATGTTAAGAATCAACAAATTAGCATCTAACTATGTTGAAAGCAATTCACACAATATAACGTCAAGTACATGTTAAATGTAAGACATTATGAAACATTTACGTGGTCTTTCATTACGAGCTTAAGCCCTTTTTTGTATTGTATTGCGCATTTGATATATCTAATGTAAGTATACAGGGTGTTGCCGAATTCGACCGATAAATTCAGAGGAGTGATAGTAGGCATCAAAAGGATAAATAATCACCATACAATATAAGGTCCAAAATGACGTTTAGTAGGTGAAAATCACAAACATATTTGGAGTCGGAAAACTATTGAAAACTGTAAAAAATTAATAAAATAATTACAAAAAGAGTTTCAGCAATAAATTTTTTAAGTGAAAGCACATGCGTAATTTTTTTTTTCATGTTGGTAGCATGCGTATTTGGTGATCTAGGGGGTCGTAAATTGCTGAAAACGAAAAAGAACCCATATTTGCAAAAATATAATACTTGAAGAAAAATAAAAGCTTGATAATGTAAGGAATTTTATTTTCTATAATTTGATATAAGCGTGTAGTGTGAGAACTGAGGAGTTTTAAAGATATTGTAATATCTTGATCTAGACCAACGATTCTCAAACTGTGGGGCGCGCCCCCCTAGGGGGGCGCGAGAATATCCAAGAGAAAATATTATATTAAAACATTGATTAACTGATTGAAAGGAAAGCACACATACACATACAAAGCAAAATACATTTTGACATATTTAATAACTTTAATAAGTTATGAAAAGCAAAAGTTAAATTAAAACAACTTACTAAATCAAAATATACTAAATTAAATACAAATTTAATAATTATTAGTGACTTCCTTGGGCCTGCCTTGCAGAGCAAAGTTTTAAGAAGGAAGTCTTAATATTAGAAATAGCCACTCTCAGTTCTACCGAGATCTATATTTTGTCTTCAAAGAAACCACAGCAGAAAATCCAGTTTCACCAAGGTAGGATGTTGAAAATAGTAATAGAATGCGAAATGCCCTTGTTTTTAGTGCAGAAAAATCATCCTCTATTCCTGCCCCAAAATTCAAATAGGGATTTATTACTAAATTGTTTTTTACTTCCGCCACTTCTCGTGAAGTCTATGAGTTTTTCTTTCTCATCAATTGAGAGTTCTTCGGGAGTCATGAAATGAATCCTAAATCCACTCGTAGCTTTCTATCAGTTTGTCGTCAGCAAGAAAATATATATTTTTAAATTCTTTGTCAACATGGCTAAATGATTTTTAATAATTACAAAAAACAACTTTTACATGTTCTTCTTCAGCCTTGTAAATTTTAGTACAATCATTCACATTTGAAAACATTGTTAGATTCTTTGTTGTTGTTGTTGTTTTTTAAATTTCTGCTCCAGAATTCCAATTTTCTACAAAAAGCATTAACTTTATCATTTGTATCCATCATATATGTATTTGCTCCTTGGAGTTGAAGATTCAAGTTATTTAATTTCTCGAATATGTCGAACAAATAAATCAATTTCATCACAAATAAACTATCGCGAAAATTCTCGACCTCCAGTCTGTTTTCTTCTTCTAGGAAAATGGCGATTTCTTCACTTAATTCATAAACATGTTGTAAAAATTTTCCACGTGATAACCATCTTGCCTCGCTATTAAAAGAAAACTGAATGTACTAAACCAATGTCTTTACAAAGTGCGGAAAAGATTCTCGATTTCAGGGATCTCATTTTTATATAATTTACTACGATTACAACAACAGTTAACGCAATATTCAGACATTTCTTTCGAAGCTAACGTTTCTCTGTGGATCATGCAATTTGTCCAGATTCACAGAGGTGATTTTTGTTTTACAAATTCTTGCATACCTTGGAATCTTTCGGACATTGAACGAGCACCATCGGTGCATATTCCGACGCAATTTTTCCATTCTATGTTTGCCACGTTCATGAAATCATTTAAAATAGCAAATAATGCGAGCGCTGTTGTTTTGAGTTCTATTGGTTTGCAGAAAAGTAGTTCTTCTACTACTGACATATTATCGCAAAATCGAATATAGGCAATTAAATGAGCATCTTTATTACTATCTGTGGCTTTATCAAGCTGTATTGAAAACAATTTCTCACGCAACTTCGAGAAAAGCTGACACTGTACTTCTTCAGTTATATCGCCAATTCGACGATCAATAGTATCATTTGAAAAAGGTATGGCCAGAATTGTTTTGAAAAATTATCTCCAAACATAGTTTCTACAATCTCAATTGCTGCTGGCAAAATAAGCTCTTCACCAATGGTGTGAGGTTTTTTTACATCTGGCTATTTTATATGAAACTTTGTAAGATGCAATTAAAGTTTTTTTATTCACAGACAAAGTTTCTTTAAAAAATGATTTTTGCTTTTTATATGATTTTAATTTTAATTCGAAGAATTCTCTGGGCTTGTTGACGAACTCAATGTAAAGCGTTTCCAAATGTTGTTTACGTTTATTAGGTTTCATGCTGTCTGCGGCCAACATTTTTGAGCAAATGATACACAGGGGCCTTTCTTCTTCATTTACTTCAGTACTGGTCAATCCAAAATTTAAGTATTCTTGATTTTATTTTCGGAACCAAGCTCGTCTGTGTACTTGTTGGCGCTTGACTATAGTCTAATGCTCGCTTACTTCCGCTTAAAAATTTATCCATGAGTCTGCATGATTCTTCTGCCGTGAATATTTAATATAGTGAATTGCAATTTACACGAAAACATATATAACATACGCATTCACGGTAGATTCGATAGCGATAGAAGGATCGACTCGAATGAGACTGGCTGGAATTGAAACTTGCGTTATCTAACATTTTCTTTATTCATATGAGAAAATATTTGCTCTGCGCATGCTCGAGACGGCATCGGTCGTGTGAATTCCCTTCCACAAACATTACTTATTGTTTTTCTCTTTTGTTTAGTCGTGCTTCTGTTTTATTTCTTTTATTATTTATTATTCGAAAAAATGTATTCCCAGTTTCTAAATTTAGATCACTCCGTCTAAGTTAACTTTCATTAACGAATTTTTCTACTGTCATATTCTTTTAACGTTAGCTTCCTGTTTGGCTTTCATTTCAAATATAATATTTAAATTTTGCCCGCTTGCATTAGCTTCATCTGTTAACCGCCAGCATGGCAAAATGCCAAATGTGGTTTCTCGCCAACGTTGGCTCACTTTTACTCTTGTTTTGGCAGTTAGTTAAAAATAATTTAAAAACAGAATCCAAAATACTCAATATACTTTATTGTTATAAACAATTTATTGTAAGCAAGGGGGGGGGGGGGCGATGAAAATTATGAGTGAAAACTGAGGCCGCGAAAGGTTGAGAAACGCTGATCTAGACTGATCAAATAACGAAGCAGAATTTCCAGGCAATTCTTTATTTTACAGCCCTATATATACAAAAGAACAATTTGTTCTAATCTTGGTTAAATATATAGTTATTTACACCTGTATGAGGAGATACAACAGTCAAAGTCAAAGGGGTTTCTTGAAATTCAGTTGGTTCTCGGACTCTGAACTCGTGGGCGTAGTCCAGCAGTTTCCTGCAATTCATTTCTTCACTTTTCCCTAAAAATAAATCTCCTCATTTTATTTCGGTGAAAATCACCGCCTCTTAATTTACATTGGTCCTTTGAGCTCTCTTTTGGCCAATCAGGGTTTAGCAATATGCTCTCTCAGTGGCGCCAGTGGGTCGTGAGAAGGTCCTTTCACAAAGAGAAACCTCTAACATCCAGATGTTTGGACACCCCTTTCTCTTTGAAGGTACTATCAATACCTCTTGGACGAGGAATTCCACATATGGTCTTTCATTGTAATCGCTAATGAACAGATGAGAGACCATGCAGGAGGAAAGATCCGCCATCTGGCTATCTCGAGGAGTTTAGTAAGTAACAGCGACAACACAGCTGGCTGTAAATGTATTATCAGTGCTGGGAAACGAGGAATGTTACAACTCCCCCACCCTTGCAGAAGGGAATTTTTCTTGATTTTAACGAGAAAAAGTCCTGATTATCTCCAATAAACTTGTTCATACTACTGACAGAGGCCTAATTACAACATTTAAAATTAATTCTTAATGAATACAATATATAAACTAAAGGAATAATAATAACATATTTATACTTTTTTTTACAAAATTAAAAAAAATAAAACCAAAAAATTCTAATTAATTTGCAATTTTAGATCGAATTTCACTGCGGCTTCGAGCGTCAGCATTTAAATGTTTTTTTTCCTGCCTTGTGCCGCACTTTATATTGAAAAGGTTGTAATTCCACAGACCATTGCATTAGCCGCGCATTCGATCCGGAATTTGAATTCAACCAGACCAAAGGATTACGGTCCGTTTCAATTACAAATTTCTGTCCATCTAAATAGTATTTTAGTTTTTTATCGCTTAAATAATGGCTGCACACTCTCTTTCCGTTGTTGTGTAATTGCTCTCAGTATTCGAATTTTTTTTACTTAAATACAGAATGGGATGTTCTTCTCCCTTTGAGTCACGTTGTGACATCACGATCCCTATTCCGATATCCGATGTTGTTGTTGTTGTTGGTTTCTGGCGCAACGGCCATGCATGGCCATGCTGCGCCAATCAAATGGTAAAATTATAACAAGGTTTATAAACATTCTTTTATTAAAAAACAACATCAGGGGTATAAAGATGAAAAATGATGTGAAAAGTATGATTAGAATCTTAAAATTTAAAACTATGATTCATAAGAATTCAATTCAAAGAAATAATGCGTTTAATTTTTACAATACAAAAGGAGGAAAAAAATGTTAATTGCAAGTGAAAAAACCAACAACTTTTAAAAAATTAAATATATTTGGGTGGTATTTTTCACCTACCAGGTCTTGTAATGTTAAAGATGCCGAAGTAAAAAAAAAACGTGCACGATAAGAATTAAAAACAGGACATTCAATTAACACATGATGAACAGTAAAAGAAACTTTGCAGCTGTTTCACATAGGCGCATTTTCACCAAATATGAGATGTTAATGGGCGAAGCGCGTATGCCCTATACGGAGACGAGTCAATTTAACATCCATCTCACGTATAGGATGAACAGGCCAAGAAACAATGTCCATTTTAATAAAATGTAATTTATTTTGGATCTGCAGATCCCATGACATTTGCCAGTTAGCACCGATGTGGTAATAGATGGACTTTTTAATGTCGCAAAAGGAAATTCCTATGTTTAAAAAGGTCGTCGCAGATTTTGCGGCCAAGTCCGCCTTCTCATTCCCCAAGATACCGACATGACTTTGAACCCAACAGAAAATGATTTGAAACCCATCATTCTGCAACATTCGCATAGTAAGCAAAATTTTAATAGCAATCGGATGTATCCGACTGTGATAATGTGAAAGTGTCTCCAAGGCACCCATGCTATCGGTATAGATAATGAATTTACGCTGAGTAGAAGTTGAAATTTTTTGAAGAGCACAGAAAATTGCCAATAACTCAGCAGTAAAAACTGAGCAGCAATTGTCAAGACGGTGGCTCAGTGTTGCAGATGCAAGAACAATTCCATAACCAACATATCCATCGGATTTCGAACCATCCGTAAAGATAGGCACAAAAGAAGAATACCGATAGCGATGACATAAAAAGAGTTGTTGGAAAACAAAAGGTGCAGTTAATGATTTGTCAAATTCCATGAAAGGATTTAAGAACGAAAACTGTGGGCTATCCCAAGGTGCGAAACTAAAAAAAATCAACAGGTTTAACACGAAACGTGTTAAGGGCGGAGTTATTCAGGAGCAATTTGGTTCTCTCACAAAATGGAAGGATGTGAGAAGGGCGAGCATTATAAAGTCGACGAAGATTTACTGGCAATGACAATTGGCTCAAAGGATGTTTTGGAACAGATTTCGCTCGAAAATAAAAAGTGGCAGATAGTTTCTGTCGCCTTAAAGAAAGGGTGACATATAACATATAGGCTTTCAACTGGAGACGTGCGGAATGCACCAGAGCAAATGCGCAATGCTGAGTGATGGATGGTATCCAGTCGCCGCAAAACAGATGAGCGGGCGGAACCATACACTATGCATCCATAATCTATCCGGGAGAGAATGATTGCATTATAAATACGGAGAAGGGAGGTTTGATCGGCACCCCAAAATGTTTTTGAGAGAACTTTTAAAATATTTAATGATTTCTCACACTTCTTCCGCAAATATAATATATGCGGAAGGAAGGTGAGTTTCCGATCGAGAATTACTCCCAAAACCATACTTCATTCACAACAGGAATTGGAATATTTTTAATTCGAATACAAGGATCCTGGTGAATGTTTCTTTTTCGGCAGAAGAGAATGCAGCTACTCTTCTCTGGGGAGATAGTGTGGCCATTGTTATTGCACCAAGCAACCACTTTATTTACTGCGCTTTGCAATTGTCGCTCTATTAGTGCTATGTTACTACCTTGGCATGAGATCTGCAGATCGTCAACATAAAGAGTTCCATTAGCAGATGAAGGCAACTGATTTAAAATTTGGCTTTGATGCACAATAAAAAGTGTAATGCTGAGGACACTTCCTTGTGGAACTCCCTCCGCTTGAATAAAATTATTAGAATAAAAGTTACCAACTCGAACACGAAAAGTACGTTGTGTTAGAAAATTTTGTAAAAAGATGGGCAAGTTGCCCCTAAAACCTAAGCTAAATAGTGTTGAAAGTATGCCATAGCGCCAGGCACGATCATATGCTTTCTCTATATTGAAAAATATGGAGACAAGGTGGTTTCTCCTAACAAATGCGTTGCGAATCTGGGTTTCAAGTAATACGAGGTTGTCAAAAGTTGACCGACCTCTACGGAAACCACTCTGCAACGGGGAGATCCATCCTTGTTTCTCCAATTCGAAAATTAGGTGAGCATTGACAATGCGCTCAAATATCTTACAAAGACAGTTTGTTAAAGCAATCGGCCTGTAATTCAGAGGGTCGGACGAATCTTTGCCGGGTTTTAATATTGGAATCACAACAGCTTCACGCCATTGTCTAGGATACGTTTGCTCAGTCCATATTCTGTTAAAAAAGTGACAGATTGGAAATGGAAGTTGTATTCAAATGGCGGAGCATGTTATACCTGATTCCGTCTGGTCCAGGGCTGGTATCATGTGTTTCAGATAATGCCATTTCCAATTCATACATCTGAACCTCACAGTTATAAGGGAATGTATTTCGGTCATTAAAACGTAAAGGCAACCATTCCGCGCGCTTCTTAACTGCCAAAAAAGCAGGATTGTAGGAATCGATTGCGGATACTTGTGCAAACGCTTGACAGAGAACATTGGTCACATCTAATTGGGCAGAATGCACAATATTTCCTTCATTTAAAATAGGAATGGATGTTTCAGTGTAAATCCCATTAGTAGCCTTTACCTTCTTCCACAAATTTTTACTAGAGGTGTTGGAGGTAACAGAAGAAACAAAGAATATCCAGGATTCTCTCTGGCTATACCGGCGAATGCGGCGAGCTAGCGCTCTGGCTCTTTTAAAAGCGATAAGGTTCTCAGTTGTTGGGTACCTTCGAAAGATGTTCCATAATTTTTTTTGCTGTTTGTGACTATCACGGCAAGCTTCATTCCACCACGGTCTGCGAATTTTTTTTAAACGTGGGGAACTTTTTGGAATAGTGATATTTGCGGCGTTTATTATTATATCAACGACATGTTGTATTGCTTCCGATACGTCTGATGTACTGACCATAGCCTGAGTGATATCTGCCAATTGCATGAATGCAGCCCAGTCTGCTCGTTAGAAAAGGTAACGTTGGGGGCATGCAGTCGCATTACCTCCATCAGCATATGAGACGACAACTGGAAAATGGTCATTATTGTATAAAAAAATTTTCAACAGAAAAATTCCTCAATGGCAAGAGTTCAGGAGAGCATATGGCTAGATCAAGACTATGGAAGGTACGTGTGGGTCCATGGAAATAAGTCGTCTCTTCATTATTGAGCAAGCAGAGACAGTTGTTAGAAATAAACTGCTCAATCTGCCGCCCACGAGAATTTGTGTTATCCGCACCCCACAACGTACTATGGCTGTTGAAATCTCCTAGTAGAATAAAAGGCGAAGGAAGCTGGTCTACTAAGATATCAAGATCTTGTTGACGTATGATATCATTAGGTGGTAAATATATAGAACAGACTGTGACCAAAGATCGTACATGAACCTGTACAGCCACAGCCTGAAGAGAAGTATGCAAATTTAGAAGTGTGCTCGGATACAGATTGGATGTGAAGATACAGACACCCCCAGAACAGTTGGCTCCAGTGTCTGCATCTTTCCGAACACAGTTATATCCACGTAATTTAATGGCACTATTGGGTCTCAAGAAAGTTTCTTGGACACCAATACAAACAGGATGAAACTTGTTAATGATGGTCTTTATATCAAACAGTTTGGACCGAATGCCGCGACAATTCCAGGAGACGAAGGTACCCATTAAGAGAGAGGTTTTGATGGGGAAAGATAATGTGCATTTGTTGGAGTTTCCAAATCTTCGCAACTCATCCCGAGATCATTTTCATCTTCAGAAGGGTGAAACTTTATATCGGGGCTATTGGGCATACCACCAAAGATGGACGATAAGTCCTTATGGACAATACCCTGCGTCGCCAGCCCCAGAGCGACAGAAATTTTTGATTTTGCTGCTTTTAGCTTCAATGGGAGATCTTTTTGAGAAAGGCATCGTTTCGCTAATCTTAATGTGAGCGACGATGGTTTTGATTTTCGTTTAGGTTTCTCTCTAGTTTCCTTGGGAGGATCAGGGTTACTGCTGATAGAGTTTTCAGTGTCTGAATGAGAGGTTATAATATTATCTTTTGTTTTTGTAGATTGTTTAATACAATTTGCACATGAACAATTAGCACAAAACGTTTTTTTTAACTACGGAAGCATAAGTAATACCAGGAGTAGGAGTCTGAGCTTGAACTCTACGCCTTGCTTCAGGATAAGTTAAGTTTTCTTTAATTTTTATTGTTCCGATTTGTTTTTCCAGCTGCCAACGCGGGCAGGATCTAGAGTAAGATGTATGATTAGCACCGCAGTTCACACACTTTTCAGGTGCGACACATTGCTTGCTATCGTGGCTTTTTTCTTCTCAGTGTGCGCAAGTGTCGGTTCCACGGCAATTTAATCTTGAGTGGCCAAAGCGTTGGCACTTGAAACATCTGAGTGGATTCGGGATGTAGGGTTTAACAGGCAACTTGATATAGCCGGCATAGATATGGTCAGGCAATTTAGGCGATTTGAATGTCAGAATATGGTGCTTTGTTTCAATTATCTCACCATCCCTCATGATGGTAATGCGTTTTACATTTATTACTCCCTGAGGTTTCATCTCCTCTGTGATTAATTCGACAGGAAGATTGAAAGTTTCACCACAGGTAATTACACCTTTGGATGTATTTAGTGACTGGTGAGGACCGACACTAACTCGAATTGTTGTTAACGCTTTCAGCTTTTGCATATTCTGGGCTTGTTTTCGACTGTTGACTTCTACCAACAAGTCACCAGACTTTTTTATTGAATTCACGTCACCAACAGTAGCTGTGATTGCCTTTTGGACTAAAAAGGGAGACACTGTCTGAAAAGTTTCATTTTTATCTGATACTCGCTTTACTATGAAAAATCTATCAAAATGTTGTTCAGAATTAGAATCGATATGCACTTTATGACGCCCACTGAAGGGACCACGTTTGGAGGAGCCCATACGATATTACAAAAGATTCGGGTCCGACAGCCCCGCCCACCACGGAGCCCAACAAGGGAAGGCAGCCACCGGCTCTGGACATTTCCAACCTCGGTACTTACCCTATTGCTAATCGGTACCTATACGCTGGGAGTTACCCCGGGGACAGTGACCACCCTTAAAGCCAAGCCCAAGGAGTAACCTCTTCGCTTGATCTCTAGCAGACGAGCCACTCAGGTGACTAGGTACCAGCCGATTGATACACCGGGGACCACAGTGCACCACCCGTCTAATGGGTCGCCACGCACGGCCAACATATGGAGTTTTTGGCTGTCCATGAGAAGCAGGAAGCAAACAGAGCGGCAACAGCTTTTCATGGAGAGCTCCCTCACTTGCCGTCGAGGGAAGGAAGAACGACAGTAAACAGCATATGGCATAGGGGAGAATAAACCAGAAGGGAAGTAAAGATCCCTGGGAACCTCGGGATTGGGACATCCGTACTCACCTATAGTAGGTGAGCCCCTGAGCGGTTCCGATATCCGAAGCATCCATCTGGAGGATAATTCCTTTTTATAGTCAGGAGCGTACAATATTGCTTATTTGGTCAGTCTGCGCTTTCACTCTTCAAAAGCCTGATTACATTCTTCTTTCAAAGTAATTTTTTCTCTCTTAATTTTCCCTTTCAAAACATTTGTTAAGGGGGCTGCAATTACTGGAAAATACTTTACGTAGAGAGCGTAATATCCCGCTAAGCCCAGAAAAGCTCTAATTTGCGTTTTTGTAGTGGGTGTTGGAAAATCAAATACGGCCTTGATTTTGGCTTTCCCGAGTGTTCGTACTCCCCCTCGTACAATATGTCCCAAATATTTAGTATGATTTTAAGCAAATTTGCATTTAGATGGCTTAATAGTTTTTAAGACTTCTATGTGATTCAAGTGATCCTCCCAATTCTGCGAGTAGATCGCAATGTCATCTAAATACGGAACGGCGAATCTTTCACAGTTCTCTAACACCTGTGACATGAGCTTACTAAAGAAATACGGGGCGTTAACCAAACCAAAAGGCATTCTTAACGGAACATAGGTTCCGAAACTTGTCACAACGAAACTTGTTGTGCTTGTTTACTGAGGGGAATTTGCCAGCGCCCCTTTGCTAAGTCAATTACGGTAATAAACTGTTGTGTTTGCACAATTGAGTTCAAACGTCTGTAATATATACAGTGACGAGGGTCTTTTCCCAGAGTTTCCACTAAGCTCATTGGAGAAGTATAGTCGGATTGACTGATCTCAATGATTTTTAAATCCAGCATTCTTTTTATTTCAGTTTTAAGAATCTCTATCTGGCGCTGAGAGGTACGATATGGTTTCGGCCTAACTGGTTCATTACTAATTAATTGTAGGTCGTGCGCGACTAGGTGCGTTTTTCCGAGTTCATTTGAAAAACCCCTTTGATAACCTACCTAGTAATTTTCTCAATGCATCTATCTCTAATGAACTGAGTCGATCCTCTAGAGCGCTATCCCTAATTATACCTTCAAAATCATACATATTTGGATGAGAGATTGGATAGGGAATTTCTAAACCCTCTGATTCATCTTCGAGTTTTTCTCTTTCAACAAAAAAACCTTTTGCCTTTATAGCATTTTCGAAACAGGGCCTCAGGGTTTCGCATTCCCTCTGAGACACTACAAATGAGTCCGTACTGACATTCAAAAGGTTAAAAGCTTCCTCTTCACTGATGTCAGTCAACGCTTCCTTAATCATTATCGCTGGATTCTCGGTGGTGACAATAGCTTTCGGTGGAGATTGTTTGAACCTCCAGCTGCGGGCAACCACCGCATTCAAATTCTTAGGTTGTTTTTGTTCCGATATAAGATTCTCGGTTCCGTTTCCTAACAAATAAACTCCATTATCTAGTCTGTCTATGATGACTGCTTTCGTCATAATGCGTTCAAAATCAGGGCTTTTAAGCTCTACTTTAGCGAGAGGAAGGCAAGTAAAATTACGGTTGTTTTACCCAGACGGTCTACCCTGTATAATCTTGGGAGCGGACATAATTACTACTCAATAAATCAATCGTCGCTCCTGAATCTCTCAGAATAGACATTTCTACATTATTTACAAGAGCCTTACTCATATAAGGAGCAAATAAGACTTCCGCATCTTTAGTCGTCCCTACACAATTTACGAACTCATTAGGTCCATTTTTTTTTTCTTAATTGTGGGCAATTCGTTCTTAAATGTTCAGTGGAGTGACAAACATAAGACGCTGGTGCTGTCCGTCTTTCAAAATTTTCCTTCCTCCAATTTCCCTTTGCAGTGGATTTTTTCCAATACTGGGGGTCGGACTTTTCACCGGGTTTATTTTTAATTTCTTTCATCGGCGAAGTAGGTCCAGCCCTTTCAAATGATTTCCGCTCGGGAATTTTAAAATTATTCAGTTTGCAGTTATGCCTGACAGATTCGTGTTAATCTATTTTTCCTGCTAATTTTAATGGGTCCACTAATTTTCCCCATTCGTCCAGAAAATGATCTTTCACCTCAATCGGTACACGACATTTAATCTGATCCGGGATCATAAGATTTTTCAAGCTTTCAAAATCTTTAACCTTTGTTCCCTTCAACCAGCCTTCTAAATAGTTTCGGAGTTCGAAAACTAATTCTTCCCATAATGCGCCGGTTTCTTTCTGATGCTGCGTAAATTTAATCGAAAAGTTCCCGGTTTCATTTTAAACCTATCTAACAAAACTTCCTTTACGTTGCCATAATCCTGCATTTTTTTCTTCTGGCTCTCTAATGACAATTTGTGCTAGATCTAATGGTAATAGTGAAATAAGTTGGGACACCCATTCTGTTTCCTCCAGTTCTGCCATGCGGGCTTGGCGCTCAAATAAGGCCAAACATAAAGAAATATCTGTGATTTGTGCATCAAATTCTTGCATAAGATTTTGTAGACGGGATCGGTGTTTATTATTTTCGCTTCGATTTGAAGTTACACTAATTGTTTCCGCGGCACTAATTATTCTTAATTTCTCTAATTCGAACTTCCTTTCTTCGGCTTCTCTGGCCCTAGCCCTTTCTTCAGCTTCTATAACTTCCAACGGATTTTCAACAAATTCCTTCTCAAAATCTGGGGAACTCTTAATCTTTCCGCATATGTTTACTACTGTATCAGCAGGGGTAATTTCAATCCCTAATTCTTGAGCTAACCTGGTCAGATCTACCATCCTAAATTTCGCTAAGAAAGCCATTTCCTTGATTTCTTTCTTTCTTTTTGAAATAAGGAATTTAACAATTGTCTATAAAACTAGATATGCACTCACAATTTCAAAACAAAACACAAAAATAATTTATTTTACATTAACTGAATACTTAAATTTACTTTCTATTCAACTAGATAAAAATGCACAGCACAATTCAAAACTACAAATCAGTGTCAATTTTTTTAAAATTTGTATGATAATATTCTACTATTAATTTCAATTAAGTTAAATACAATAATAATTCCTGACTAAAGTTTTACTTAACTTGATGATACTATCACTGACACTCGTGAACCTTTTTGAAGGTACTATCAATACCTCTTGGACGAGGAATTCCACATGTGATCTTTCTCTGTAGTCGCTAATGAACAGGTGCGAGACCACCCAGGTGAAAAGATTCACCATCTGGCTATCTCGAGGAGTTTAGTAAGTAACAGCGACGACACAGCTGGCTGTAAATGTCTTATCAGTACTGGGAAACGGGGAATGCTACAATATTCAAGAAAAATTAAAATGGGACCCAAAAAACATCGCTGCAACATCAGTATCGAGGTTCGCAGAGAGCGTCGTCAAATTCGAAACATAAATTCAGAACAAAGATAATAGGCATCAAGTAGATGAAAAATTACCAGAAAACATAGGGTCGCAGGTAACGTTTTCCAATGAAAATCCCAAATTGGGTGGAGATCGCACGCTGGATGCTTCACAGGAAGATGCACACTTTTCTGATTGTTTTATTCTCCGATGAAGTTTGCTTTATACTCCGATGAAGTGTCTTTAACACGCACAATGCGAATGTTTGGTGATCCCCACATCACTATCTCGTCGAACGCACCACACCAGTTTGATATTAACATCTGACATCTGTATTTTCTGGTAATTTTAAATCTACTTAATGCCTATTATCTTTGCTCTGAATTTTACTTTCGAATTTGAGAACACTCTCTGCGAACATCGGTACTAATGTTGCAACAATGTTTTCTAGATCCCATTTTAGTTTTTCTTCAATATCTTTAAAACTCCCCAGTTCTCACACTACACGCTTATATCAAATATAGAAAATAAATTCCTTACATTGTCAAGCTTTTATTTTTCTTCAAATTTTATATATTTGCAAATATGGTTATAAACTACTTTTTCGTTTTCTGTAATTTACGACCTCCTAGATCCCCAAATCCGCATGTTACCAAAAAAAAAATGCTTTCACTTAAAAAATTCATATTTGAAACACCATTTGTTATTTTTTTATTAATTCTTTAAGTTTCCAATAGTCCTCTGACTCCCTATATTTTTGCGATTTTCACCTACATCGTTTGGTTGAAACATCGTTTGGTTGACCCCATGTTGTATGGTGATTCTTTATCCTCTTGATTCCTACTATCAGCCATCTGAATTTGTCGATCGAATTCGGCAACATCCTGTAGAATGAACCCAATATGTTAGAAGCAAGATGGGTCAAAATGAAAAAGTGGGAAATTTTTTATCGAAATGAAAATTTATCTTCCGCGTTATTGGCAGAAAAATGAATATTCTTCCCGTAAGTGCGGTAGAAGCTATCTAAACAATTCCATATTTATGCAAGAAAAGGAATCTTGATTTCCCCTACTTTCGATTAATGGCCACTGTTTCCATCTTTTAATCCTTTCCAAGCAAAAAGTTTGTAGTGTTCTTCAAGGACACTCTTTAATCCTTCAATTCCGCTCCATAACCATTAGCATGTAGGAAAGTGTCCGGAAACGGTCATTATCCGGACACCGTTTAGGTCACCATTCCTTCTCATTTGTTTAGCGGATGCCGCCGAACATTTATCTTGGCTTTGTCCTTAGAGCCCTGAAGGAGTAGTAACGCATTCATAGTAAACGCATTGGCTCCTTTGTTTACGAATAGAAGCCTGGATAGTACACGACGTTTAATCAAATAAAGGATCTGGATGATGCGGACGTGTAGGGTTCTCTGTTACCCTTCTGCTCTAGTTTGAAAAGTTGAAATAATTAAAATTTTTGTGCCATAACTTTTGAAAATCAAAATGTGTTGCTGTACTTGAATTATTAATATTACGAGAGTTTCAAAAACTTAACTGGCATAAATACTTTTCATTTCCTTGTGTGCCTCCATCATATGATATAAGGAATTATTTTGCATAATTATCGAGTCATTTTAAAAGATAAAGCAAAATTCATGAATGATATGAATCATTGAGTTAAAATTTGTAATTTAAAGTTATCAATCAATTACTGCCCACAATATGTAACTGGGCTTTTTTTATTATGTGTTTCCTGACATATATTATTGAACATACATATTATTGAACTCATAGAATAAAGGAAGGCTTTACGTAAGAACTTCCATATCAAACAAAATTCCAATAATGTATAATTATTTTCATTTTATATTATGATGCTTTAATAATTCCTTTTCTACAAATGCTTAGTAATATTTTAATGTATTGTGAATTAAAAAGCCAAGTTTAGTCCATTTTTTGAAAGTCTTTGGTATTGTTCCTTGATAAAATACAATTTTCAATGATAACCTTTCTATATTGTTCTTAAATTTGATAGCAAATAATAATTGCTAATCTGATAAAATTTCTGACATTTAGCTTCATTACGAATACGCTTTTTTTTCCATTTCTGAAATAATAAACTAGCAAATATCTTTTCCCAAAATAATTGAATATCTGAGTTCAAGTAACTTTGAAAACAGATTCTGATTTATAAATCTTTGAAATTAGAAATGTTTCTGAAACATGAAAGAAACGGCCCATAAGGTGTTCAGTTTTTTCAGTTCAGTCTTTATAACATTTTTATTTAATCAAACCATACTCATTACGTATAGAAGGAATTGTGATAAATATACCTAAATGCATATTTTTATCATTAAATCTGGGATAAATGAGTCATATAAAATGCTATAGGCTTAACCTAACGTAATCTGCAACTCGGCTTGTATATGCAGTATAAAAATGATTATAAAAATATTAATATATGACCTTCTAGGAGCATTCTGCTCAAAAAAAGGAAATACTATCTTAAATGCAAGTATTAAAAAGTATGCTCTCAAGAATGATACGAAAAATAATAGTTTATGCCTCATAACATTTCTACGATTACAGTGACATAATTTCGAAACTTTCAAATGGCAACATTTGTTTTTTTCATGAAAACATGATCTCCACATTAAAGAACTTAAAACAGTTGGAATGGTAATTAAAACGCGAAAAATGGTGATGCTAGGCTGTTAGACAAAAATAAATACAGAAACAAGTGGAAATAATAATTGCTGGATTTCTTAATACAAGAATTGCTTTTTCATTTACATCAGGCTATACCGTTTCTTTTCAAACTGACATAGCCTATCGAATTTCTGTCATAAGAAGAAAATGCGAATGAAACTTTTGAAATTTTGATTTCGATTTATTTCACTTTGGGTCTAATTTGCACAGAGGAGAAGCGATAGTTAATGGACGTCTGTTTACATCACGATTTCAGAGCAAAAAGACAGAAATTTTCCCCTTCACTGATTTTGCTATTATATTCTGATTGGGATTTCTTTGCCATAGGGATACTACTTAGACAAGAGAATCTTAGGTTTCTTTCAAGTGCAAGTATATGCAAGTGTTAGGGATTTTTTTCCCTTCGCTCAGAACGTGAAAAATTGCTAAAGACGTCAGGTTTTTAGAGCGCATGTTACAAATAATTAAATAAAATTAGGATTGTATGAGAAAATAAGAGAATATTTCAAAATGAAATTAATAAGAGCTAAATTAAGACAAAAATTAGAAAATTATCAAGTTTTAAATTAGATTTAAAAAATAATTATGTGTGTGTGTGTGCAATTCTTTTTAAATTATTCATTGGTTCAAGCAAATAATTTCAAGAAGTCGTCTTTTTGTACAATTTTTTTGTCTTATAAATCTGAAAGATGATGAAAGAGAACCGATCCTCGAAATATATTTGAGCATTTCATTATATAAATATTTTTTTCAATGTTGATGAGCTCTTTCCTTAATTCCTGAAAGTCTCTGAAATCAAGCAATGTAATACAGCATTTCAAAAGAAAAAAAAAACCCGCAGAAATTTGAGACGTTAGGCGATTACGTATGCAAATCTTTTCTCCATAGTAATGATCTATAATAACGACAGAAGACGATATGCATTCAAAATGATTTTTTTGTGTCTGAACTGTTTTTTTCCCCTCTCCTTTTATTAATTTGCATCAGGGTAGATCTGTGTGAAGAAATGGGTATATAACATATTTTCCAACCTAGCTCGTTTACCTCTAAGAAATAAATTATTAAAAAAAATTAAGATATCCTTGCACTGTTTTTTTTTTCTTTCCTCTTTAATCAACCATCGCCCTCTAGGCATTGGGTTATGAAGATACGGAAAACACACAAAAAATTAATCTTTTTTAGTTTTGCTATCATTATTAATTCGACCTCTCACCTCTCAATTCTAATTATGTTGTACAAACAAAATGCGTAGAAATTCCCGGGCGTAGAAATGCCCGGCGTCCCGGTGTTGTCTGTGTTGCTATGGCAATCGGCTGTGACGTCATTCGGATGCCTTCCGGAATTTAATCTTGAAAGGCGAATGCGCGGGAATTATGCTAATCTGGGCTGCACCCGATTTAGGGAGGGATGGGAGGGGGGTGAAAGTCTGAAGAAAATACCCGGATGAATGATGGAGAAGAAAGGGAATATTAAAAAATGAATTTGCATAATCGCTACAGTGTCAGAGAATTTAATATTTTTGCTCTTCTGCTTTTAGATGCCGAGTTTCGTAACAATGGAAGTCTATTTTTGATCTAAAAAAAAAAAAATGGCACTCGTGCATTTTGGAGAAATATAGGAATAGCAGAAATTTTGATATTCTAAGCTCCAAACTCTGTTTTTTAAAATCCATTTTTGATATGTGAAAAACTCCTTTTTATGCAAAAATATTTATTCTTATGTTATTTATATTTGCATAACATAGTTATAATAAAAATATGGAATTAGTAAATAATTATTAAAATTCAGAACAGCAATAAATCACTATAGAAACCATAAAAAGATAGCAAAATAATTTCTAACCTTCATTAAGCAGCATTTTGAGAACATAACACTTTTCGTTCAACATTTCTTGATTTTTTTACGCAATTTATACTTGTACTCCAGTGCAATCATTCCTCTTTAAATGCGTGAATTTAAAATTTTTAGAATTTATTTAACTGTTTGACTAATGAACTAATTTAGTTCATTTAAAATTTTTATTGGCCCAACTATGTTTATATCAAAGTTCCTAAATGGGTATGAATGCAGATAATAAAAACTGTACCAAGACAAAAATATTTCCACAGGAAATAAATAAACATAGTCATAAAATATTTTCGTAAATGCGTGATGGTTTTCCCAAAGCTGATATTGTTTCTTACTCCGTGAAAGTTATCTAGCTGCGAGTTATCTAGGTTTTGTAATTATGTGGCAATATCATTTTAAACGTCAAAATTCTTCGAGGATCGAATTCATTTCATTTATTCCATCTGCAGCTATAGATGTAGACACTAATCATATACCAATTCCAGAAAGTTAATTTGCTGACGGACAGCTTTATCTCTCTTTCAAGCTTTAAAAATCTTATCTTTCCCAGGGATGGGAAAGATAAGATTTTTAGAACATTCTTAGATTCATAGATTAGAACATTCTAAGATTCATAGAACATTCAGGAAAATTCAAATTAGAGTAAAACTAAACCAGAAAATCGTATTGATTTGGATTCCAAATCTTGGGGGGAAAAAAGCAGATAGTCTTACAAAAACGGTCGTGAATTGATATTGCTTTATCTCACATTGCTTTCTGGTAATGTGAGATAAAATCACACATTACCAGAAAATCTCCCTCCGCGTTATGTATAACACTTATCAAAATAGCAAGTACCAAGGAACTTGGGAATATTAATTCCTTTTATCTATTGCAGAGAACACAAGAATACCAAGCTAATTTGTCGGATAGTTAACAATCGAATCCTACTGAATGAGTTTGGAGCTTATGACAACCTTTATTTTTTCTCCTGTAACTAAAATTACAGCCATACGCCATATCTCCTTGCACTGTTTGCAATAAACAACTCAATGAAGAAACTTGAAATTAGAATAAGTTTTATCTCAATATCATCAATCCATATTGTCAGCGCTGCCGAGCTCTCTCAATTTCGATTCCACAACTGGAAAGAAAAGTAAGTCAAAAACTGTCCCCCTTCATCAGCAAGTATAAAGGAAAATAACTGGTATGACACCAAATTTAACTTTGAATAAAAACATTTAATTGACATTCACTTAGGACGACATACGAGAACAATACAATACAGTTTAATACAAGAACAATGTCAGGCGAACTCTTTTAACACCAACCCTCTCTTCGTCCCCCGTTCAACTCTTCTCTTCAGTTCGCTTGTTGTTTCCCTGCTTTCGCAGCACCCTCACAAGTATAGTCTTTTAAAATGGTTTCTAAAAAATTATTTTTAGTGAGAACCATCTGCAAATTTTTCTTTTACTTCTGAAATGTTTTGAAGTTTACTAATTTTTATATCTTCTGAAGTATTTTGAATTTCTGAAATGCTTTGAAGTTTACTAATTTTAATTTCTTGACATTAGGGAATGCCAGCCTTTTTTGCTGAAGCGAGATTCCAATCAGTTGGTGCATTAAAAACAGAATTATTGATTATCTAAGACCAAAATGACTTTATGTGCCTTTTCCTGACATTAAGAAAAAATATAATCTCTTAAAAACTCCGCTAAGGTCCTAGAAACTCCAGGTTTCTCTCATGGCCAGTTATATGTAATCAAACTAAATAAAGTTGGAACTTGTAAAAAATTTAAATGTCTAGGTGAGGTATTAATATTGAACATAACATTAATTCTGGGTTTTAAAAAGTTAATTTAACGCTAATCTAAGGGGTTCTGGCCAATTTTCTGTTAGAATGGAAAGCATGTTGGTCACAGAGCAAGGCGGAGAACCATTAAGTCGGATCCGACGCTTTGTATCAGATGCACAAAACGGTTTCGATACCAGTCTGTGGATCTTGTTGAGTTTAATAAACAAAAGATAAATGAGCAATGATTTAAATTGATGATGATCATCGTCGACATGATTTTAAAACTTCTTCTCTTGTTAGTTCATCGAATCAACGCTCCCAGTGGACATTTTCGAAACATGGAATCGAGCTCTTAGAATATATTTTAACAGCTATTAGTTCCTGAAAAATTTCTATTTTTCGATTTACGTGGTTTTTAAACCAAATCATCATTATACTTAAATGCATGCATATTGTCTAGAAGGAAATATTACAATTGTTTATAAATGAATAATGTTTCCTTTTCCTTATGTACAAAGTTCCTAGCATTAAATGCCTTTTTCGATCTAGAGAAATCTACAGTTCAAACTGATGCACGGAATGAAACTAAATTTCCTGTACAACTTGCACAAGGTATAGGAAAATAAATTCGGCGCATGAAGAAAGAAACAATTGGATCTGAAACTTTCTCGCCATTCTGAAATAAAAGTGTTATCCACTCCCCGTCCAATTGTGGAAGTTCGATGAATGCTCAATTATGTATTTTTAGAGCACCGCGCATGAGAGCTGCAAGTGTCACAGTATAATAAAGAAAACTTGTACATTTGTATTTTAAACACATGCACATATTAGTCTGCGATCTTTGGCGATTCATTGCTGGAATGCTGTTATCATACAAGTACCAGAAAATCGAATGTATTTACATATATCAGAGTGTATTTTGGATGATTTTTTTTTCTATCAATTGAAATAAAAATTTTATACAAACTATCATTATAATCACAAAAGCACGTAACAGATTTCATACAATAATTCATTGTATTCCCATTCTTGTGAATAAAAGCATAGATCGACAGATTCTCAATCCTTTGTCGAATTTGTTTCAAAATCTGATTGGAATTTAGACTTTAAATGTTAAAATGTACCAAATTTAATCCATCTTTCTTCTTTCGTTTTGTAGATATCAACGAACAGCTGGACAATCAGTCTCTGATTGGATTCTTCAGTGTAAAGATGTTCATTTCATTCATCGAGCTCAAAACGTTTTTTAATTTTCGAATAGTTAAAATTTCCAAAATGAGTTTTTCGAGGAAACGCTGAGATTTATGAGAATGTCGAATTTGAAGTTTTTAATTATTAATGATTTCTCTTTGTGTACTAGAGAGCAGAAGTGATGCTAAGGCAATGCTTTGGAGACAAGAATGAGCATTGGAAAGGGTGTACTTGGACAAGGAAATCCTAATGTCATTTATTAAATTATTATTTTCGGTTAGTTTCGCACTGTATGCCATTCATTCCTCTGGGTGCAAATTTTTTTATTACTCGAGCATGAACGAAGCTGCCCTTTATTCATATCCCGCGCTTTCATTGACACTTTTTTCAATTCCAATAGGGTCAAGATCTCTGCTCCCGGCGGCTATTGTTGTGGATATTGCTTTCTCATATGTGGAGAACACAAAGGGAAAGTATAACAAGTGTCAAAAAATTCCAAGTCCTGAGTTCGAAAAACACATTTTCGGGATTTTGTTTGCGTGTGAGCACAATACCTAAAATACATTCAAAAGTCAGCGGACGAAATTTGAAACACGGTCTTCACTCTATATTTATAGAGCTTCATCAAATTCTGGAAGAAATTCATGCAGGGGAAGTGTGTCTATCTGGCTGTACGAATAAAAATAATTGATAACTACAAAATGTACAATGTCAGATACATAAAATGTCCGATAGTTACAAAGCATAAAAAGCCACACATATAAAAATTGGCACACAAGTGTAGCATTTGTAATATAGATACATAATAAATTTATCTTGGGATTGATCTCCGTCGATCTGTTTTTGCATGCAATGGTTAAAAATATGAAACATTTTATGTAAATGAAATTGAATTCACAGTTTTAGTATCGAAAGTGCAGATTCATTGCAAATTTTGGATTCATTCAAAGAGTTGACAGCCTGTCTATCTATACTTTCTACTTCATGTAAACGCGATAAATCTAAAACCCAATGATTTTGAATAAATTTGGATGATATCTTGTTACTACAATTGTAATTTTATGTCATATTTTAATTTTATTCGGTAAGAAAACAGGTATAGAAAATATATAATATATTTCCTGGTACCTATTCTAGAAAGGAATTTCCAAAAAAAGTATATATAATGCTAATATAAAGTAAAATAGTAAGTATTTTATAGCTAAAAAGACAGAATCTATATATACAATGGACAGAAAAAATTCATTTCTCTTTTAAAACCCTGATGACTAAGATATTCATCCTCCAAATTTTTAGTAGTATCTAAAATTTTAAGAGTAGGAGTAATAATTCCGTTTAATCGTTCGCTAGCTAGTAGCAAGTTTCGAGCATTCCACGTATCTCAGGATCCCTAAATGAATTTGCAATGCTTTGCTGCCATTTGAATTTTTTTAGTGCTTATGTCTGTCATTCTATACTCGCCTAATAGTTCTGCTTCTGCCAATCTCCTACCATTTCTTCGCAATGGGAGGAAATTTTATCTAATATTTTTTTCTGGCTCTGTAATATCTATAATGTACAGCAGTTTAACATTTCTTACTACCTATTTGCTAAATCCTTCCTCTATATCTGTTGTCCCAATTTCTGCAGCAATTTTCACTTCAATTGATTTAACTGGTTTTCAGTGTATAATTTACTATACAATTTATCTATTGTTATAACGAATAGTATCACCCATACAGGAAAAAAACAAAAACAAAATTTCATTCAATTCGCCACCTTCAGTTGCAAAATAATGTTTCAACAATGAAGCTCTCATCTTAATACTGGTATGGCATTTTTTTCTAAATTTAAATTTCTAATCTCTAGTTGATGTTATTTTCTGTATTCATGCATGCTCACTTTTAGGAAGGAAACAAAAAGTTTGCTTATTTTAGTTATGTTAACGTCCCATTTTAAACCGACACAAGGGTATTTTGGGAGGGACCTCCAATTTTGAGCCATGGTCAGATGACACCTGAGCTGGCACCCCCTCTTCAAATTTCCACAACACACCAGCGGGAGTATATTTGACCCCGAAACATTTAAAGTGCAACAGACCCGCTTACACGGTGCTTCTTCGATGAAATGAGGTCACGAACCTGAAACCCTTCGATTCCGAAGCTGAGACTTTACCACCAAGCCCCCGCAGCCATCAAAAGTTTTGAGGCCGTTTTTGTTGCAATTTTTTTTATGATTCTGCTCTTAGCTATTTCTTACTTTAAGGAATATAAATCTTGTGGTGAGATTATCGTTTTCTGAACTTAAGTGTATTTCGGATATTCTGGTCTTTCTTTTTATTTCACAGCTTTTACTTAATAAGGAAGGACCTTTATGCTTAATACCACGTGATTTGCACACACAGTTTCTTAAGTCTGTAAGTATTCCTATAAGAAATTACACGAGTTGCATGTTCAGTGTTGTAATTTCTGCAGATACTTGAGATAAAAATATCAGGTGTCCTCTAGTCCCGATCTCTTATATAATTCCCTTTAAAGAGGTTTTTCGGTTTATTTGTTCATAAAAGATTGCACCTCTGTATTTTCCATTCAAATGTTATTCAGAAATACCCATATATATTTTGGAAATTATAATTATTCGCTGTTGTACAATTTTCCTATAAATAATCAATGCATTAAAAAATATAATATTTTAAATATCCTTCCTGGATGGAATAGCATGACCAATTCGAAAAATACAATTCAAAAATACCTCGATTTAACGCTGATAAATTACCAATATACGTGATAAAATATAGAAATTCAAGCCTCTTGTCCGAAAATCGTACAATGATCATACTTTAAGCTTGATTCATGCATCTTGCCTTCATTTGATTTGATTGCATGCTTTTTGTTATTGTTATTTAAGGAATTGTTATATTTTTATATGGAATGAAAGCCAGTTGAAAGTACTATCTTGCTAATGAAAGCGAAACTGAAAATACTGTTTAGAAAACAACAGAATTTGATGTAAAAAACAGATGCCAGCCTTGATTCATTTAGCTGTCGTGTTTTTGATTTAAAAAATTAACCATCTTGTATACCTGGTTTCTTTTTACAATAAAATGGAGTAATGCTATTTTTTCTCTTCACATGTGTAGTCCATTATTTCCTATACATCAAGACAAGATGCTACATTTGAACAATTTGATTAGTAGTATTTTTGAATTATCATTTTTATACGTTAATAGACGTAGATTGACTCCCCCCCCCCAGAGCAAAAAGATTTAAAATATTCATAATCCTCAAAGAGGGAAGTATTTACGAATAGTCGAAAACGCAAATAAAATAATTCCTTTGCCTGAGAAGAAATGACGACAGTTCAATATTTATTAAGAATTTTACTCGAATTCTTCCATTTATTTTTGCATTCACAATTTATACTTCTAATTACATTTTTTAACTCCACATTCAGAGATTTTTGCGATAATTAGAGATTAATTAACAAATCTTAAAGGAAGTCTATTTCGAATACCTACTAATTAAGTATACGAATGAAGGATTTTTAAATGAATAAACCTCATTCCATTAAAAGGAAATAAAGTACGATGAAAATCTCATTCAAAAATTCTAAAATAGTTTTCCAGTTTTCAGGGGGGTCATTAATAATTATCTGGTTGCCAATAGCAACCACTCTTTCACTCTAATTAGTAATTCTTGGGTGTTTTAAATGCTGCTAAAAATGAGAGTGTCTCTATTGATTGGAAAGCATTAAAGTCACACTACAGCTTAACTGGAGGGTGAAAATGTAGATCTGCTATGCGACTAATGATTTTGTGAGCTTCTACAAAAGAATGATTAGTTGCAATTTGCATAGATTGAATGCGATTTTTAAGTTTATTAGAAACTTGGTCTAAAATTAATGGCATTTGTCATTTTGAAGGTCTTAAACGATTCTTCTGCAATCGCTTTACGAGATATTTGATAATTGCTGAATGAAAAGAAGGTTTGAGATGATTAATGAATTACTGTTTTCTATAAATATCTCAAAATATTTAATCTTAGAAAATTTTCAAATGATTATTTGTATATTACAGATTTTTCTCTGGGCCTTTTCTGTCTATATACTTCTGCAATACGTTATATGTGCTACCCAGGTAGCATAGCAAATATTGTGCGATATTATTCAGTACGCAACAATATTTTACAAATACTGCTTAATATTATACAGTATTTAACGAAATATTTGACCATTGGGACATTTGCATCAAAACTGTTGATCAGTGCTGATAATTTCAACGAAGATCCTTAAAGAGAAATATCTCTCTCCTTTGAATATTACTGCGACGACTTAAATCACGACGAAGTAAATAAATGAAATTCATTAATATTCTAATCACGAAATTGCAGATCAGTTTTCATATTCAGCCATACGATTAAAGAAAAAAGTCCATAATGCATTTCCGAATTTCTTCTCCGAACTAGGCAGTGGCAAATAAAAGAAATTGAGAGGCGAGTGCTTGAACTGGTGTTTAATATGTAACAAACTACAGGTAATTAAGAATATTCTCGAATAAATTGTACTAGGTTCCGGAATTAATAATTAAATCTCATAATCTTGCAATTTCAAAATGTTGAACGTTAATGCTCCATTCGACCTCAAGTTGAGAGGAAGATTCCATTCCACTTGAGTGGAGGGTAATGACGTGCAACATCGGCTCCTATGAAACGTTCCCATTCACTGCACTCCAACGCATGTCTCGGGAATTTAGATGAGAATTGTGAATGATATGGATTTCAATTGAATTATAGAATTGCGAGGTCAAACATGATTTTCCCATCCAATTTCCCTACATTTGAGGGGGTCAGAAACACGGGGATCTGATTTATGATCGGTTACATCCATCAGGGAAGTTCGTTATTTAACTTCATATATCGTCAGTTTTTACCTGCAATTTTTATGATCAACCTATTATGATGATTGATTTTGGATGTCGATCAGTCGATTAAAGATATGGAACACAGTCATAAACTGCACTTCGTTCGATGGAACTAAAACCTATCCTGCAATTATTTTTCTAAAATATGTTGTTCTTCGCATCTGTCTATTGTTCATTTTGAGAATTCGATAATCTGTTCGAGTGGTGATTGTTCCTCTTCGATTTTTTAAACATATGGGATGATTGCAAAAAATTTCACGACTAGTTCTGTAGCACAGCAAAAAATAGCAATATAGGATCATGCTCTCAATCAATCTTGCAATCACAATCAAAACACTCAAACCAAAGTACCAGAAGGCATAGCTTTATTATTCCTCATTGGCAAAGCAACTTTTTTTTATTGACCACGCGATTTATCGCCTTTACAATTCGAACATGAATAAAGAATAAATGTAAATTTTTGTGTGAAACTTTGCAAATTTACTTCAGGACATTGAATATGACGCAGCAAGATCATGCAGATACTGCCAAGAATCATTCAAGTGCTTTAAGTGGTTCACGGGCTTCAGGAGATAAAGAATTTCCCTGGAAGAAAGCGGGAGATTTCACACTCATAACAATAATCGGAAGTGGTCTCCTTAAAACTTTCCCGCATGCTCTCTAATAAAGGTGAATTTGTGATTTAGAGACGTTTTCCCCCAACTTAATGGAACCAAATTTGGCACAGAACTGCAATTGCCGTCACAAAATAACGTACCAAATTTGATCTATTTGATTGCATTTTTAAACTATTGCCTTTAAATGCTTCTAAAAATACAGACCGACATATCTTGAACCCCCTCTTTGGATATGGCTCAAAATAGATACACAATAGATGTGAAATCGAATTTTATCCATCTTCCTTTTGCTGTTTACTTACATTCGGGCAGACATATTCTCTCTGTATCGATTTCACTGAAAGTTTGATAGAAATCTACAATTCTGGTACGAAGTCCATTTACCAGATTTCATTCTTCTAGCTGAACGTGTCGTCTTTGTTATAGACAGATATTTTCCACAAGCGTGTTTTACGAACTCAGGAAGGTCTAAAACGTGGAAATTCGTCATAAATTCAAAATCGCTTTCTTTTCTTTGTTTTTACGTATTCAATACTTTCTTTATACTTTGTGCAAGATTAAGTAATAAAGTACATAACACGCGGAAGTGGACACATAAGACGAATGACAGTAAATCATTCAGGAAAGGAGGCTACTGTGCAGGTGTCAGTTTTCTAGCATATAAATTGTTTCTTTAAAACAGAGCTTCGTATTGGTTTCTTTAAAACAGAGCTCGACTTGATACCGCCTCATACTTCCACAGTATGACACATATTGCACTCAGCTTCGTCTGTGGGGGAAAATTGAAATGCTTTTTAGATGTCTCCTTTAGATTCCCCGAAAATGAAACATGCTATAGAATTTATAATGACGATAATTAATAACCAAATTTAACTTAGCCAACTAATTGTGTTCATATTTACATCCGTATGAATAAGCAAGCACTTACCAAGACATCTG
>JAPMOR010046952.1:1225254-1341003 GCA_026543865.1 Argiope aurantia | reverse complement strand
ACTAATTGTGTTCATATTTACATCCGTATGAATAAGCAAGCACTTACCAAGACATCTGTTTAAAAAATCCCTTGATAAAAGACTGTATTTTGATGTAAATATGACATATTAAAATCAATTCCTACAGATTCATTTAGTAAATTATTTATATTTTATTTGGAACTTTCAAATTTACGTACACGCGAATAATTAGACCGATATATAACAGTTAGACCTGTTCAAAACTCTCTAGCAATAAAACTATATGACGAATTTCATTTATTTGGTTTATTGTATTTTTCATTTATCAAGTTCAAAAAGGCTTCCCCCTTACTGAAATTTCAGAAAGAGTATAATTTGATATTAGATCAATCTATCAAATTTTATTTTTAGCTAGCTATTTTTTTTTAAATTTATCTTGTTTACAGGTAAATAATCGTAATTTTACAATATGCTTTTTTGGATTCTGGAACTCCTTAAATATCAAGTACCACAATTCATTCCCATAAGACGAGCGTCAGTGAAAGGTGCAACACAAAATTCTAGGTGCTCTTCTTTCACTTGTACCCAGTAACTTTCAGACTTCCATAACTAACGCAAGGAAAGGAATTTAGATAATTTTATTTCGTTTAATTCTTTATATTTTAGGTTTTCCTTCATTACGAACAGTGCTTTTGCATAATTCTATTCATTTATTGCATAATCTCATGGAGTAATGTAACATAGATTTGGAAACTCTGATTTAAAATGTACGATTTATCAAATTCTCGAATTCATATGCTCTCGAATTCGTATGCTTATGCTTATGCTGGGTTTGCACTCGGTCAGTAATAAGATAGCCAATAGGCAGCGCATGCGCAGAAAGGGACTGATTTCATAAGAGAGATTCAGACATTCAATGATTGGCTTTAAATTGCCGTTGGCGTACCTGAATTTTTCTTTTTCACTGAGTATTGAATTAAAATGCTGGATACTTACTCAAAGAAACATGGTAAAATAAAAACGTCAACATATCTAAATGTGGGAAACTATAGAAATAAATAAATGAACGCAACCTCGCATCAGAAAGAACAAAGAACAAAAATTGTCAGAATTAATCTATGATAAGTTATCAATTTTTTTCACGTCAAAAAACTTGCCAAATTCTGCAAACGCATGCGGAGTAAGTAAAAACACAATACAGTGCCATGTTGTTATCCCATCGGGACAAATACTTGCTATAAACCGAACAGCATTTTTCAGCCTTTCTACGCATGCTCCGCGTACTGGCCTTCATATAAATGGCCGAGTGTAAATCCGGCCTACAATACTTATTCATTGTTTTCATGAAAATAATAAAACAATTTTCTTCTTTCCATTTTTTTTTTTTTTTTTACCCATTAATGAAATAAATTCAGACTGATGTGGACGATAACGATTATTCAAGAGCATCTTAATTTTCGGGACTATAGTATTGACCATAGGAAATTGCGTGTGACGTTGCATTATTACATAAGACATGCTATATGTTATGGCATGCACAACTGCGTGTCACTGTAGCATCACATGTATCTATATATACCAATTGGCGCGTGCAACTACGCAAACTAGTAAATTGTTGCGAAATAACGAAAATGAAGCATTTTCACATTCGCGCATTATCACTCAGAGATTCGTTAAAAATTACAGTCAAGTATCTGAGTCAAAATAATGAACTGTAATTATATTTACTTCATTCCAATATATTGCACAAGAATCGTTGTTTGAAAAATAAGTGGCATGTGCTATTACATTGTGCTCAGATACTTACATCATTCCAAAATATGTTTAAATTCAGGGATTCCCAATGATTAAATTGTGTATGCGGAAGGAAGAAGTGGCTTTCCATTCTCACTATACTGAAGTTTATATGCACGAGGCATACTCTATCACAGTGGAATCTTTTGATGCCTTTGTCATAAATGTCACTGGATCGAATCCATATGATTCGTAAGATAATGCACATTTTCCAGAAGAAAAATGTAATGACCATTTATAGTTACGTCTACATTTACCTGCACTGCCAAGTGAATTTAAGCTATTGTTCATTATTGTTCATGAAAATTTAATCAATTGTTAATGAATAGCTGTCATTTCAATAAAGAATCTCTTTACAAAAAGTTTTATTATATATTCTTTCTGTGTGAATTTCGATATAAAAGAAATGTGAAAGAAGAATACAAAAGATATAGCTACTTAATTTTAAAAAGAATTTTCTTGGCATGTATTTTGATAATTAAATTTATTGTAGTTTTAAATAATTAAAATAATATTCTCCTTTTATTTAAAATAAAATCCAGACAATTTTAAAAAATTATCAATTATAAACAGGAACAAAGATATATTTTATATCCGTAGGAACGTTCCCAAAAATCATCGCATTTAGACCAGATGAAAGTAAAACATTTCCCTACATAAATGACATTTCACGTTGCTTTGATTTTAAAGTTGTTCCTTTGATGCTGTGATAACAATGGTTGTAAGTATCTATTTCATATGCTTTAAAGAAATTTTAGCTTTGGGAAGAACTTGATTTTCACTTTGTAAAAAAAAAAAAAAAAAAAAAAATAGGACCATGACATTCTCATCTGTAATTTTAAAACAAATTTTCGAAGAACCTTGGCAGGCTTCATTAAATGAAAAGTACTTTTTATCTACAACTTATCTTCACCGCTTTACAATATCTGAACTCATTAATCCGGTAATGAGGTAGATAACACCCAAAAAATACAGTAATAGTGTAAAAAAATAAAAAAAACTAGTGAAGAATCTTTTTAGAAACTGTTTTTAATCTTAGGAACGGGGAAAAAAATCGAAATATTCCCTCTGATATTTATCAGCGAATATTCACCGATGAATAATCTAGGAGATTTTTAGCTGGCGCACTTTCGCAATTCCACATTTCCTCTGGCAACAATCTAGTAGTGCTCCATTTCCGGTTCATGTCACGTGATGTAGGGAATCCAGTTTGGAAATCGGAAGTGGAAATCTCCAGTCCTGTCTCTAGTTACTTGAATTTCTAAGAAAGTGAACGATGTGCAAATGCGAACTACAGGAAATTAGTAATGTCTTAGTTCGAAGTGCGTTATTGCGTTTTAAATTTAAATTTTACTTTTAAAAAAGATCCAACTACCTGAGCAAAAAAAGACGATTGATTTGCTTGCTTGAAATCATTCAAATAAAAGATTTCTCATATTGAAATGTGGAAACACATTAATAAAACTGTTTTCGAGGCAATAAATCTGTGAATTAAATAAATTTCTATTCCAAATAGAGAAAATTTATTGGGCAATTATTTATATTATCAAATAAATATGACACATATTCTAATTCGTTTTTTTTCTTCTGGTAAATCAGAAATTTTTTTTTATTCTACTTTATCAGTTCATCTTATAATTGATTTTTTTTTCTGCTTTAACACGTTCGCTGCCACGATTCACGCCTGATATCCGGGCCATCTATCTAATTAGGCGACCCTTCTTGGCTGTCTTTTAACTGTAATAGAGAAGGAGTCGTCCAATAACATAAATGGTTTGGTACAATTACATATTATCTGTAATGCATGGGCGCGTTTGCGGCAATCAGTGTGTTAATCAAGTTTTGGAATATTGCATGCTACTACTGAACTTCATTCAACATGTTTTAATATAGTTTATACTATCTCACGTTTGATAATATGGATTTTTGTAGTACATTATTGCATTTCCTGTTTCTGAAATATTCTGACTGATAGTCGAATTCTGAAATTTTAAATAATATTAATTCTTATTGGCAATATAAAATTTTGATATTTTCGGGATTTATTTATCAATTAATAGATTACTTTTAATTAGGTTTTATTTTTATATGAGGGAGTTATATTTTTGTGAATATGAGAAAACTTTAGCTATACATTTTCGTATTAATTATAAAACATGAATTGTAAAATGTATCTAAGTTTAAAAAATTGAAAATAATAATTAATTAAATGAAAGAATCAATAATTTACTTAACTTATTTAAAAAATGGAAGGAGAAAGAAATATTTTTTATTAAAAATTTGAAAATTATAACAAAAATATTTATTAAAATGTTAGTGCATAACTAATAAATGAAGTAATTGAAGATAGAAGTAATTGCGATTTACTCCGTCAATATACAATTATTATGGAATTATCTGAATTATTATTATTCAGAAACTTATTCAGTATTTCAGCATTCTGCTAAATGGAATTTCGGCTTATCATAAAGCTAGGGAAATATTTCCGAAGTGCAAATCAGAAGAAATGACCGGTTATAATAGAATACTATTTTTATGAATCAACCATTATCCAGTCCAATACTATTATCCTTACACATACCACAGTTCCATGCCCAGAATAGGAAGTTCGAATCCAACCTGCATTAATTACGGCTAAAAATAGAACTCCTGTTCCATTAAGCATAGATAACGAAAAAATGAAACGCAGTAGCTTCGACCAACCTTATGGTGCGCTTTTATCGACGGCTAAGAAGGGATATCATCAACTTTTAGGTAACGCTCTCTGATGAGCTTTTAATTGAGTAGATTTAACCTGTCATTAGGCTACTCGAGATCTCGGATCAGAGCATTTTTATTTCTTTTATTTAAACTTTGCTGACTCTGCGGCTTTTCCCTTTTTTGGAGAGAAGTGGGGGGGGGAGGCATAGGGTACATGGTGTTGTAGGAAAGGATGATGGGGTAATTATCCAGTTTGATCCCTCTCGAGGAACATCTGTTCTATTTTAAAGAGATAAGTAAAGAATTTTCAAGCGTCTGAATTTAGGTGTACAATATTTTTTAAAGTGGGTTGTCTCTGATTTTACGAATGTAATAAGTTATTTCTTACGCATTATTGTAAATATAAAATACGGAATTTCACAGACTTTAGTTCTATTTTAGAAACTTTTCTGTAATCTGAATTTTAATGTATATTCCTTACTAACCAACATAGTTTTTGATAAAACATAAAAATTGCAAATCAAAAAATATATTTGTATTTCTCACAACTAGCCGATTGATAGGTGAATATATATTCTGATGATAATTAAGTGTGTGCCAAAAGTGGCGTTACATCGGTAAAAGATCATAAATAAAATTTAAAAAATAGAATTTAAATAGCTATCAAAGGACTAGCTATTCAAATTTTTTTCTTCATAATCTTGTGTACTAGAAGCTAAAAGCAGCCAAATAAATAAATAAATAAAAATTAAGGAGCAGGCATAAAAAGAAAAAAGTGGAGAGGTCTAAATGGCCCAAGCAGAAGAGTCTACATAATATTCCAACAGCATCATTGAAACATAATTTGTAAATAATAAAATTTACCGAAGATAGGCAACTTAAATTTAGAAAACAGAAAAGAAAAATTAAAAATAAAAAAAGCAATGAGAAAAAAATATAAATAAACAAAAAAAGCAAAGTGAAAAATAAAAATAAACAAATGAAAAAATAAACAAACAAAAAAATAAATATATACAATAGCTGTCTAAGGTAGAGTCCATGAATCAGGAACAAAAGGCCAGATAGAGTTCTTTTTGCATTTTTTTTCTTGTACTCACCAGGTACTGTCCACTTTTAACAGTTCTTGACAAACCAGGATAAATTATTATTCAATTTGGAAAATTCTGTTTTCATTATGATATAGGAAATTCAAAATATTTTGAGCTTCGAAAGTCAATTTATTGTTTAATAGAATTTGGGAAATATTTAGTTGATGTTTAATAAGTTCTCTCAAATGATGAAGGGATGGAAAATATAGTGTGGAATGTCATCATAATCATTACCATATCTACAAGCACAATTTCTCAAACTGAATCTTTTAAGATAATGCGGGCAAAGTGCATGGTTTGTAGTTAATTGGGCTAAATATTTATTGTCAATACATCCATTTCTTTTTACCTGAGATAAGATACTGATAGTAAAGCGACCTTTTTCATTATTTTCCCATCTTCATTGCCATTCATCTATGAGAATTTTACGAAGACGAGTTTTGATTGTTCTTTCAGATTCTCCAAGGTAATAGTCAATTGCAGGTTTAAGTGAAGCAGCTTTGGCAGCCAGATCGGCTTGTTCATTACCTTTGATGCCAATGTGGGCTTTAACCCAGTGTAAAGAAATATTCCATCTACCAGACTTTTAACATCTTCTACTGAATTATTTTTGGGGTTGAGAATTTGAAGAGCCTTTAATATACTAAGGGTGTCCGTGAATAGATGATAATGCAAATACGGTTTATTATGGTTTTTCCAATTTAAACCATGCCATGTTGCAAAATGTTCTGCTTGAAAAATTGAACAGTGATTTTCAAGCCTATACTGAAACTCCCTCAAAAACACAAAAAGCCCCACCAACTTGTTCATTCATTTTTGAACCATCTGTATAGATTGAATGCGGAGTTGTCACTGCAGAAACATCCCACTGCATCTTTTCAATCTTACTGGGGTGAACCCATCTATTTTCGTAACCAATCATTTTAGAGCCCTGAATTGTTTGGCCAAAAGCATTGATGTATTTATGGAGATTTTTTTTATCCAATACCAAGCGGTTTCAATATCACATATCAGATCTACTGGTAAAAATCCAATAATTATTTGTAAAGCTGCTGTAGATGTTGTACGAAAAGCCCCCGTTATTGCTAACAGTACTTTACGCTGATCTTTTGCCTTTGTCTATTAGTGCCCGTGCACCAGGCTGCAACTGCATATACTAAAATTCTTTCCAGGGCTCTTTTGTATAAAATGTTGACAATTTTTCCTGATATTCCTCTATTGTATTTGGCAACTGTAAGCCTATTTAAAATTTTAGTCATCTTGCTTCCCACATGATTTATATGGACCATACCATTTAATCTGTCATCAACAATAATCCCAAGAATCTTCACATTTCTTTTAAGCTTGATTGGTTTACCTGCATAAGAGCAATACGGAGGGTTATATGCGTTTTATCATGTGCAAAAGCAACCTTAAAAGAATTAGTAAAGAGTCCTTACTCCAACAATATAATTTTTCTAATGCCTAATAAACCATATCTTGAATTTTATGCTTGCTAGTTGTTGCCACAAACAGATAAAAATAATCAGCGTATGCAATTATTTTAGTATCTTCTCCAAATTTAATTTGCAGTGCTTAATTATCTACTGGAAGCCAATACAGAGGTCCAGAATTAGAGCCCTGAGGGCATCCAGTTGAATATTCTCTATTAAAAATTTGATCACCGTAAATTAGAAAAACTTTTCTGTCGTTGAGAAACTTGAAACCACATTAGAAAGGTTTTTGGAGCAATTCATATTTTTCAAATTGTGTAGCACTAATGGCCACCAAACTCGACTAAAAGCACTTTTCACATCTAAAGAAATTATAACATTATGTTTTGAGTTATTTCTTGCATCCGCAATCCAATTTTTAATGCAAATAATAGCTTCAGTTGTACTTTTCTCAAGAATAAATCATATTGATTTTGATGAAGATAATTATTTTTTAATAAATGATAGAATATTCTCTGTGTAATCATTTTATCACGTATTTTTCCCAAGGAAATCAAGAACACAAATAGGCCGAAAAGCTGCTGAATCTGTATCTTTTTTATTTGACTTGTTAAACAACACGTGCTACTTTCCATTTTGCAGGAAACTATCCATGGTGCAGGCATCTATTATAAAGATCAACTAAAATTTTGCTATTACACTTAAATGCTTCTTTAATAATTCCTGTTGAAATACCATCCGGACCTGGCGCTTTTTTATTATTTAAACTGTTGATAGTATGTTCCACTTTGAAAATTGAAAAGGGAGGATCATTTAGAGAATTTGGAGGAATTCGATTTTTTTTTAAATATTTTCATGAAAAAGCGTAGTATCGCCATCATCCGGGAGAAAGTGAAATTCAAGTAAAGCATCTATCGCTTCCTTAGGAGATTCGGTTAAAGAACCATCAGTTTTTCTAATTGCACTCAGTTGAAAGGATTTATTGTCTGGATTTTTCGCCATATCAAAATGAATTCCAAATGGCTCACTTGATGTCATATTTTCACATAAATTACACCAATCACTTCTTTTTGCCCAATATAAACACATTTTACACTTTGCCTCTGCTTCTTTAATCATTATTCGAAGATATTTCTTGTCTCTTATATCTTTGGCCTTAAACAATTTTCTTTTTGCTCTTCTCACATCATTTCTTAGAACCTCTAGTTTCTAGACCACCAATTATGTTTTTTCTTTAGATGCTTGTTTAACTTATTTAATTTACTGTTTTTACAAGCAGATATTATAGTTTTTGTTATATTCTCAACATAAATATCCAGGTTTTACTTTTATATATTTTTCATCTTTTGGAAATCTTTGGTAAGCAGAACTCTAAATTTTTGTAAATTTAAGTTTTCTATGTAAGTTCTATCATTTTTGAACATTTTTGATCGTTCAGTATAAAGTGAAAAACTTATGCTATTATGGTCGCTGCTAGTTGGTTCTAAATCAATTTTCCATTTAAAAATATTTTCTGATAATATAGGGTCACTAATGGTAATATCTATCCATGATCTTCCTAACGAACCACCAAAAGTTGGAGAAGAATTTTCGTCATTTAAGACAACAAGTCCTTTTGAAAAGAGAAATTCAAGTAATATACGACCCCTATAATCTTCAAAATCATCGCCCCATATTGTACTTTTTGCATTAAAATCTCCTGCAATCAATACTCTATCATGAGAGTGCTGTAAACAATTTTCCAATTCAATTAAAGTAGTTTCAATATCTTCTGAAGGAAGACAGTAAACTGAGATAATCATTAAGGTAGATTCGCAAAAAGGAATAGTTATAGCAATGACATTATTAGAAGAGAAAACCTTTATTGCTTGAAGATATTTATTGTAGACTATGATAAATTTTTGTAGACTTTTGATAAATTTCTTGAATGCATGCAATACTCATTTATTGATCTTCTGCTCCTTTATTAAGGTTTTTAGTGGCAGCAATTGCATGATGTAAGTTCAGTTGCACAGTTTTAAGTTCAGAAAAAAGTGAATTACACATATTGGATTCTTTTAACTAAATACTCAATTTCTTTCTCTAAAGTTGGGCATTCATTATCATTTGCATTATGTCATACATCTCTATTAAAACTAAATTTACTATTTGCTTCAATGCAATTCATACAATTAGGCGAATTTTTGCAATAGTCATGTTTTTGTCCCACTTGTCCACATTTTGAGCAGGTCTCCATATTGGAACAATTAGTACTTTTATGTTCGAATCTGTTACCTTTGTAACATTTCGTAGGTCTTAAAAATTCTTTGAGAGATAGTCGAGACCACTCTGAATAATTTTTTTTTCTCTCTCATCAAAAGTTTAAATGTTCGAGGCTCTGCTTGAATAACCCAATGACATTTATTATTGTTTTTACTATTTAATTTGAAGAGCCTCGAAATGTCTTCTTTATTTATTTTATTTTGCTTGCATAATTTGTCTAAGAGCTGTTGTTTAGAAATTTCAATAGCCACATCATAAATAATGCAGCGTGGTTTTTTCATATTGGGTTTCTTAATATCATTTTTTCCTTTAAGTTGAGGATTTACCTGAATTTCTTGAAGTAGTTTTTCTAAACTATTTGCTGAATCGAATTCGACTGCCACAACTCCTTTTTTTATTTTTTAATATTTTTTACTTGGAGCAATATTTTTTAACAAAGATGTTTCTTCTGAAGATATCTCTTTTGTTTTAGGGTAAATTAATGAAACAAATTTTGGAGGAAGCTTTGTAAATATTGTTTTAGGCTTAGCTGCTATTTTGGCATATGTAGATGTCTCCTCCGGATGAGAAGTAGCCATATTTTTGTCGTTATTACTATTGTTGTCTTGTAAGGTTTCAATTTTGCCATTTAATTGTGAAATTTTCTCCATTTGAGAGAATATAATTTCTTCCAATTTATCGAGTTGGGATTTGATTGTATCTTGTTCTGTCTTTTTAATTTTGGATTTAGTCTGAGTAATAATGGATACAACCGCATATCTAAGCATGTTAAAGCTATTTGTTCTTCATCCTTCTTTATTGTTTTGGAGGCATTAATATTTCCAACTGTCACTTCTACATCTAATATGTCAGATGGTTGAAACTGTCGGCGCATGACTCTGCGTTTTAAAATGCAGGTTGTAAACTCTCGATGCATAAAACAAACATTTCTTATTTAGGATATTACGACCAACGATTGAAAGTGTTTTAAAGAACTTAAAATCAAAACACAGACTACGTCAACTCCAAGTAATGGCGAGCATCACACTCGTTCTATTTATTTTTTTATACTTTGTGCGTCTATTCATCGTTCAAAGAAAGATAATTTAATGCATACTTCAGAGAATTTTACATACTAATCACTCCCTCCTCCTCTGTCAGTAGACATTGGTGCGTCGTATTTACGTCGGAGGTTTAAAAGTCGATTGCTTATTGGGAGGGGCAGAAGCATTCAAGCCTTAGCATGCTAAGTTTTTTTTTTTTTTTTTTTTTTTTTTTTTTTTTTTAAGCACGGCTTTTTTTTTATCTTCTAGTATACAAAGGTTGCTATGAGAAAATATTGACATCGGCTGAAACTTCGACATCAAGGTGATGATGAGTCTGTTTGTGTTAGAGCAACCTGAATCTGGGAAAGCCGGGAACGATAACTTAAAGACGAATAAGATTTTAAACAAATTCATGTATATCTGCATCATATTTTGGACGTCAAAATTGTTTGTCTGTCTGTCTGACATGAATCTAAAATCGATAACTCAAAATCACAAAATTGTAGTAAGATGAAATTTGGCATTCAGTTTTATTGCTATAGGTATAGATCTACTTCATATTTTGAACCAAACCAATTGAAAGGTTGACTGTTTATCGATCTCTCTCTTCTTGTGCAGGTCTCACCTTATATAGAATGTAATAAATTTATTTGCATATTATTAATGATATGCCACTGGCGAATGATTGTTACGAAAGTGTCTATTAGATTGCAGTTTTTCAGGGTTTTTTTATGGCGACTAATCACGCAGTTGCTGTTAATATACAGATACCAGAAAACTGAGTGTGTATTTTAAACTTCTCTTTTCCGACTGAGTGACACTGAATTTTGATACAGAAATACAATTCTAGTCACAAAATCACATACCCATTTCCGTATATTTAAACTATTGTTATATGCTTTTGAAAGGGCAAACTGACAGACGGTCACCCCTTTGATATACAGTGGCTCCCAAAATTGAGTATACACTATACTCTTTCTTCTTTAATTTTATTCTTTTTATATTAACATTCCTATTTATGGCTAATGTTTATAAGAACGACAAAATATACATTAACAAAAGTATTTGGCTAAAAAACAAAACGGAGGAATCAATAATATTTTTATTACAGTAATTTTTATGTCAAAGTTGCAAATTTCAAAGTCACAAAATTGAGTATACACCTTATAAAATATACGACTTGACTACCATTATTTATTTTCAAATGAATAAGCAAAATAGTTCTGTTATTTTAATTGGCAATCATTGATTTCCAAGCGAAAACAAACGTTTTGGTTATCATAATGAGCTCCAGAAATGAAACAAATGTTGAAATTAGGAAACTTTTTATTCGATTGTCTGAAGATGGTACATATCTATGAGAAATTGCAAGGGAAATTCAAAACAGTCACGGATGCGTTCAAAAAATTATCCAGAAGTGTAAAATGCATGGACAAATTGCTAATAAACTTGGAAGTGGAAGAAAGGAAATCCTCAGTGCCACGACCAAGAGAAGAGTTATTCGAGAGGTAACAAACAATCCTAAGGTGAGTGCTACAAAAATTGCTACATCTACTTCAAGAACAATTGGAAAGTGTGTTTCTGCAGAAACAATTCGAAGAGTAATCCAAAAAGCAAATTATAATGGTCGCGTAGCCAGAACAAAACCATTCATTTCCAAAGTAAATCGAGCGAAAAGAATTTCATTTGCTAAAAGTCATATTTCAAAGGCCCCTGACTTCTGGAATCAAGTAATATTCAGTTACGAAAGTAAGTTCAATGTTTTTGGTAGTGACGGTCGATGTTATGTTTTGAGAATGTCCAATTCTGAACTTCTTCCTAAAGACACCAATCCTTCTGTCAAGCATGGAGGTAGTTCACTTCTTGTATGGGGCTGTATGTCTGCAAAAGGAGTGGGAAATTCAGTTTTCATTCATGGAATGATGGAAAAAATTAAATATTTGGATATGTTGAAGAACAATTTAAAACAAAGTGCCCAGAATTTGGGTTTAGGGTCAAGTTTTCTGTTTCAACAAAATTATCCCAAACATACAGCTAAAATAGTTAAGTTATGGTTGCTGAATAATTATAAAATGCAATTGCACACCCCTCCTCAATCTCCAGATCTCAATGTGATTAAAACTTTGTGGGCGCAATTAGGAAAATCAGTTCAAAAACACGATATTATGGGCAAGGAACACTTAAAAAGAGTGGTCAAAAATATCCGGCCAAACAACTCACACTCTTGTCAACTCAATGCCACGCCGTTTAGAGGCTGTTGTTAATGCAACAGAATACGCAACAAAATATTAATTTATCCTTTTCTCTTTTTGTTGACAGATTTTGCTAGATGTATACTCAATTTTGTGACTTTGGAATTTGTAACTTTGACATAAAAATTACTGTAATAAAAATATTATTGATTCCTCCGTTTTGTTTTTTAGCCAAATACTTTTGTTAATGTATATTTTGTCGTTCTTATAAACATTAGCCATAAATAGGAATGTTAAGTTCAAAAAGAATAAAATTAAATAAACTCTTCCTATGTTTAAATCTGTGTACCAAATTTAATTAGTCTAACTCTCTCAGTTTTCTTATACTGTTAACATATATATTCGGACAAATGGACAAACAGACTTTTACTAAATGGATTTCATTCAAAATTTGATAGAAATCTGAAAATATGAAGTAGGGATTATACATCAAATTTCCTCCGTCTAGCTCAATGATTTTTTTTTAATTATCGTGTTCACAGATAGACAGACATAATTCCAAAAATTGGTTTTTCGAACTCTGAATCGTGGAGATCGGGTTCGAATTCATTCAACATTGTCTCTATTTTTTTTCCTTTGTATTCTTCATACATGAGAAAGTGAAATGTGTGAAAAGTAGAATAAGTACGACCCTAACATCGAAATCTTAGATCTATCAACTTTTAATGCCGCCGACAAAAGGAAAAATGTTAAAAATATAATTACGGTTCTCATTGTTGTGTCATGACTGAAGGGGGGAGATTCCATACGAATAAAAAAAAACCACCGGGAGTGATCTCCTTAAAACTTTCTGGCGTGCTCTCTGATGAAAGTGAATTTGTGTTTTAGGTGCTTTTTTTCCAACCAAATGAAACCAAAATTTCGCAAAGAATCGCAACAAAATATCATATCAAATCTGATAGATTTTATTGTATTTTTGAGCTATTGCGCTTACATGCTTTTAAAAATACACACCGACAGACGTTTGCCTCCTGTTAGATTTGGTTCAATATTGATAAATATGTATACTATATATTTTAAATCTATGCATTGAATTTCATCTATCTAGATCTCTTTGCTTTGTATAATCGGGTTTATATGTAATTGAACAGCCGGACAAACAGACTTTCTCTGAATAGCTTTTGCTTAAACTTTGATAGAAATCTATATGTTTGGTATGAAGAGCATATACCAAATCTCATTCATTAATTTCAAAGCGTTTTCTTTATTACTGATTTATCTCTTATTATCTCTTCAATCTTTGTTACAGACTTACAAACATAATGCCAAAAATGGGATTTTCGAACTCAGGAAAACGCGGAGATTCATCAAAATCTCCGGTTCGGATTTTTTTAGTGATGGCAATACTTTTTCCATACTTCGTGCGCGAGAAAGTAAAATGTGCAAAGAACAGCCACATTGGAATTTTTTCCTCCCGAAATGTTGTCAATTGATTATATGCAGATAAATGACTATTCCGTGGACAATTTCTAATCATTTATCATAATATATAACATTTGGAATGAAAAAAAGTATCTGTGAAAAAGTTTGAGCCTTCAACAATATAATTTTTCGAATCACAACCAACGCTTGCTTGTCCCAGTAAAAATAACTAATCCAAAAAATGTTACTTTTGCGTGAATTAAGTGCTTTTTTTTTTTGTACAAATGGAAGTTGTTTACAAAGGAGCCTTCTCAACACACAAGCCATTCACCGGAAAAGTCCGTTGTTTAAGTATTGGGAAACAAATTTAATTAGTGTAAGAATATTTTCCTCTCTCTGGTTTGAACATAACTTCTGTGTTTCATTTGTTGAAATATTCTTCGTTCTCTCTCAATTCTTTTCCTCCAAAGCTGCATTATTTCCTTCTTTTTATTATTAAATTCTCCTTCCTTTTTCTAGTAAAAATTCAGTTCAGTGAGGATTGTAAATATTTTTAATGACAAATAAAATCTTTTATTTCAAGAAGGGCTATTAAACCTTTTCCGCTGCCAATAATTGTTCCTTCTGAATATCAATTTACAGTAATTAACTAGTAATTTCTTCAGTTATCATATCTAAAATGCTTAAATTCGTAAATAATTGCATTGTATTATTGTGAATATAATAAGACGGTCACAGAATACAATGTCTTTTAATATTTTTACGGAACTTCAGGGGCTCTTTTCCGATTTGCTGATCGATAAAGAAACATAATCAGTAGGTCTTAGCAACAAAATACGACTTTTATTTACGCGAAGACAAGGACACAAAGACAACGAATATTCTACCGAGACGAACACAAGCAACACACAGAAGCACACTACAACAAACAGTAGCCCACAAGTAGTAATCGGTAATACAAACAAGCACAGCATACAAAGCTGCAGACAGAATTCAGCAGGAGAAGGGAATCTGCGTAACTTCATAACTTCATCTACGATATCTCCAATCGTCTGCAATTCTCCACTGTCTCCTCGCTTTAGCTGTATCCAACTGCCGACTCACTACTGCACGACTGGCTACTCCTTACTCAACTCGAAGCAACTTCTACAATAAATACCAGGACTCGGCACACAGTCAATTCAGCAATCGCTTCAGTTCCAACAACGCTTGCGCTTCCCCAGATTTCTACAATTATGACTCGTTTCACGACTGACTTGGGCTTGAAACTGTCGACCTTTTAAAGTTCCAGAGAGAGAAGGTTCTGGAACAATCTGGCATATCTCGCTTTCCATTGGTCAATAGCTAATATTCTGGAAGTTTCCAATAATATCTATTTTGCCGCCAAATTCGTCTCCAAATGATAGCCAAGTCCTGAGATGACTGATTCCGTATCCAATAAACATCCAACAGAGCTGCTTGTAAAGAGGTATTTCTATTAAAGGAACTAACCATGCTGAGAAGCAACATCACAGATTTGTAACCATATTATAATTGACTACCATTTTATCAACTAGCTAATATGGAATTCATTAATTCTATGGTGGTGGTTCCAATTTCACATAAAACAACAGCCATGGCTCAGGAATATCATACGAACTTCATTGAAGTAATCATGTTAGCTGCTGAGTCTGAAGTCCGACATAGCTTTCCGTTTCTAGAAATCCTTAAACGGAACTAACTCAAATTTGTCTTCCTCATCGAAAGATAGAAAAGAAATAACCCGATCGCAACGATTCATTTTAAAACAAATATCCGTCTATCAGTTTTTGAATAATAATGGTTAAAGCAACAGTCAAAAATTACATTTCTGGTAGACCACCTAGTCACGTATTTGTAATCAGATTAATTTGCACAAACTAATAATATTAAGTAATTAATACCAATCAGCTTCTAATTAACAAAGATTATACATACACTGGTGTGCAAAACTTAAGCAACAGGTATGTTTTTTGCCATAACTTCACGAGAAATCATCTGAGAGACATGAAATTCAGAAATGAGATACAGCATTTTGTTCTGAAAGAATGACGAAAGCATAGTTGCGCAGAAATGAATACAATGCATACAGTATGGAATCAAACAAAAAAAGACTTCATTGAATTCATAGTATCGTTACACATGATTGTCTGTCCAAGAGGAAGAATAGCAAGCAGATCCTTAGGATATGCCCTCCCCTTACTGCAATGGTTGCTTCGCACCGTCTCCCCATACTCAGCACCAGATTGTCCAACAGTTCTTGAAGTAAGAGTGCTCATTCCTCAATCAGCATCTGTTTAATTTGTCAGGTGTTCCCAGGAGGAGGTAATCGTGCCGCAAGGCGTCTCCCCAAAGCATCCCACACATGTTCTATCGGATTTAAATCAGGGGAGCACGCCAGCCAATCCATTCGAGTGATATCTTCACTTTCCAGGAGCTCCTCAACAGCATGAGTCCTGTGTGGCCGTGAATTGTCATCCATAAAAACGAAGTCTGATCCAATGGCACCTCGGAACAGACGCACATGAGGAAGGATCACCTCCTGACAATGTTCCAGTTACAGAACCTCTGTCGAAAACCTGGAGCTCAGTCCGCCCGTTCATCATAATGCCTCCCCAGACGACAACTCCAGGACCACCGAAACGGTCTCTTTCCGTGATGTTACTGGGATGAAACCGTGTCCCGACCTCTCTCCAAATCAACTGGCGTTGGGAATCGCTTGGCGTTGGGAAATCGCATAAGTTTTTCATTACTAATTCCTAAAATTATTAAGAAATCAAAGTTGTACAAAACTGATTTAAGTATATTATCTTATGCAACAACAATTATTATTTTGCCTTTAATTTTTTTTAAACATATTGCTAACGATACTTTCTACTTCTGTAATTAAATCTGAATCTATTTTATTTTAACGTAAAAACTTTCACTCACACATTTTAAATTATGGTTAAACTTATGTCAAAAATATTAATTTCTTTAAATATTAACAACGAAAGAAAAAATTTATTTCCTCTGTATTTTATTAGAAGTACTTTTGAATATACACCTAAAACTATCTTATAATTTTAAATAAATTGATATGCGGTGTTTCCCCGAATGTTTAAATAATCTTATCCAATGTATAAGGTCGTTCTCTCAAAAGTAGGAATGTACCTCATCCCTAATATCCGCCACTGCCACCTGCTATCTTTATCATATATGAAAAGGAAAACAATTCTCTTAGCCGATACTCTGTTGTTCGTTTTCAGGTTGCAACATTTGGACGCGCGAGAATCGAAAAGAAAACAACCGCAGAACCGAGCTCAAGAGCTTGAGGACAGTTGTTTTCGGTGCATTCAAATTAGGAATTGGAAAACATTCTTGCAGTGATCGCTGTATGCTCTCTCTCTCACCAGCTTCAATACAAACAAATGATCTTGATCGCCTGCCATTATCGGAAAGACCACTTGACGCTGTGGCTCTGACTCACGTGTACCCACTTGATGGAAAAAATTTTTACCAAATTTTGTACAGTTTTTATGCAACACGGACCTCGTCTAAGTTCATGATTTCGCCAATGAACTCGCACTGCTTCGGCAGCATTTCCCCTTTCAGACAAAGCAGCTCCCTCGTTGCTTCCTTGTAAGTGTCTTCTTGTTGGCACGTTCCTACATCTGATCGAAGGCGCAATCTTCTTATTACTGCTTTTTTAACGTTTTCCACAAACTGCACTTTGCACATGGTTATTACCTTGCGAATTATGTATGCTAAGTACCTCAATGTACCTTCATTCTGTGTTGGCATTGGTCGTTTACTGTGATTTTCTTTGAATCATGGTTTTTACTACGAATCATGTTTTTTCAAAACCATGATTGAAAAACTGCTGATCGATTTGGTCGTTTTGACATTCGGAAATGGGTATCGGCATTCGAATATTTGGAATTTTTTTTTACAGTAACATTCTGATGTTTTAAATCATACTTTCAAACAACAACATCTGAAATTTCCTTTAGATGGTTGAGTGTGTAGGCTGGTGTTCTTATATCGGAGAAATTTTTTATGGCCATCCTGGATAAACATTATCATGGTAAAAATGTTTTGAAGATAGATATTTAATTATATGTAATCGAAACATATACGGTAAGCAAGACTGCCTTCGATTTCAGATTCATTTGTGGAAAAATACAATATTCTTATCTTTTGATGCTTCAAAAACCACATTTATTATTAATTATAAATTATAATTTTGAATAAAGTAAAAAAAAAAACTAAAATGGCTTGTACTTTAGAGTCTACTATATTTTGGGATTTTATAATTTTTTTTTAATATCTTCTATGTTTTTCGATTTTCTGAATTAAATTTTTTAGTGGTAATATAATTATAAAATGCTATTTTAAAAATGTTTAATACCAGAAACATACTTTATCATTAGGGTCAAATCAGATAATCATTTGGTATTATATTCCAACGATATCGTTGCAATATTTTTCATTGTCACTACGATGTTGGGCAAATTAGAATTAAGCAAATCTGGGTATAATGAATACTGTTACGTCACTATCATCAAATAATGAGAATAATAATGAAATAATATAATCACAATTATAAATAATTAATTCGTATAATGATTTCATGGAGTCAATTCATAGTTATGTGAATAAAAACATTTTGTGCTCCATGGTACATTAATTTTTTTTCCTTCTTATAAGAGGCGCCAAATGAAAAAGACTTGCTGGTTTAATATATATCCTCTGGGCATCATTATTCAATTTTAAGACTGAGCGAGTAATTGAAACGTAGTAGATAAAATAGCAAACTGTCTTCAAGAATGAATTCATTTCCTGAATAGCAAAAAAAAGGGGGGGGCGGGAGCTTTGGTTTTCTCGGAGGATTTACCGCATCGGAAAATCAGATTTAAAAAGACAAATTTCTCAAAACAAATAAAAGAAAAGGAACAGCCTAGGCTCACATTCCGTTGGTGACAGGCACACACAACAGAATAAGTCCATTCCTTAGTAGCCTTTTCTTCTGATGCCGAACTACGTTTGCATTTAGGAAGCTCAAATCCCCCCAACTGATCACGGCTGAGCGCTTTCTCCATCTCTCTGACGACGTGTTTCAGAGATTTCTCGAAAATAGTTCCAGCATTCACGACTTGCCAGCACATAATAAGCGATTTTCTACCATCCGCTGAGAATCCGGATTACGGATGCCATCCCGGAATCGACAGTTTTGTCTTTTCTTAGATTCCCGATCTCCGTTTTATTTTACTCTATATTATTCCTGACAATGTGTGCAGTAAAAGCTGGATTTCTGCGGTTGCGTATCGAGTTGTTTCTGTATTTGCTTGCATTAAAAAGATGGCTAGTTAACATCTTTCGAAAACAACGCGTCTTAAAATGATATACACTGTGATGCACAAATAAAAGTTGTTTTATCGTTTGCCACAATTTAAAATTTTGAATTCATTGGGGTTCTTGAAATTAATAGAATTCTCTGTAGTATAAGAACAATTTGTTGGTGTTTCAAATGATTATTTAATTTTTTATGTATATTTTCTTTCTCAATATATAATTCGTATATTAAGTCTTTATAGTTTGTCCAATAATTTAAAAATATTTTCTAATTTATAAAATATATGAATTTCTATTCCTTTTTATAACCATTATTAGAGCTATTTAATCTAATATTTAGAACTTTTTCGTTCAACGTTTTTAGAAAATATTACTTAAATTATGCGTTATATTAATTTTTCTCTTTATAAATTTTTAATAAATATGAAGAGTTTATTGGAAAATTCTCTAATTAAAACACTGGGGCTTACTGAGTGTTAAGTATGCTTTGAAATGTACTTTCTAATGTTCTCAATCAATGCTTTAATTCTTCAGGATAATTCATCTGAAACTCTTTAATTATATTCTTAAGATATTCACTTTGATTCAGAACATTCCATCTGCGATTAGGATGCCTCCAAAAATATTTTACATTTCCTACTATTCTATCAGATTATTTATTTCTTGGATTTCCTAAAATTTGAAAAAAATTTGAAGCTTAACTGGGAGGATCTGTTTGTTTGTTTTTGAAGAGGAATAGGTTGTGTTTATAGTTTTTTTAATGACAAATAGAAAAGTCAATATGATTTGCAAGAATTTTGAAGTAAATAGTGTAGTTTTAATTAACAGAATGAGTGTTAGATTTGAATTTGAAATATATATATTAAAAAATTCTAAAAATAGGAATTGCGAGCTAAAAGTGGATATTTAATGGTTTGTTTTGCAATATGCTGTTATTCAACAATTCATCCTGAATATCTTGCCTTTCTGGCCTACTTGAATTTTTGCTTCATGAGAGTGAAGTACTTGCTTGTAAGTTATGCAGCTTCTTTTTCCAAATATCCCCAATAGAATGAATTTTGTAAATGTATCATTAAATGACGTTATTTATTATTAACCAGAATTTTAGTAAAATTGTGAATCGATATTTTATAAATCTTGAAACTTCAGGTTTGAGAAATGAAATTCTGAAATTTGGTTGTCATTCCTTATACGGTGTTCTTATAGGACGAAAAATCATGAAACACTTTATTGTAAAATTTTTGTATTTTTGTAAAATTTTGTTATTTTTGTTTGGTTTCAACTGCATAACTTCCTTCATTTAAATCTAAGAGCATATTATCGTTCACCATATCTAATGCCAAATTGCTTTTTCTGTCAAAAGATGAGCAATGAAGTGTAAAAGTAAATTATCGATAGCATCACTTGAAATTTTGATAATATGACGAAATATAAGTCAACACTTCTCTGTCCAAATTTCCAAATAGGTTAGCCGGGGGCAAACAAAAGGTCCATCTAGACCTACGCCAAGTTGTGTACAAACCATGTATACTACAACTTTTTCGCTACTTTGGGGGGGGGGCGTAACTCTAAATTATTTAACTACTTATTGCCGCCGATTAACCGAAAAGTAATTCCAAATTATACTTCGTGAGGACATTTACTCCCCAAAGATTATGTCTACATATATCGATTGTTTTCAGCCCACCTATTCTAAAGTCAAGACTGAGAATCTAGGTACTAAATAGCCATTCCAAACACGCTTCCCATAAAACATCCAAAACGCATACAAGAATAGGATGAAATTTTCAGGCTTTATCTCCCATCACAATCCAGCGTTTACTCTCCCCATCCCCTCGCCTTTCCATTCCATTTTTTATTCATGAATGCCTGATAGTTATTTCGGTGACGCAAGCAGGACAATCTCACCTGAAATTACAGGAAAGGAAAGATTTCACAACCTTTTGAAAAAATATTTTTTTTTTCTTCCACGGCATATCCGAAAGTTATCTAAATTCTGCTTTTGTTTTTCGGTTGATACCATGTTTTTTTGATATTTAAAATGGATCCAATTTTTTCAAACATAAGAGAATTGAAATATTGTCCGTCTTGCCAGAATTTAGTTCTAATCTACTCGCAGTAGAATCTCCCTTGTTTCATCCTAATTGAAACTTTCGTTTGAACTGCAATCTAAATATTTTACTTCCTCGTCTGCTTCCAACTGCCGTTACACAGAAGCTAAAAAAAACTTCGTAAAATTAAACACTCTTCAAAATGGGGGGAGGGGGGAATCGGGAATGTACATTCCCTCCAATTTTTTAGAATGCTTGCTTTTATTGAAACTTTCTTTTATATGTTGTGGCTTTGTTTATTTATAAACAAATGTTTTCAGTTTGAATTAATAAAAGAATGCTTAAAGTGTCAATTGCTTCTTTTTTCCTCTGATAATCTAGAGTGATGATTTAGGATTTTGGCACCATCTTCGAAAACTGTAAATATGCTATTAAAAATTATTTCAGTCAATAATGAGCCTGGAAGCATCAAAAAGGCATTTTTGGAAAATACCATTTTTGTCACCAACAGATGGACGAATTCAAATGAGGCTGGAGGGATTAAATTCATTATTACAAGGAATTTGTATATTTCTCTCAAATATTGAACAAAATTTATTTTAAGGAAGTCTGTCTGTCAGACTGTTCGAATATAAGTTAACAGGATAAGAAAGCTAAGTGAAAAAAATTCGGTTCATATATTCGACATCTATATTGTAGATACCTTTTAAATTTTAAGACCAATCCAACAAGGGGTTGGACATCTGTACTTTCAGAAGCTCATAAACGCCATGACTCAAAAACGCAGTGACTGATGACTGACTTTCATAACGGATTTGGTATCGCGTTTTCTCTTTCCATCGGTTGGAAAAAGCCCGTCTCAAGCACAAATTTACCTCTGTTAGAAAGTAAGTGCTTTTTTGTGTGGGATCACTTCCGCTGGTTTTCCATCGAGTCGGTTCCAAGATACAAAATTTATTTTTTATGCTTGAAAATATTACTTATTGTACGATGTATATTCATGGGCCATTTATGAAATGAAAATAATTCACCCACGCAAAAAGAAATGTTCAAATCATTTTTCTTTTTCTTTTTTGGAACTGATAAATAACCTCAATATCTGTTCTCTTTTTTGCATCAAATCGATAAAAAAAGACAACAAAAAACAAAAGGAAAACGTTTGATAAAAGACCGTGATTAATTCCAAATATTTTATCTCACACCCTTGTGTCTCATGAGCCTGTGCTACATGAAAGTATCGAATCGATATTCAATTTATCGATAGTGCAGTCCCATTCGATAAAATGATGATTTATATCGTTTCATGTCTTGATGATGTTATCAATTCATAGTTGTAAATTCTTTTCTCTGCACGGTAATTGAGAGAGTAAAACATAATTGATGTCAAAAAAAATGAATGCTATAGTTCTTTTTTCTTTTCTTTTTAGATTACAGAGCAAAAAAAAGACTTGTAAAAATTTGTAAAATTCGAACACTGGTAATTGCGTACAGATACGCCGATTTTGCTTCCGGCAATATATGGTTTGTTTTCATATTTTGAATTATTTATCATTTATTATTCAAATATTTTTAGGCCGTCATTGCATTAAAGTTTCGAAAGTTACTTGGTTTTTGAGCAGCTGGTAAATTAAATTATCCTCTTTTTTTTTTTTTTTTTTTTTTGGATGTTTATTGTCTGCTAAGGAAACACAGAGATTTGCTTTCAATAATTCCAGTTTTAAAAGTGGAATTGAGATTAAATTTTAAATAATGAAACTTTTTTCCTTTTGAGATTTCACGAACTTTTATAAAGAGGAAATATCTAATATATAAAAATCTCATGTCACGGTGTTTGTGTTTGTACACCTCCGAAACGGCTCGACCGATTTTCATGAAATCTTTTATGTGTATTTGGTAGGTATTAGAATAGGTTGTGAAGTATATTTCATAACGCTAGGTAATTAGGGTGCTCCTATCCACGTTCACCGTACGCTGAGGAGATCAACGCTTGCTTGAAATCATCGCCACTGTGACGTAATGTTGAAAAAATCCAGCTAAAATTAAACACGTGCGTCCAAATGCTACAAGATCCATCTGCTGACACATTCTCGGACCGATTGTAAGATATCAGCGATGAAAAAGTTGCTGTCTAATAAAATACTGGATGCATAAAATTGTCCACTATTTCTGCACTATCTTGATTCGCAAAATGCTCTCATTGACCGTATATTTCCCGATGTACGCACACAATACATAAATCATGCGTGGTTGGCAGAAGGAGCCATTTTGGCAGCAAAAAATGTGGAGGTCGACGATTTAAACTTCAAGATACAGCAGTGGTTGCCAGGCGGTTTGGTATGATACAAATTGATCCATACAGTTTGCGATGCTAACGCAGCTATAAATTATCTAACAGAGTTTTCGAACTCACTGGATTTGCCAGGCATGTCACCACACCTTCTACGACTGAAATTTGGATCTTCGGTTATTTTATTTCTGAATCTGAACCCACCATGGCTGTGCAATGGCACGCGATTGGTCTTTAAAAAATTGATGGAAAACGTTATCGAAGCCACCATTTTGAATGGTAAATTCCGAGCCGAAAATGTTTTGCTGCCACGCATTCCAATGATTCTCACAGACGTGCTAATCGAATTCAAACGCGTTCAATTTTCTATTAGATTCGCCTTTGCAGTGACAATCAATAAGTCGCAAGGCTAAACGATGTCTGTTTGCGGCTTAGATTTGGGGACACCATGTTTTTCACACGTGGCATGTTCTCGCGAGGCAAACTATCGAGCTTATTTGTGTTGACTGAAGACGGACTGAGAAAAATATCGTGCACTCAATTGCTCTTCGAAATGAATATTGATTTTCTTTATTTCATTTTTATACTTTAGGACAAAAAATATACTACTTTTTTCAATTTACGTTTAAATTTTATGAGATCAAACAATGTATATGTTCGTTATGTTAATGAACTACATTGTATTGAGAAAATGAATGGTTGGAGTTTTTTTTTTTTTTTTCGTTTTTATCGGCGATCATCGTCTACAGCACTCCATTCCTCTTTCTGTCATAGATCCCATCCCCACACACTTACAATGCTTTCGTTAACAACCAAAATATTCAATAGAAATAATTTATAAGGCAGAACAACGTTTGTCAGGTCAGCTACCAATATATATTTTAGTAGATGTTTTTTGAAATGCTTAAGGTAATTTTAAAAAAAATTTCAAGTTTTCGTAAAAATAATCAGAAAGATTTTTTTCGTTAATAATTTTTGAAAATGTATTTTTATATATTTTTAAATTGCTAAAGGCTTGACTACTGAACGGAAATAAAATTTTACCTGCAATAAAAAAAATCTACTGTTTAAATATAGGAAGGGATACTCTTTTTAGATATTATTGATCAGTAGTTTAGTAACTGACGTTTAACGCTCAGACTTTTTCATCAGTTAATAAGACTTTCTTAGTGAAAGCTTTGTTAGTAAAAAAGTTCTCCAAAATATATTCATTTAACATAAATATACGATTTTAAATGAATCAGTTTTAATACGGTTGTGCATTTTAAGGCGTGTTTTTTTTATGTTCGAGTGTGATTTAAGTTGGCATCCGATTTAATATTTGAAAATATCTATATTAATTTTTAATCATTCATTTTATCTCTCTATAATTCATTTATTGTATGTACGCTGCAGATTAAACAGATTAACAGTAATGAGCCCGACGGATTCAACTTAGTGTGAGGCCTCTTCCTAAAAATGTGGATATGTATCAGATGTTCGACTTATTCACTGTAGGAATCAGTTTAACCACAGCTGTGTTGTAGAATGTGTTGCGCTGATAGAAGAATTCTCTTAATTTTTTTTACAATTCTTCATTTTATTTCTTACACATTCGTCAAACTTTTGTATTTGTAGTGATATTTAGTATATATTTCCTTAAGCCATTTGCATCGTAAACGGATATATGCGCGAAATCACCAAAAGCGCAGAAATGAGTACATAAGAACAAAGCAATGTGCGTATCATGTATGCACTCGGTGGATGGGAAATAGGATAAAATTCTTACTGTATTCCATGTTAAGCAATCATTTCAGAAGGTTTGCAAAAAAACAAAGTTTTATTTTTACTTTTTTCATAAAAATAGGGAATTTCAAGAAAAAAATGATCAGAAGAAATAATTGAATAAAATGCACCAAAAATAAAAGCATTAGCAACCTGCAAAATGAGTGCATTATGTCCATTATTACCAGCAAGATTTACTATTCGGTGTATCTACTGAAACAAATTCATTGCAAAGAAACTCATAAACGTTGTGCAACTTGCTTATTACAAAAAAAATCCTCCCTTCAATGAATGTGGTTAATATTCGTGCGGCTATATGCATTAACCATCTTCAATATTTTCATACTGCGTAAAACTTTTACATTTCATTTCTCAAATTATTTTCGGTGTATAACTTTATTGAACAAAATATTTAATTCTTCGCGTACTCATTTTGTTTTATGTTCCTTTTCATTTAAAATATTTCTATCTTTAGAACAATTAAAAAATTTCTGGGGATTCCACTTTTTCGAATGATGCAAATTGGTTAACAATTCGCTCTTGTTATGCATTGCGGCTCCAAATGAGTTGTGAACTCCGATTATTTTTGCTCAAAGACAGGTCCACGCTGTCGTTTATTTTTTGGGGGGATTTTCTGGTTCTGACCACTGAATGAGTGCGTTCTCGTGACTACTCCGTGTTTATACAAATCAATATTTTGCTCATATGCAACAATCTAATATTTTGGATTGTTTCATATGAGCCTGCGGTGCTAATAATAAGGCTGCTTGTGGTGAATAGAATGGTTAACATAGCAAGGAATCATTTTGAAACTGGGGAGTGTGACGACTTCTGAAAAGAATAATGACTTCAAATTAAAAATTTTAAATTTTCATAAAATAAAATTATTAAAACAAACTAAACAATTCAGAAAGAGGAATTAGAACATTTAACGAGTAGAATTGCAGTTTCACAATTTTTGTTTTTTTTGTTTGTTTTTTTTTTACAAAATCGGCTTATCTTATATACCTTGATAATCTAGTTTGGAGCCTTCAACTTTTTCTGAACAGAATGGGGACGTTTGATGATATTTCTATACTATATTAAATTTATGATGCTCTGAAGATTTTCTTTCATATTGTCACTAATTAGAAATGCTTAGATTGTAATAATAATGTATGTTTTCATTTCTTTTTATCATCGTCCGTTTTTTTTTTTTTCCTTTTATCCGATGATCGAATTGTGGACATGATTTCTATCCTCTAAAAAGAAATTACATGAGAAAGTGAAAAAAATTTGCTCAGTAATAATCTTTCGCCGAAACCGCGAGAAGAGAAAGAAAACAATTAGGGAAAGACGAAGAAAAATATCGTTTGGTGGAGGGGCGGTTGAGATATCGGCCGGTGACGTACGAAAGATGGGCCTCTGGAGCGATTAAGGGATACGCCCTTCCTCCGTGACCGCTACGAAGTCTTGGCATCCTGCCCGCCCTACCTGTACGCTCGGTCGACCCTCCGATCGGGACAGGTGGGGTTGGCGATCCTTCTCATGAAAATCGCCCGATTGGATTACTCCCTCTCGCCCCCAAAAGTTATATCAAAAGAATTTGTAATTTAAATCGATTGGCTAAAACGGAATGGAAAAGCATTGTAAAAGTAACAAATAAATGCTTGTGGATGCTTTTTGTTAAAAAAAAAACCCATCATAACAAAACATAATATTTTTTGATTTTGTAGGTTGTGAGAAGAAATTTGTTTGCACAGCGTATTCGAATATAAACATCTGGAGCTATTAATTTCAGTAGATTTCGAATGTCGGTATTTATTTTTTTAGCAAATCATGTCTCAAAATGAATTTTAAATAGGTATATATGAAATATAATGCTTATATAAGGGTTGTATTTTTGTATGGTACGGAGCATTTTCGAATTCAGGTTGTCTGATTTGTAACCTTTTGTTTACAGTCAATATAATGTTACTACAGTAAAAAATGTACTAATTCAGAAGGTATATCATTGAACAATTTGAATTACATTCTCCGTGCATAACTAATTTTTCTGACTTGAAAGAAATCTTCGAATAATTTTGATCCTTTCTCCTCCTGTAGCCCCCAAATATTTATTTTTTCCTAGTATTTTTGTAAAACTAACAGAGGAAGAAAAATAAGTAATTGTGCTATTGATCAGAAGGAACTGCAAATCTTTTCTTTCAAAGAGTTGAAGAAGGGAAAGGTTATTTAATGCTTTTCCGCCAAAATCTCCATTCCTAAAGGTTTTTTTAAGAATTCAGTTTCCCTTAAAAATTCTTAAAAGGGTGTCACTTATGATATTTTAGCGTCATTTTTTTAGTTAGGATTGAGAAAAATAATATAAAATTGAGAGAGGCTATGAAATTCATATGAAAATTGAAGTTAAGAATATATGATCGTCGCTCAGTCTTACCAATTTTTTATTAATACAAATTTTCCTTTCATTGTAAGTTATTATTTTTATTTCTGCGTTTATTCCTTTTTATGCATAAATTCCTTTTAATGAAAGCTAATAGTCAAAAGGCATATTCTTTTCATCAAACATCTGTCTTCATAAATTGGTTTTGGTTATGTTTGTTTTTGTATTATGTAGTAGCAGCACTTAAAAAAAAACTTCTATACTCTTATTATATTTTTTATATATTTATCTATATAATAAGCTATATTTTTCTTCACTATTTTAACGCGGCTCCGCTGAAAAATTACTCGGTTATTATTTAGAATTATAATCGAATTGATAGAATTGTTTAATATATACTAACTCAGCATACATTTCAATTAAGTAATTGGATTTCTTATTTGAAGCTACTGAAGGGGGGGGGAGGTCATTAGCTTTTATGTTTTGTTGGAAAGGGTAATAATTGCGCCAATACCCGTTATTCCGATTTCCAGAGTATCCGAATTGGTATGTCGAAAATAAACTAATCTTGTTAATGATTATTCTTTTGCGGAATCCGGTCTCTAAGAAAAACCTGCTACCAAGTCTTTTCGGCTAAGTTTTTAGAAATATTTCAAATGAAATTTTTGTAGTTAGCCTCCACTCAGGTACAGATATTGGAGACTCATTTGACATTGCAACGCAAGATGCATTTCAAAGACTTGACTCTAAAAGGAAGATGTGGACTTTCATTATTTAGTTGCGAAACGACTTAGAGTATCGCTGCACCTAAAATGCTCAAAAAAAAAAAAAGATTGTATTAATAAATAAAGAGACGAATTAATATAATGTGTCCACATATTCAAAAGTTCGAACTGAAATACCATTTGGATGTAAACTTTATTTTATTGAATTCAGTGGATAGTATTTTCAAAGTGAAAACCTACTAGTAATGCAACCCAACAAAAAGATCGCCAGATACAAATTGAATTATTTCTGTATTTATATTTAAAAATGATTCAGTTGTGGCATTTTTAAAATTAATACAGTCTTCCTCTAAACCAAATTTTTCGTACGACCCCCTTCAATAAAGGATGAAAGCATATAGATTATTGTCTGCTGAGTAAACCAGCCAATGAATGCAGCGAGAATAACAAAAGGATTCGTCTTTCATTACCAGATCCTTGACCATTGCTCTAGAAGATTTCTTGAATACTGAAGACCTCTTTTGAGTGTTTTCACTGAATGAATAACAGTTTGCTACAATAAACAAATATTTTTGAATGAATAGGATGATTTGGAAGACAATTTTTGAAGCGCTCTCTCTATGCACACATTTATAATAACACCTGTTGAGTAATTATTTCTGTTCAATTCGAACTCAGGCTGCATACAGTGAGAGTCGTTAAACATTGCTTCATTTAATACATAAGATGGATATAAAATCCAATTGGCAAACTTGAAATGGGATAATACATATCAAGATAAAAACAAATGCAAAATATACCGCTGCAAATGACGCTTGAACGTTAAAAAACGCAAAAATGCGTTCTGCAAATTATGACTGTAAAATAAGATACGAATAAATGCGTTAAGAAAGCATTCATTGATAGTGAAAGCACCACACGTCTTTTTAAATACACAGCAGAAAACAAAAAGAAATGCTATATAGTTTTCAAAAGCGCACTCATATATTTTGCAAAGGATACTATGAAGAACGCATGCCTACGATGATTTTGGATTTTTCTTGCATTGCGGCTACAGCTCTAGTGATCGTAATCCTAGTAGCACACATGCATTGTGCAATATTGTATGATATTAATCAATGTTTATAATATTGTTGAATATTAAATGATATAATATCACACAATATTGCATAATATTGTGCAACAGCATCCAACCTGGGAGCTATCAAAACTTCGTCTGGCTCCATTTCTATTTTATAAACGAATGATTTCGGAAAAAGCTAGAGGGAAACATTCAAGATTGGCGAGCATGCAGGTCAAGCACTGATGCCAAAATATTGTGCCTTTTGCATGGGAAGAAGTGCATCTATTCACCATGTAGAACATTCCACAACAACATGTTCCATGAATTCAACGGACATTCCATGCCAGCAAAAACAAACGTGCATACACAGGTCTAAACAAATGCTGCAAGCTTGCACATACAGAGCTTGCAGCATTTGATCATTGTTAGTACTGAAAATATACTCATTTCTCGCAGGCGTTGAGCAATCATCTGTGAGGCGCGCACAACATATGGTCGGAAATCGTTCCTGATTTACTTGCTACTCCAAGCATCCTTTATCTCCAGCTTTGTCATGTACCATATGCATACTCGCTATTTCATCGCTTATAAATTAGACCGTCTTTTCGAATGTAGCGGCAACATCTTCCTTCAGAAATCGATTTGGTGTCAATCTGCGAAGCTTTTCTTCTACTTATTGCCTAGATCTTTCATAAAGTTATATTTATTCGTTAAGGTATTCCAATCGACTACCAGACGCCCGTGTACTACAAACGACATCACACTTAGGAGACGTATTTTCTGGAATTTTTCCCATACATCGTTATTTTCGACACCACGTTCTGTTACATTTTTTATTCGTCTCGGTGTATATGACTGGTCCCTAAATATGCTGTTGGATTTCATATATGTTCATTGAGCCATAGATGCTATTAATCCATACTGAAACAAAGTTTCCGTACTTTTTGAACAACTAAGTGATTTTAAAAAATTTAATCCGTTTAACAACGATCCTTGTTAGCTACTCATTGATTTAATATATATTTTTTGTATTCAATTTTTTTCTGGGTATCGAAAAAATTAATAAAAATTGCAAAAATTGAAATAAAAAACGGATGAAAACATATAAATAATTGTATTCTTATATAATAATAGTATGCCAAAACTCTTCATGATGTTGCATTAGATCCATTAGAATGTAAACTAAATAAAGTATGTAACTTAATTGATAGAAAAACCATTCTTGTATATTTTCCTCCTATGGGCAGCAATCATGTTAGCAACAATCTGTTATCACATGTGCGTCTCTGCTGCTTGATATCCTTTTGCGTTTACTTCAATGTCCTGGTACAATTTCACTTCGGTTTCCTCTCTAAAAAGATCCAAATTGTATGGAAATTTGTCATGCATATGTAAAAAAGGAAACTTTATGTTTTTTGCACCCTAGTTTCCAAAACTTTAAAGTATATTTTGCACTAAATTTTCATAGTTATTTTATTTGAAGTTATCCGAAAAAAGTCTTATTAATAATATAAGCTGACAGAAAAATTCAATATTGTTCATAGTTGCTAAAAATTCTCATTTCTTAACACGTTTACGAATATCAGGACTATCAAATATCCCAATTAATAGTTTTTTTTTTTTTTTTTTGCTTAATCTGGGGAGTCGAGGTGGCCTGATGGTAACAAACCCGATTCCATCGAAGAACCGTCATGTAAGCGGCGGGCCCAATGCACGCTAAATCTATCGGGGCTAAATATCCTTCCGCTGGTGTGGTGCCGAAGCTTGGAGAGGGGGTGACAGTTCAGGTGACGTCCTCGTCATCTGACCGCAGTTCAAAATTACGAGCTCCGTCCCAAATTAGCTCTAGTGTTACTTTAAACGGGACGTAAATATAACTAAACTTGCTTAGTCCAGAAAATGATTTTTGTTGAGTTATCTAATAAATTGTTTCATTAGAATACATTTAATATAAAGTGTTGAAAGGATAATCTTTTTTCTATATGATGGGTGTCTGTAAATATTCGCTGCACCTATTCTCTGCAAGGCTATCTCACTTTTTTCTCACTTCTATCCCACAATCAAATGAAACAGAGTTACTTCTTATATGCATTTTGTTATTTCAGTAGAAAATCGGACAGTTTGAATGAACCTAATAGACCACTGATGTTTGTGCAAGCAGAACTTATGCATAATCATTCTAATTTTTTAATATTCATTCTTAAGATTTAATATTATATAATGTATAATATAAGATTTAATAAATATATAACATAATATATAATAATATATAATGTAATGTAATATAATATGATATAATATTATACTGATTCTTTACAATTCCAGCTCTTAGTAGCAAATTTAAAAAAAAATAATTTAAAGCTTTATATTGTGCATAATAATAAATTAATAATAAACATAACTAGAATTAAAAAACGTCATTATTTATTATCTTAATAAAACAATATGCTTAAAAATATTAAATTCACAATTATAAATTTAGAAGATATTAAATTAAATGAATAATTATTTTTATTTTCTCGTCTACAACGAGAAGAGTTTACAATCGTCAAAAAATTCGAAAGCAAGATTCTGGAGAATATCCATATTCCAAATCTCCGACAAACACATTTTCGAAATGACGTCTATCTTTCTGTGAACACGACACTCAAAAACGCTTTGAGCGGATAAAATTTGGTATCTAGTTTTTACATCAATTTTTTTTTATTTCAATCAAATTTTTAACGAAACCCATTCGAAGGAAGTTTTTCCATCCGAATATAAGTTAGATCTCACTGCTTTGTAGTTATTACATTATGTGGATAATATTTAATATCTAACTTATGTATAAGTATAAATCTGCAAACAAATCCGTCAAGAGATTTTTGGTTTATAACTTCGCAAGCACGTGAATGCGATAACTCAGAAACACAATAACGTAAATAAAGGAAATTATCTATGAGATCTTGGATCTTCTGGAAAAAAAATTCGTATTATTCGTTATGGTACTCGTGCATTGATAGCCTCCTAGTGATAAATCGCCAGAAAGGCGCCACTTTTGCAACTATTGTTTGCCAACAGCGTACTGCTCCCAATGAACAAGTACATTAAAGTACGAAAAAGCTTCAAGGATACCACATTCGATATTTGGTTTATGCGCAAAGTGAGAAAAACGTATCTTTCTCAATCCAAAATGTCACATCGAAGCAACGAGAAAATAAAATAAACACTGAACTACTCGTCTGGAAGGAAAGCGTAACTGCAACATTGGTACGTGCGAAATAAATTATTCATGTTTCAGTTCTTATTTCATAACGTCTGAATTCAAAGATGTCAAAAATATGTGGAAAACTTGCCGCAAGAGTAAGTTTGTATCAAATATTTATCTCTAAATTTGTTCTTCTTCATTCCTATAAACTTCACAAGTCAACGAAATACAGATATAAATTCGTAAGCTTTCATGCAGTGCAGACGTATGTCTATTTGTAAAATATATAGAGCTCCGCCACCAGGATCATTGGTGAGAGAAATAGAAATGGATATCATTCTAGATTATATTATTCATTTCATCTGTCGACGGGAGACGAGGAGTTGAACGATAGTTAAAACCATACATTTAAAAATTTCCTTTATTCTATGTTTTAACTGCAATTATTGTTTTGTAACTTTAATGACATATATGTTGGGAAGTTAACTTGAGTTTGAATTTTTATTTTTATTAATCATTCGTATTAGATGTATCAAAGATTCCAATTTTTAGAAATTTTTCGAAATGCCTGTAGAATAAGAGTAAATAAACAATGCGAATTATATATTAAATGATGTTAAATAATAATCTATAATTATAAACAAAATAGTGATAAAAATTGTTTTCAGTTACGTATTGATGACGTTTAAGACATAACAAAGGCGTTAAGCTACATTTTAAGAACACTGTATGGAATGAGGTTAAAAATATGCGAGCACATTTATTAGACAGTATGTGAGAAAAGTTTTGGATTGACCACTCCCACTGGTTTTAGTATCCATTTTCTATAATATTTACTGTAAAAGATCCTCCACGCAAGAAATAAATGGTATCGATGAAGTAGGATATATGTCGATTTATAGTAGAATAAAAGAAATAAATAATGTCGCCCATGAAACTTATAACAGAATAGACTCGAAGCAAAAGGCAATGTCTGCCTGTAGCGGCATATTCTTCCGATATCGTAAAAGGCTTTTGGCGCTGTCTCAGGTGCATTCGGAAAAATCTCGTTATGAGAGGATCTGTACTTTTAACACCCTCTTTGAACCATTGGTCTCAGCAATAAGAAACAGTGGTGTATTGATTTTCTTATTTTACAATTCATGTGTTGGAATTTCGTAGATTATTTAGAAAAGAATCCCGAAACGCAATAATCATTAATTTTTACAACTAAGCAAATTATGAAATTTTTAGGCTTTGTTTTAAAATGAAAATTCGATATTAATTAAAAATCCTATTCATTTTGTATAGTAATATGCATGCTTTTGCAATGAACTGAATCCTGTAAATAATTAAAAAATGTATAGTTGTTAATTAAAAAAATGACTAGCATAATTTTTCAGGAGAAAGTATAAAGGATCATAAATCTGTATGGAGCTAAAATAAATCATTTCATCCTATTTTGTCCATTTTAAAAACATGAAAAGAAATTTTAAATAATTAGCTCCAACTTTTTAGTTTTGTGTGTGTAAATTTTGCAGTCGTCTTTAAGCTAACTTTCCCATGAGCTACACTTGAATACAAAGTTAGAATCGAATAGACAAGAAAGCAATTAATATTGCATCGTCATCTAGTTCTGAACTTTGTTTAGAATTTCTAGCTCAGAAGGAAGCTAGTTTAAAATCAATTGCAAAATTTGTATTGATCAGTAAAACAGATAGATAAGAAATTGAGTTTATAAAAATGAGTTAAAAATGTATTTATTCTTGTATGATATAATCTTTTGGTTACAAGCTGAATCTTTTTCCTCCTATAAGTTGTCCGAAAATCTGGGGTTCCTTGCAAAATGATAAATAACATATGAAAAACTAAATATCTTCTTAACTACATTAATTCTACATTCTTCTTCAGAAATTCGATTCATTAGAATTTCTGAAATGACTAAATTTCACTGTGAAATCGCCTTGTTTTTGTGCAGTATATTTAATTCATAATCGATTTCTTCCCATATATTTGAGGAGTAATACATTGAATATAGCTGTAAGTTTCAAATTATGAAAACTGATGTATCTAATGCACAAAATCTTTCTCTTACATTACGTACAAATCACTTAAATTGGAGACTGCGTACTCATGACTACCGATTTAAAAGAAATCCTACCAGTCTTGTAACATCGTATCTAGATCCATCTTAAGGGGGAAAGCTGTAAAGCAACATTTTAGGATTCACTTTTGAAATGTGTTGGTAATACATATTATCGATTAAAAGTCAATGTTACTGACTTGTCTCGTATATGAAGTAAGCAAAGAGAAAGTATTGTAGAACGGATGAAATTTGGTGTGTGCGCCAAATTTGTAAATTTCCATCCAATTTTGAGCAAATTCTATTGAGAGAAAGTCTTTCTATCGGCTCTCCAGATATAAATGAACTGCAAAGCGAAGAGAGCTGGATGAAAAATATTTGGGGCACAGATTTAACATCTAAATTGTATAAATGTATCAAATTTGGATTCAAATATGTAAAGGGGTTGATTGTCTGTACTTTCCCAAGCATGTGAACTCGAAAATTCTCTGACTTAAATATATAAACCGTCGTTTGTACTTTTGTGATTATAATTGTAGTTCTGTGTCAACTTTTGATTCTAATCGGATGTCCAAAATGCACACTTGGCTTTTTGGTACTAACTGCACCCTACCAATTAATGGACAAAAAAGCAAAACAATGTCTGTATGCTAATAGGCTCTTTCGGAATTATTGTTGGTCAATGATTTACAGTTTAATATCCAAAAACATTTATCAGAGAGTACACCCAAAAGTTTCGGAGTGACTCCTTTCCAGTGAATTTCACATAGTATTCAAAAGTTCCTGAATGCTGCAGTGAATGAGTGATTGCTTTCGAACAGAATGATTCTATATTTATGACTCAATTCCATTAAAAGAATCCTTGTGTATGAGGATATGATGATGTTGTCTTTCTGATGCTGAGGGATCATCCTTGTTATCTGATCCCAGTTCCGAATGATGCAATCCATCTCAAAATAGCCCTTGCTTTGCTTCAATGCGGGACCTTAAGATTTCTTGCACACACCGTCTTGATAACTTGAATGCATAAGTGCACTGTATCAGGAAAGAAATGTCGCCTTACTTTTTTTTAATCATGAACATTCCAAGAAAATGGTGGATCGATGAAGAGAGAATACTATTATTTGTCATTCACTTTAATAACTGGCATTTGATACACAACGTAGGCGTGATCATTATGCTTTGATCTGAAACATTGCTGTAGATTAGACTGCGATGTCTGTCGGCGTCTGTATTTGTATTAAAGTGAAATGATTGCCATTGAGATATATCCCCTCAGGACCTGTGCTTCATCATCAAACTTTGGAATTCGAATACGGCATATTTCTGTAGATTAGTATTATCACCTTTCCGCTCGAAGGCAACAGCGGGCAAAATGTGATTTGCAAATGAATAGATAAGAAACGCATTTTATTTTTATAAAGACAAGAATGAAATCTTCTTACTAAAAACATTACTCTTCATCTCGTCTTGCCATCGACTTGATGTATTTTATATGTCACATGTGAAGGAACTTTTCTTTGCCTCTCACAAAATGAGCAGTGGATTCTGCTATCGATGCATTCTTATTTGAGCCTGAATCGATTCTATTATTACGTTCAATAGCCTTTGAGAACAAATTTATTAATATTGGTCATTGTAACCGCTGTTCCATTTGCGTTTATTTGTTCTAAGTGCATTTATGATAAAGCCAAAACACGTGTTATTTTATCTCGGGCAATTTTTGAATTCTTATATTAAAAAAATTCTTATATATTGAATATTTTGAATTCTTATATTAAAAGGAATATTTTGAATTATTATATTCTGAATATTTTGATTTCTTAAATAAAATATTATTATCTAATATTAAATATTAAAATATTATTATATAAAAATATTATTATTATAGAGCTTTCCAAACATAGCGCGATTAGTAAATAAATGAAAAAAGCAGCTGATATATCAGACTTCGATAAAGCTCAAATCATTATGACTCGGCCACTGGAAACATCAATATCAGAAACGTCGCTGTTCACGTGCGTCGCTAAAAGTGGGTTGTTCACGTGTGGCTGTGTTGTGAGCACATATCGAAAGTGGTGTAAGGATGGTGAATCGGCCAGTAGTGTGTCGTCCACAGAGCATTGATCTCACAGGAGAGTGGAGATTGTTACTCATTGTTCGCCGTGACAGAAAAGCTTCAACAACCGAAATCATCACCAGCTACAACAGTGACATTCCAGACAGTGTTTCTAAACATACTGTGCAGCGTACATTGCTGCGTATGTTTCCTTCTCCCTGCACAGACGGTACGTCATCGTCGGCTGCGTCTGTAATGGGCCAAGAAACATTGGAATTGGACATCAGAAGAATAGAAGAAGGTTGCATGGTCCGACGAATTACGTTTTTCTTATCCATCACTTCAACGGGCGTGTGCGAATACTCCGATTTCAAGAGGTGACCCTGCCTTCCGGATGCACAGTTGGACGAAGATAAGACGGTGGCACGGTGTATTATGGTGTGGTCCATGTTTTCTTGGAGCATAATAGGACCCATAATCCCCGTAGAACAATCCCTGACGTCTGTGCGCTACGTGAACATCGTTGCAGATCAGGTTCACCCATTCATGACGATAGTATTTCCGGCCGGGGATGGTGTTTACCAACAGGACAATGCACCATGTCATAACGGGCGGTTCGATGAACATTCCAGCCACTTTCAGGTCATGTCTTGGCCTCCAAATTCACCTGGCATTAATCCCATAGAGCATTTGTGGTCCCACCTGGAAAACCTGATTCGCTCTGCCATGCAACCTCCTCGCAATGTGAGGGAACTGCAGGATCAGTTGGTGAGCACTTGATGCCTCAGACTACCTATCAGCACCTTGTGAAGTCAATGCCTCGTCGGGTGCTGGCAGATTTGCGGAGGTCCTACATGTTATTAACAGGGTGGTCATAATGTAATGGCTCTTCGGTGTATATACTTGTAGAAAAAAAATAAACCGCTTACTTAAGACTGTATTTTATAATAATTCTTACGATAATTTTGCTTGCAATGAATTTATTCTCTGGATATCAGGAAATAACGAATGAATTAAAAACAAATTTACCAAATGAAGGTTATTTTTAGAATAACATAACTTTTAAAACAAATGCAGGCGAAATAATATCTCCCGAGAAATTATGAGTCGCGTTATATAACCGAAAGATTACAAAATAAATAAAAAAATGGTTAATAATCATCATCCGCTGTTAATTTATATTTAAGTAATTAGCGCGAATGTTTCCAGTACTTCAAATAATGAAAAAAAAATGAAATGAATTGTGCAAAAATTACTTATGTATAAAAAAAACGATACAAACAAGTTGTATGTAGCATTTACCCCCCCCCCCCCAAATTGCATATATAATGGAAGTAAGATTTAAAAAAAATTTCTAATGTATTTTTTTTTTAATGCTAGATACATAAGCATTATGCTTAGATATATACTGTATTATTTTTCAGTTAAATAAAGTTTATTCTATTAAAGCGATTCTTATTTATCGGGAAAAGTGTGTATATCTTTTGAAAATATGGAGAAAATCGAATCCTGGAGTTATAATAATGCATATTTATATGAAGATATATATCCATATATTTGAAGTTAATATTCCCTCTCAATTCCAGCAGGTGGTTTGGGGCGGTTTGAGAATTTACCCTATAACTTCCAAGTGGGTCGGTTTGGGGCGGCTCCTAGCCGTTTTATTGGAGGGTATTAAAAGTGGCTACTCTACTAAACATTCCAGGAGGTTCTCGTTATCTTCGGCAATGCGGCTTTTTCACAGTAGTTTCCCTGTGCCTTAGGGTGGTAGGGGTTGTGGAGAGATTCAGTAAATAGGTTGTTGGCGTATATTTTGTATTTTGAAAAGGTTTTAATTTCTATTTCTATTTCATGTGTTGTTAGCTCAAAATTGGAAAGATTTTATAGCCATTTATTAAAAATTTTCTGAAGTGCTCTGTTAACGATGAATGATATATAAGGATACCGACAAGTTGTTTATTTTTCGGATAAACATCAGAATCTCTATTCAGTATTAAGACTATTGTAATGATATAAAGACAAACTATTGCATTGTCACTGCGGCCTATTCACATCGCAGTTTTCTCACAAAATGTGTAACGACTCTTGTTACTCTAGATGGAAGTCGTTTTACACTCCAAGCGTCTTATTCTGTCATCAAAGGACTGTCGGAATTTCTGGCCGAGTACAAACTACCGATTTTAAAATAGCATTAAAAAACAAAAAAAAAAATTGGGTGTATTCTTTATTGCCCTCTTCATAATGTGAGATAAATTATATAAATACTGTGTTCCTTTTTCGAATGCCATTCTGAAAATTTCTCTTCAGTGAATTTCTACTCTTTATTGTACGTATTGTGAATCGGATTTTTGGATTATCAGTGTAATTTTTGTATTGAAACGCTTATTATTTCTCCATTATGAATAAAAGAAATCGGGAACACGTTGAAGAAGAAATTAAAGCAATTTGACTTGCTTCTGATGAAAGTGACTGTGATCTATCAGCGAAGATGCTGGTTGGCCCAAAAATGATACTTTAACTCATCTCTCGTTTATTTTAAACAAAGAAGCAGGAGATGAAACTAACGGGGATCAGATGAGCGAGAGAGATGGAGATGAAGAGTCAAAATTTGTTACATAATTTACTTATTATCAAAAATTTGCAAATGATTCTCTCATGCGAAAATTTGTGGAAATTTAATATGAAACTTTCGTTCACAAATTTATCTTGACTTAACAATATTATAGAAAACTTCACATAACATTTTAAAATCAGAAATTCAGTACGACAGTTTATACTAAAAAAGCAATATTTATGATTAGTGTAATAGTAAATGTGTTAAATCTTCATATTTAGTTAATGAAGAATGTAATAGTGATGAATGTTTTAGTAAAATGTTCAGGCTGAAAACTGAAGGAATGTGTTTTCAAAATATATTTCGCTGAGTAATTTTTCCCCGAATTTTATTTCATAAATTTTTGTATTTCAGTATTAAATAAAGTTTTAAAAAAATATGTTATCTATCGAATTGTTTTGATAGATGAGATATATAACGTTTGACGTAATATATTCCCTTGGTTAGACAAAAAATTTTAAAGTTATATTTTAAAAGATTAGTAAAAATGAGTGGCAGAATAAAGATATTTTTGAAATGGATAATCACCCCACATTCTTCTCCTATTATTTAATGTAAAAGCAAGAATGCGTAAAGTTTTGAAAACAAAGTGTGAAATCTTCTTTAAAAATTTAATTAAAGTTCTAAATCTTTTCTCTTTGCATCACTATAGAAAATGCAAAATAATATTTTACATTTAAAATTTTAATGAAGATAACCGTTTATACTAAAAAAATAGAATGCTAAAGACAATAAAAAAAAATCTTAGCTAAATATTGAAAGAGCGTATTATTTTCGAAACGTCTTTCAAAAAGTGCAGTGACATTTTTTTTTTTAATTCAACGAATGTTTTTATTTTGGTATCAAATGAAGATTTAAAACATTATCTCGTCTATCAATGAATTGCGTTGACATCTATACTATGTAAAAAAAATGTACTAATTGCATTGATATATGAACAATGTATGTTCTACATGTAAAAAAATATTAGATGCTAATATATGACATATTATTTAATTTTGGCAACAAAAAAAAAACAGCCTAATGAAAATTAGAAGAAGCATAAAGATGTTTTGAAATTGCTAGTAAAGCCAGTTTTTATTTAAATGGTTTAAAAGCCTAACATAAAATTTAGAAAAAAAAAATAAACCTTTATTTTTTAAATTATAGAATAAATTTCATATTTTTTTGTAAAAAAAATACCCCACAAATACGAGAGCGAAACACTTCACACTAAAAAATATGAATACATTAGAATAAAACTCTTAATCTGATAGAAAATGATTCTAGTTGTCGAAAACCGCAAGGCAATTATTTTAGGTAGAGCGTCGACAGATTTATTACCTCGGAGTGCGGGGGGGAGGGGGGTAACTGCCCCTCAGTTTGGAAGAGTCCATGTCTTCCAGAGACACGCTGAGAAAGTCTGGATGTTAAAGGGAGTGCCGCTTGAAAAGTACTTGGATATTAAAGAGTTAAATATAGGAGCATTACTACATTCATATTATAAATGCGAACAGAACAGGATTTAAAAAAATCACAGTCAGATGAGGGAAAAGAATAAAATCGTATTCGATTACTAATAGCATTTGGCTTCATTTATTTTAATAAAATAAAATATATGTTGATTTATTCTCAATTTTAAGTTGAGCCTTAGTTCAGTGCTATTTTGACCCTATTTTATTGAAAATTTACTTGAAATAATCCTTTTCAAGTTATATATATATATATATATATATATATATATATATATATATATATATTTGCAGCTTATGACAGCATGGATGAAAAACAAACAGTATATCCAAGTTATTTCCGTTTTGCTGTTTGTTAACGCATTTTCTCTTATAAGCCGACATAATTTGTTGGAATTATTAAAATGTGGATCTTTTTCCTTTATTTGGATTAAATACCCACCTAATTTCACAAATGACATTTCATTTCAGAGATTTCGTGAACAACGTAAACTATGTTCATAGGAAGTCGGTGCACATTCGGAAAACTTACATTATGCATAAATCGGAGCTCTCTTTCTATGTTATATTGATTATTTTCCTTCATAAATGGATTCTCATATGACATCATTGCAAAACTGTTAGATTATTGTTAACTAAATGCCCAAGAACTCTTGAAAAAAATAGTTTTAGTTAAATTTCTTATTTTTTTTTTACCATGGCAATTCTTTTAGCTTAATTACAATCATTTGGGACATGCGTTTCGAATTTCTTTATTGTCTTAAGGAATCCTGAAAAGATATTATATTCTGCTGTTTTTCCACTGTCTTTATGCCCCTTCCGGCATTCTATTCACCCCACCAACTCACAATTAACAGACCCTCGTGAAAGCGAATTGCATGCATAAAAGAAATCGTCAGTAATTATGAAGACATTATTTTCCCTTGAAGTAGGTTTTATTCGTCTGCAAACCGAAGAAAAAAAGAGCAAACATGGTTAGTTAGGGGGAGAACATTCAAAACAGAACACGGTTAATGCAAACGCACATTTCTTCATCTGAATAATGTAATTAGATTAATTCTGAATAAGGCATCGTATGCAACAAAGCTTTTGAAATGAAACAGAATTGTGGTAAGGTCTTCAGAAATATTCATATTGAAAACACTTAATGAATAGAATAATTATATTTACATTTCAATGCAAACGAAGTGATGAATAAGTTGAAAGATAGCATTAGGCAGAAGGAAATATTTATTACTTTAGACATATATTTAAAAGTAAATATTTTCGTCTAAAATATTTAGTTTTCCATAATATTAATTTATATAATTCTGTGCTCTATATGTTTCTGATATGTTTAAACAATATATTTAAAATAATAATGCTAATTTTGTTGTACAGTAAACACTTTTCCGTTAGCTGTAGAGTTCTGGTAAGAAGATTATCTCTGTACCTATTTATTAAGGAACATTCCGAGTCATTTAAATTGTGATTGGTAAATTATTAAAATGCATAACATGATACTGCATCTAAGATATAGTCACTAATTCAAAATTTTGATTTTATTTGCTTAAATCCGAAATTGCTTTTCAAGAATATTTAGTAAGTTACAGTGGAAGTCTAGATAAATTCTTCCAGAATAAATTGAAGTCTAAATAAATATTTCCTTGATCTATCAATTTAGCTAAATAATCGAGCCAAGTCTTTCCATTAGCATCATTTCAACTACGCCAGCAATTAATATTTGTATGGTGCAGAAATAGAGCTATAATTTAAAATATTACTGATTTTGAATTTTCGAGAATTTCCAAATGCTTATAACATGCTTACGGTTTTCTTTTAAATATTTGGAAACCATTTATGGTATTAAGTAAACATCTATGTGATTATTCTAGCTTATAATGTACAGTATTCAAAAATAACTTAATAGATTATCTAATGTTTCAACACTGCTTGCTATTTTGACAGCGATTTAAAGGATTTGTGAATCACAATAAAGAACTGATTTCAAATTCAGAATAACTAAGTTATAGACCATTTTCAATCTTAACTAGGCGATTTCTTTTCCTTGTGATCTCTCATCCTGTCGCATGTTTGAGAGAAGATGTATCTACCAAGTGATCAAATAGGAGTTGTTGCCACCAAGTAATATAATCTTTATGATTTAATAGAACATTATCGGTAACAACACGTATGTGGAGGGGGAAAAAACTAAAATTAATTTTTTTTTACTAACGAGCGATATTTGCACGGCTTGTTAAGAAAAAGCAAAATAAGAATTTATCAAATGTTTCGGCATTTTTTTTTCTGAGAAAAGATTTGTACTACAGAATTTCCAAAAAGAGAAAAAAAAAACTTTATTAATTAATCATAAAATATAGAATTTTATTCCTGTTTCAAAATATACTTTCTATATCTTGTCATTGCTGTTGTTTAAAAAACAGATTATTTTTTTAAAAAAAATAATTTCATTTAGGCATAATCATTGATTGACATCTAATGTTTGATCGCATTCCTTCTGGTAACGAACAATTTCAGGTAAAAAGAACTCTTATTTCGGATCTTTGTAAGTACAAACGTCAGAAACAATATACATGCATTCCTTCGCTATGGCCTAGCATCTCTTACAAAACAATATGCACCACCGAATTCCTTTGGGTCTAGGGGTAGACAGATACATCATGGGTGAATCTGGATTAACTCAATCCCACCACAGAACTCACAAATAGAAAGGCACCTGCGGACGATTAACGTCCCTCCTCCTCATGTCAGTTAGTGAGACAGCGGATATATAACTCGGTGGTCATTAAACCGAACGAGATGTCTCGTCCACCCCTACCTACCCTATTCCAGGGACAAATCGTCTGATCGACATCTCCTTCGGATTACAGGACAGAGAAGTTCAAGGTCATGGGGAGTTGTGATCGATGATCGCTTGAATGGTGATCGTTCGATCCGTCCTTAGTGTTCTATATTTAGACAAAAGATGTCAATAATGGGTCATTTGCATCCCGCGTGATGGTGTTTAAGGCAAAAGTTCTTTCCTGATAATGACTCTTAATTAGTAGACGGGGAGAGAATCAGTTCTTTCATCTTTTTTGAATAAGGAAGATTATAATGAGGGTGATTTTATTATTTTTCTTCTGGATTATAATTTTCCTATTATTTCTTTAATCGCAAGAAGTTCTTCACATAAAATATAAACGAACAAATTTGGTGCAGTTCTTTTCGGGACACGCAATATTTTGCTTTATTGTCGGGAGGGAGCCAAATTAAAACACTTCTTCTATACTTTTAGCCATTTTACCATTCGTAAAAAAATCCCATTTAAAAGGTATTTAAATATTTAAGGGAATGATCATACTAAACTTCTTTTATTCAATAAAACAGAGCAACCAAATTCTATATATAAAGGCAATCGAAGCAGGGAATTCTTTAAAAACTAATATAAGGTGTCTACAATTAAATTTTTCCCTTTTCAGAGCTGCCTGCATCCGTGATTATTCATTAAAGAGAAAAATTTTATGGATAGTGTAAAATGATGGGAAAACATTAAAGAATTAAAACATTTCTAACTATGTCTACAGAGGATGTATGGTAAATTTTCTTCGTCGTATTTCAAATAGCAATTTGGATATTTAATGGAGTGTTGTAAACTCTGCTAATGAAATTTAAAACTTTGTTCTCCTGAACTAGAAAGATCTGATGAACTCACTTGACAGAAACTGGTTTTCTTCCTCTTCCAGAATGAACAGATGATGCTCTATTTTCTATAAATTCTGTTGTATTATTTTGTAATCCGTTTGTCGTCCTTCAAAGCTTTTCAAAGTTCCTAAATATCTTCCGAGAAGCTGATAAGAAATCAGCGTTTTCATTAAAATTTTATAAATCGGAGGCTTTTATGAGTGGCGAGTACACTGAAAGCGATTTTTCAGAGAACATTTTTGGGTATTTTGATAATTTCTCCATCTTATAAAAAATTGCTCGTGTAATTCAAGGTGACAAACTTCCATATGAGAAACCTTCAGAATTAAAGAGTTGCTGGCGTCTCTGGCGTCAATTTTATAGTTTATATTAACATTGTAATTATAAAATATAGGTACAATATTTAATTAATATTCTTGATCAATATTGTAATAAGTCTTCTAGATTATATATCTCTTATAATTTATTTAATAGCCGAATTATTTTCCTATCCATAATAAACCATCCTTAAAATTTCGCAGTTTTCTAATGCAGGTAGCTTTATAAAATGGTAAGTTAAGTCAGTTTTTTTTTTTTTCATTGGAGATAAAAGAATTATATTTTTATCCTAACACGATCGTGTTCTGCATTCTGTTTTCTTGTCTAATTTCAAATTATGGAAAAAAATTATTTTAAACATGCAGAAAATGAAGAATGCCTTATGGACTTTTTTCCTTTGTCCGATTGAGTTTAAAATTTCATAGAGATCTACATTTTTATATGAATATCAAGTACCAAATTTCCTTTATCTTGTTTATTCCATTTTAAAATGTTGTATTTATAAATATGCAGATATATAAACGGATTTTAGTCATCTTTTTGACTGATTTGGTGAGAAAATTTGACGCAGGTTTACTGTTTTTATTTAAAATTTGGTCTTAAAAACTACTCAACTAGCTTATAGATTTTATAAATTATGGCGTCTGCAGACACAAGAAATAAGAGATTATGTTTGTCAACAAAATGGCGGACTTGGCCTCAATTTGATATAGATCATTTGATATAGATTCTTATGATTAAACCATCCAACATTAATGCAACGTTTATTACGTTTTTAAATTATATATTTACTCAGTTTTCATTTATACGTCATTTCATCATGATATCTGTTCACTCGTAACCACCATCATAATAGAATATTTATTGCATTGTCATGTTATGGCTTGTTAGATATTATGAATTGCCAAAGGTTCGATTCATCTTGAATTTTTTTTTTCATTTATTACATATAAGTATACTACAAATAATGATTTGTTATTGTACCATTGCAAGTGATATATAAGCAACATTTAGTTGGGTATCTTGAACGTTATGCCTTGAACAAACAAACTTTTTTCAGTTTTTCATCCTATACTAGTAAATACAACTAGTCTACTTCATGAATAAGAAAAATAATAGTTGCCTGAATCATATATACGACTTCTTGGGCCATTAAATAAGAGAGTTGGACTCTTTCCAAGTCCTTTACGAAAGGAACAGACAAAATTACTACGCTCCGAAAGCAGTGAAACCGCAACAATTTCGTTTAATTGTTTTGAGGCGATATTCCACGAGATAAAACTATATATCTGAATTGTTAATGAAGCTGCATCAATCTATATTGATAATTCATTAAATGTGTTTTTATTATTTTATTATTCAGGGATGTATTTTTCACCCCTTACTTGGAAAAAAAATATTTCTTTCATATCTATTTTTTAAAATATACCTAATGTTTCACTGTATAAAAATATTTTTATTTGAAATAATATAATACATGCAATATTGTTATCATCTAGTATAGCTTTATTTCTTCAAAATAAGAATAGAGCTTTTTTTATTTAGCATAAATCTAAATTTTAATTTAGACTGACCAAAATATAAAAACCTCTGAAAGCTAATTTTTTTCATAGTTTATTAATAATTTTTAGAGAATGATGCAAAATTTCCTCAAATATAAGTAGTGGCAAAACAGAAGGAGAGAAATGAAATTATTGAAAATATAAACTATAATATCTTGGTCCTAACCAATCAAATAATAGAGTAGTGTAACAAACAATTATATTTACAGCCTTGTATATGTACAAAAAAAACAACTTGTTCCCATCTAGATTAATATTATTTACAAAGTTCTCATAACAGTTGAAAGTTTATTCATGAAATAATTTCTCGATCAAATCGGATAATAGACACCCGAAACAAAAACGCACATGTTGTTATCTCAAACGGTTACTCCAGGGATAGCTACAGAAATCCACCGATCTTTATCAGGTGGATCTTAACACAGAAACCCGAATCACACGGAGCTTCTCACAAAATCAGGAACACCTTCTTCGGACACCGACGTCTCTCCTCTCTTCACCTTCCACGTCTCTCACTGCTCTCCTCTCTTCTCCCTCTTTTCCAAGCAAAAAACCCGCATTTTATTTCTATCAGATCTTCGCCTCTGACTTTCTCATCTGCGAAAATGAGCTCCTTATCACCGAATGCTTTCTCAATGGTCTCCAGTCGATCGTGGGAATGTCTGTCAATGATCCATCTTCGCACCTGACCTTTCCCGAACACATGTTAATTAGAATCAATTCACCGCTAAATTGCACCGACACTTAATGACAACGGTTGCTGGCGATTGATCATTTCTCGCAGATTTGGGGAGTCCTTTCGCAATGGGAAAAAAGTTTAACATTTAGATGTTTTGTCGTTCTTCTTCCTTGACACACATCTGGCCTTTTATCTGGATGCAAAAAATGACCAGACACAATGCCTCTACTAGTGAATAGGATCTCCATCTGGCGGTCCGTAGGCACTTAACTACGTGTGGAGCAATAAGTGACGTTAGATCTGGCCGGAATGTGAGGAAAAAGGGGAAATTTTCAATACAATTGGATAGTTTACAAAAGTCGAACCCTCGTGGATAAAAAAAAATCAGGCAGATACAAAGAGGATTCATCGTATCTTACAATTTCTATCAGTATCGATAATATACAAAAATATTTACATAAAATGAGAACTTAGAAATTATGAAATCTATAGTTAGAAAATATAACGGACATGAAGCTTAAGGTTAATTAAAAGATTAAAAGTTGAAAATACTAATGTAAAAGGCAAAATAAATAAAAAAATATTATTTAGAATATAATATAAAATCATAAAGTTATTTATTAGAATTCTCCCTAATAAAGCTCCTCCTTTCGACAGCTGGGCTGATTGCATCCATTTTCCACCCAATTCATTTGAAATTTTGCAAACGGAACTAATAATTGAAATCTCTATCATTATTATGAAGTCATACTTAAAAATAGCACTTTTTTTGTTTGATTAGATGTATTTTATCAAAATTCTTCGAATTCATTGTATTAATATTATTAATACGGCCACCGAAAACGGTTAGTATTAAGGAGATTAGTTTAATAAGCTTTGTTGAACTACATCGTATCACAACAAAAGTGCAATAAAAGAATAGTTAAGCCGTTACACAAATGTTAATAAAAGGTGCACAACACCGATAGAGCATTGTGATTGATTAGTTATGTTGCGCTAAATGTAATAAATTAGTGAATAGTTGTAAATACCGGTGAATATTCATAATCGCAACTAAACTTATAGGTGATCATACGTAATCACTGGTTTATTACATTTATCGCAACGTCTATATTTCAGAGTGGCCAAACTGTGAAATTAGTAACAAAAATTAAAGAAATCTTTCGATTTCTACAATGCCGTAGCTTTATTTCTCACGATCTCTCTAAATGGAGAAGTGGATAGACGCATGACTGGAGAGTTTGCCTACGATTTTAGTGCGCTCAAGTCTCCCTCTAGGGAGAGAGAGAGGGAACAGCAAGGGGGAGGGGAGGGATACAATCTTTGATGATATGTCTAGAGACTATGAGCTTTCAAAACACTCTTTTAGATCGATCCAGAGATTGAAACTCTCGAACTCTTTGAGTAAGATTTTACAAAAATAGTTACACTAAAAAAATATGCATTTAAATTTATTTCTAACAGTGAAAAGTATGAGAATCGTAATAGGAATGCAATAGTTAATAATTAGGATTCAATTCTAGCCATATGGTACCAAACAAATAATTGAGAGCTAGTACGATAAAAACATGATGATATTCTTTCGACTAAAGCGAGTTCATAGCTAAATTTGTTTTAAAATGCGAGTGACAAATAGTGTATAATTTCATAATAATATCGAAGTGTATGAGAAAACAGCCGACATATATTGAAAATTGTATACGGCACATCTAACAATAATTTTTAAAAAAATGTTAGATATGCCACAGTTTTGATGGGTCGCAATTGGAATAAGTTTTATTTTTTTTCTATTCTGTGGCGATTTATGTCACTTGAAAGCAAAAGGAAATGAGGTTCATTCATAAAAACTTATACATTTACAATGCAAGAGAAAAGGTTAATACGTTTCTATTATTTGTAACAAACCACATTTTACAATTTTATTAATAAAGAATACAATATACGTATATAATATTTTTAAATATATTTGCATTCAAACTAAACGCTTACGGATTTGCATATACTAATAATTTACAATTCATCTGTTATTCAATCCAACACAAATATTATCATGGTATACGTTTTTTCCCGTTCTTTTTTTTTTTTTTTTTTTTTTTTGTGCGTGTTTCAATAACATGTCATTTGCATCATTTTCAGTTATCGCATGACATAAATTTGGATAAGTTGCTTTCAAAACAGAACATAAGAATGTTCAATAACCTCTTAGATTGTATAAAAGTGTCAATTCTATCCTCAATCGAGAGGATTTGTCATTTTCTAAAATCAAATATCGTTTTTGAATCTATTGAATTGGTTTTTATTCATGTAAAATGTTCTTTACAAGGAACTAAAGCAAATTTATAAAAAAGATGAATATTTTGAATTGTTGAATAAGAATTTTCCAGAAGGGGGGGAATAAAAATAAAATGAGGTCGAGTGTGTTAAATCATAAGAGGATAAGTGTTAAGTAGAAGATCAGGTCTAGAATCATTTTGGCCAATCAAGAAATAAAATTGGCAGAATGCAAAACTAACAAAAGGGAGCGTAAAACTATGTCAAAATGAGCAGCAGCCATAAATATAGTGTTACAAAAATGTTCACAACAAACGATACACTTTTATTGGATTCTTTTACTTTCTCGTTACAAAACATAGAGAAAAAAAGAGTCATTCTCAAAAGATTTGGGGGCATCTCCATGTTTCAGAATTTTTCTGAGTTCGAAAAACACACTTTTGGAGAAAGATGGACCATTTGTCTTTCTGTGACAAAGCTAACTCAGAAATGCCTTCAGTTAGATGGATGAAATTTGGTGTGTTGTTTTTGAACCAAATGTGTCTCACGTTTTGAGCCAATCTATTCGGAGGAAATCTGTCTGCGCAACTTTTCGAATATCAATGAACACGGTAGCTGCAGAATGAAGAGATAAAATTCAGAACACAGTTTTAGCACCTCTAGGGCAGAATCCAAACAATATTTTGCGGTCAACTTAACAGGAGGTTGAACGTTTATCGGCGTGTACTCTCAGACGCATGTAAAAGCGATAACTGAAAAAGGCACCGACTTACATATGCATCAAAACCAGTATGTGATCTGGTATATGCATTTATAGTACTGGGTGCCATTTTGGTTTGGGAAGAAACGCGTCTGAAACACAAATCACAATTTTTAGAGAGTATGCGGGAAAGCCTGGAGGTTTCTGAAGTAAAATAATTAAGCATAAAAGTCACGCAAACATTGTTTTTTTTAATAAAATTTGACATTTTTAGTGATATCATTATTATTAATACTTCAAACATATTAGTTAATAAAGTTCTCTAAGTGAAGGCTTCCTTATTCAATGGAATGCAAGTCATACCATTTAAAACCTGTCTTGAAAAGATTTTTATATCTATTTATACAATCAGTATGTTACAAAGATTAAAAACGGATGGATTGAAACGGTAAGCTTCGAGTCAGAAATGTTTGTCGATGTCCTCGCGTCAGGAGACAAACACTTTATTCTTCGGCACATAAAGCAGAGTCATCTTCGAATCGCGATTACGCAAAATCCAAAAATAAAATCCGATTTCATCGCGGAAATAAAATCACGTTTCATCTGTCAAACGTGCTTCCGAAAACTGAAATGTGTCAACCACCTGATGTGGACACACCTCTCTACAAACGCTGCTAAAAATACCGGAGAAGAAGAAAATAGGTTCGGCAAACAGGAATTCCCCATTCCCTATCGGTACGACCGACTGTGTCAACAGCCCGATTCCGTTTCTTGAAGGGTGTTGGATGAAATCGTTGAGGGTGTGGGAGGTTTGCGATACATATCGAGGAGAAGGTGGGGGTGAGTAAAGATAACAACCTGTTATAATTCGAGAAATGCGTCAATGAGAAATATTCCTATAACACTGAATTTTTAAGATTTTTCACGGCGGAAATTGCAGTATTTTTAATATTCATACTGCCGAAAAGTGAGGATATGAAAATGTTCACACACACACACACACAAAAAAAAAATTATATTCTATGACAAATGAGAGCATTATTATTGATTAATTTTTCTATAACCGACATTAAAACTCGACGGTTGAGGTGATCAGATTCGAGCCCTCACTACACTGTCTTGATCGAATCTCTAAAATAAACTGCGCTCAAACATTCTACTTTCAGCCATCCGATAGAGTTCTCTATCAGACCAATAAAATTAATTTTTGACATTTTCTTTCATGTGTCGCCATTTGGCTAATCATTGCACCTTTTCTTTCCCGCAGTTCTCATGAGACATAACTCACCAAGTCTTTGTATACTACCGATCATCTCTTTCTAAACAAATGTGTCACCGCAGGACATGTGCCAACACTCCAAGTTGATATTTTTCCGAATATGACCGATTCTTCTGGCAAAACTTTCCGTCATTAGATCATTCTTCATTGCAACACAGTATGCTCTATAATATTATTGGGTATATATTGTTTAATAGTACAAATACAGAACAGAAAAAAAATGACACAATAAAGCTTTTTTCTAAAAATTTTCCATAACAGTTGGTATAAATATTGCAATAATATCCCTTTCAATACCCATCATCTTAACATGAAACGAATCATACTAAAGATTTAATTACCTTGTAGATAATTTTGCTTTCATATCCCATTTTATCATTTTATAGCAATTTTATTTCGTCAACTGCCCTACTAACAACACGAGAATAAAGTTATGATGAAGTAATAAAGAATTTCGAACATCAAAAATCTATATAATTCTTTGATAAATTTTGATTTATGATCAAACTACCCACTGTATAAAAAAAAAATCTTAAACCATGTGAGAAATTAATTTGCAGTAAAGTTTTTGAATTCTATTGCTCCTACTACCTGTTATCTAAACTTGTTATCTACCTGTTATCTAATATATATATATATATATATACACATCATTAAATATTTTGTAAATAAAGTCTAAATGTTTTATAAACTAAAATTTTAATTTTCAATGAATATTTTTAGGGCTTAAGAGTATTAATAACTACGATTGAGAAGTTTAAAATCAGCCTTCGAATAAATACTTAAATAATCCAACTAAAAAAACTCTTTCTTCTGAACACGATTTAAAAAAAAAAAAGATGTTGCTATAACATTCAGACATTTTGAATCAAAATAAATAAATGAGCGAATTTAGCATTATTTCCTCTTTGTTTCCTGATGACTTTCTTTAGAATAAATTAAGTCACAAATTCTTACACAACTATGAAATAATTGATTAAATATAGCATTACAAATAAGACACTGATTCCAGACGCAAATCAAGGCACTAAACCGAGATAATTCTAAAATAATTTAAAAATTGTGAAAGCGTAGGCGCATCAGAATAATCAAATCAGAATAATTTTTCCTCCGCCATTTTTTTTTTTAAGTTTAGAATACCGCCTTTCGGTTGATTGGTTTTTGTCCCAAAATAATCTTTATAAGTTATTTTGAGAGAATTATTTGTGCACTCATATTTCATTTGTTTTACAAATTTAAAGTACGATTATCAAATGTGTTCTTTGGAGTTCCTGAAATCTGAACAATTATCTTCATTACTAAGAAAAATTTTGGAAAAATAAAATATTGTTTTTACAAACGATAAAGCAAATATTATCACGTGATTTTCTGTACTTCAAAATAATTTCATTCATTGATTTTTGTTGTTATAAAAAATTGAATTATTTTGAATTTATTAAGCAAACAAAGACTAAATTACACAGGTCAACACACATATGCAGATCATGAAAGTTCATGCATTCAAATCTGAGATCAAATAGTGCTTATCAACTTGTTTGCAAGATGTGATGATAGTGTTATTTAACACATTAAATTAAACCTCGAGTTTAATAGTGTAAATTCTTTCTCCTACTAAATGAGTAAAACAATTTAACTAATTGAAAAAATACAGCAACACAATATTTAAAAGATAAAAACACAGCTACACTGTGTCACTCTACAACTGCTTGGTTAAAAATTAGAAATGAAAGAAATAAATAAATAATTGTTTTGTTCAGTTCTGAAAGTATTTTATTTTCTCGTATATAAAGTGCAGAGAAAGTATTATGATTTTCAAAAAATTCTATCTCGAGATTTTGACGAATCTTCACATTTAATTACCCCCTAAATTTAAAAAACATCTTTGGCCTTCTGTTCGTTTGTCAATTCTTCTGTGAACACGATAACTGAAAACTGATTTGAGTTCGACGTCTGAAATAACGATCAAATCTGAAGGCCCTCTTAAATTTTGAACAAACTCCATTTAGAGGCGCAAACGAACACGATAATCAGTCTATAGAAAGAGCTGAGTAGAAAAAATTCGTGAAAGGGAAGCACACTAAAGTTTAGATAATTATCAAGTTTTGAACCAAATCCATTGAATGGTTTACCGCTTGCCTCTCTGGACTTTCGCATGCATGTAAACACATTGACTTAAATCACTGAAATTCGGTATATTATCCTGTGACTACAATTGTGCTTTAGCGTTACATTTTGGTATCAGTAGACCAGCAAGAATGCCTTTAAAATACATATTCTCGCTATAAATTTAGAAAAATGTTAGATGCGCACGAAAGACCGCAACTGTAGTTCACCAACGCTGTGCAAGTTATTCGCGGCCCTATCAAGGGCTTTAATTCTATGCGGAGTAAGGGGATAATATCTTTATTGGAGAATATGCGAGAAAGTTTTAGTGATAATTTTTAGTGTTTCTTCTTAACTGTCACATTGTTTGAAATAATTAAAAATAGGAATTTTATCTACTTCAAATAATTTTATTCATTTACTTATTATCATGTTCAGAATATTCTCAAGATATTTTAGAATTTCCGAGATAGTTCTGGGAAACATTTTTCATATTGCCTAATATATATGCTTTATGAAATGAAATTGCTTTGTGTTCAGTTAAAATCATGGTGAAAATATATCTAAAGGAATGTGTTGGCTAACACGTTATTCTGAAATTCTTTTTACTTGTGGGTACGATGGAATATTAAATATTTATTCAGCGCAGGGATGGGACATGCCATACGAGGGCGCAACATGTGGTTCATGCTAGTGAGCAGTATTTTAAAAGGCTGCAAATAATCAGGGAATTACAGTAGTAGCAGAGTACATCCAAACTGGACACTTGACTGTGACAGATAAATAAATCTCTACATGAACACAGCAGACATATTATATTATGCTCTCAAAAGAACCAAAGTATTTTAAAAATTGACTGTCAGGGTTAAACTTTAAAAGTCTATTAGAAAAATCATGAAAACATTCAGAAAAATATAGAATAAATTTCAAGTTATTTTGTATAAAATGCGATTGAATTTTAGAACGTTATTTATTGCTTCCTGAAAAATTACATAATGGCATTTTTATTGGCTTATGTTGTTAGCTATCAATTTAAAATGAACTATTAAATTTGTAATAATTTAGAGGTCAGTCGCTTTCCATTTCCAGAGAGGAAAAAACCGTTGCTACTCTCGCCCAGTAACAAGTTTTAAAATGTTATTAAACTTAGAGAAAAAGTGTTAGCTAAAATTTTTTAGATGTTCTAAAGTTCTGGAAAGAAAACATAAAACGTATCAATAATTTAATTAAATCAGGAATAAAATGAACATTTTGAAAAGCAGAAATATTTTCTTTTTAATTTGGGAGAAATTTTTAAATTCAACTTATTCTTGTTATTAAAAAAGGGCATAACTTGTAAATATTTCAATTGTTGATATATACCTATAAATATTATTTTATCAGTCTGAATTCTAGAAGAATAATTCTATTCTAAAAGAGTTTGAAACCGAACAATGAAATATAAAATCACCTCTCGCCCTTCAATTCATGAATAGTTGGAAAATATCTTGGAACGTTCAGTGCCGTACATATCATATAGTTAAAATCTGGCGTTTAAAGACTCAAAATGATAATGTTTCTAGTATTGCTTGCCAAACTAAGTGTAGCACATCATTTAGATTTTATGAAATTCTATCGAAAGAAAATATGATTGCAGAAAAGCAATCAAGTCAACCAAGAAAGACAGAAGATTTTGCATTCAATTTCAATTCACGAAGTCTGTTAATGAAATTGCAAAGACATTTTTAAGTCTAATGGGTCAATCTTGCATGTCTACCTACTTGGGTACTAATTGACCTGATCTCCGATGAGAGCCATGCGAGTTCATTTGACAACAAGCTGGAGTTCTCTCATGGTTTGGGGTTCGTTCTGTTTCAATATAACAGGTATTGCTTTTCTCGGCAATGTTCTGATGATTAAAAATCAAAGGCCATATACAATTGGAAACATCTAAGGAGGAGGAAATTGGAAATTTCAGCAGGATAATTGGAATTTCTGATTTCAATAAGAGCTCGCCTTTTTCAATCACACCTTTTACTCAATAAGAGTTTGGTTTACGCAGAATCAAGTGATTTTTATATATTAGCCAGACCTGAATCCAGTTGAAACCAGTGAGGGAGTACTGCTTCCACGAAAAGTTTGTGTCCATAATTGGCATTTTCGCCAATTCAGAAATTAAAGCAAATAAGTACAGTACCTTTGGCTCTTATTACAACCATGAATTCTCCAAACACTAATTCGAATCATGAATTGGAGGATTTTCAAGATAATTCAAAGGGTTGTATTGAAGCTTTGAATTTAAATACAAAATACTCGAAAAGTCAATATTTTTGTGAGGACAGCATTTTTTTTAAATTCTGTGAAACTTATATTTCTGATTTTTTTTTGGCGATTACATTGTTATTCTTTACTGTTATTTCAAAACATCACCAATTCATATAGTTTTGAGCTGCTTTGTTTACACAGACATAACATGCGGAAATACGAAGAAAGAGCACTTTCGCATTTTTCTTTCCTTATTTTAATATCCATATTCACAGAACCTCCAATTAATATTGTAGTAATATTTCTTTTTAGAAAAACTTGTGGAATATCCACACGCTATCACCCCCACCCCCCGAATTAAGGAAATTAACTCACCACATTATATTTGGTAAAAAGTAAATGTATCTGTTCACCATTAATCAACTAAACTGGTTGCAGTCGGAACAGCAACGAACACTTCGGTTACCTATCAAGCCATTATTTTATTAATAACCTAGAACCACACTTTTAAAACGTTACTGTGTGGAAATCAACAACGTTAAAGCACAGCAACGTATTATGATCCAACTAATGCATGAAATACATCCCCTTTTGATCCCTCAGTCCATACAAATGTTGCTTGCTATGTTGCTTCTGGACCATTCGAAAAAGTCCGTTAGCTTCAATGGCAACCTTTAACACGGGCTATGAGTGACTCAAGCCCAATCGCCGCAATTAATTCTGTCTTCAACCCACTGAGGTCTGTGCCAAGCAGTTCGGGCACTGGGCCAACAGTGCCGAATTATTAAACAGTGGTCGCCCAACCCGATATGCATGAAATTCCGGAAGAGCGTGTTCTGCGTTTGAAGACGTGAGAAGCTTAAATTTTAGAACCGCTTTGCTGGTGGTGGGGCGTGTCTTTCCTGTCTAAAAATGATTGGAAGGTAAATCTCAATTGGATAATCTCACGGTGCCATTTCATCTATAGTAAAATGCATGGAATTCTTTTCATTGTTACTTAGCCGCATACGATCTATAAACACAGAAAGCAGAATTATAATCTTCCAAAAATTTGATCACAAAATTTGAAATATAGAAAATCTTCTAAATAATTCTTCCCAAGTTCGAAAAATTGTATATAATTTTTGACTATCTGAATGTACACACATTTGGGAAGAATTCTGAAAACGAAATTCGGCACGTGGTCTTTGTATCGAAATTGTAAATTTGTAACCAAACTCAGAACGTTTATAATTAAATTTTGTAGATTTTTTGCTAATTCTGGAAAGGTGCAAAAAGTGTCTTCAATCTGTCCGTATACATTGAAATAAAACGCAACGATCCGGATGAATAAATTTTGTCACGTGTTTTTATTTTTGTTATTTATATTTACAGAATTGTAGTTTTATATATCCCGTATTCATAGAAATTCGTTGGTTACACGAAAATTGTCAAACTATGGACTCGCCTAATCAACGAGAAATGAATCACAGTTCTTTTCACTAAATGACAGGGTTAAAAAAAAAGTTCCCATAATAAGGAATAAAAGGCTTGTCCAATGAATGCTTGCTAATTCCAAAACATTTTTCAGTCTCGATACATTTTTTAAAGAAAGATTAAAAAATTAAATATGAACGAATATTTTTTAATTCGTACATTATGTAGATTCTTCCGTTTCTAATTAAAGCGAATGAATAATACGAAAGATGCCGTGTGGTCTGTTTTTTTCTATTATGCTTGCATCCTTACATAATTTTATTATTTTTAGAACGTTTGAATGTAAAGTTTTGGAAAAAAATAAATTAAATGATGGTGACGAATATTATAATTAGGAAGAAAATTAAATTAATCAATTAAAAGTGATAATATGTAATTTCTTCTGTTTTTTTAATAAACAGAAGCAGCTCGGATTTGGTGCTAGTATATTTGATTCCAAACCTGAAGGGACTGTAAACTAAACTATTGAAAGAAGATATTTGTTGATATAATTCGAGTATATGAATATTAATCCAGCATTAATCTTGTGTCACTCAGCAACACCATTTCGCTGAAAACATTCACTTCAATAAAACCGTAAAGCCTTTTTTGTTCAGATCATTACACCAAAATGTATGCACATGAAAAAATGCTTCTGAAAAAGAAAGTTGAATAAAAAACATTATTTTTCAGTTTTCAGCTTATTCATTTATTAGAACGTTTTCGCTTTAAAAATTATTGTTTTCTCTGTTTGGCTATTGCAGACTACTTGCACATTATCAAATAAAAAAAGTCGAAGTTTAAAGAATACATTTTCTGGAAGGATTTATAGATAAAATCATCAAAAACCAGTGTTTCTTTATTTCGTAACCTTTCTGCTATTGAAGAAATTTTTACTTTACTAATATTAAAACGTTCGCATTTCAGAAAAAAAAAAATTCTATAATAATCTTTGAATTCGAAAGAAATTTAAAATCCATATAGTTAAACAAAAAACAAACAAAAAAAACCCCGACGTACATTGCTAAAAATAATTCGAGATTTTAAATTTCACCGTTTGAAATTTATCTTGATGCTGTTTATTTTTGGTAATAAAATAAAAGAAATCAAGGAAATATTCCCACGATTCATTCTGATAACGTATCTTCGAAATTCTCTTTCATAAAACGGCATTTTGTTATTTAGCAAGACAAATTACCTTTAAAATGCCCGGCTTCACCATTCAACTTCATATACCGAATTCATCGCCTGGAGGGCAAAATCAGATAACATGTTTTCCCGCCTTGCGAATGATTTTTTTTTTTTTTTTTTTTTTTTGTTTTTTTCTTTTTTGAACTCGGTGTAGCGCAAAGCACTCCAGAGTAACGCTTCAGTTAATAATGAGGTGCATCATTTGTTCTTCCCTTTTTGGCGATAGTATAAAACACGTAAAAGCTATCTGTGAACACGATTAGAGGGGTAAGATAGAAGTCAAGTGTCGATCGATCTCGCGTTTAGAACGTTTGTTTTCTGCTATCGAACGCCAATTTCTCATCATTTCCGGTTCTATCTTTCTTTAAGTAAGAGCTCTCTACTTTAAAGAGATTTCTGACAGATAATAAACTCCAATGAATCCGATTAGCGTGTATTTAATTTTGTTTTAAAGAAATTCGTAATTACATTTTACGTTTATGATTTCAGTATTGTTGGTTACATTATCTAGAGCAAATGAAAAAGTAAATTTTAAACACTTTAATTGATATTGTTACAATTTAAAATAATTTAAGTTCAGTTTTAGTAGGGGATTTTAAAATGTATTTTGAATTCTAAAATTAATCAAACTGTATTTGATTAAAAATTATTACAATCAGTCATTTTAACAAACAGCGTCCTTTGTTGAATCAAATGATTGAAAATGATATTGCACGTAATTCCGTCATTAGATCTTTTTAATATTTTTCACATAAGGTAATTAAAAAACGAAAATAAAGAATAATTCCCTTAATTTCATAACTGCATTCATTGCGATTGTTGCCCCAATATATATATTAGTATTGTTTTTTCTTTCATTTCATTTGTATGCAATAGTAACAAAAATACGAAAGAAATTAATCAAATGAAAAAAAGTTTCAATGTAATTTGTTTCAAAATTATTTTGCGCTTTTCAAAATATCATAATTTACTATTTAACTGCAGCGATTGTCCATCCTATTAACTGTGTTAATTTAATCAACTTTGATGGATTATTTCTTATCACAACAAAAGAAAATACTATTTTTAAATAGCACAATGCGTAGTAGCACAATAGCACAATGCACAATGCGTAGATGTTCTGAATGGCAAAGATTTTAAAAATCGAATAGGGCTTCGAGCAAATTTTTATTTTGGGACATATTTCGAAATTTTTCGCCAATGACATTTATGGAAGTCATGAACATATCAAATTAAAATCGATAAAAGGGTTGTCGAAATTGGCGGGCTGGAGAAGGCAAGCAACCATTGACTAGATATATACAAATTATTTTTATGAACTGATTCTAACTAAGCAATAAAATTCTGAACAATAATAAACATTCAATTTTTATACGGTTCCACAATTTTATTATTTATACTCAATAAAAATTTTTAATAAATGGAAAGTACCCTTTAATATAAAAAGTATCTTTTACAATTAAAATTGACAAAATTATTTGTTTTACAATATCACTGTTTTAGATTATTGCAACTGCTCCAATCCATGACATGAGTACATGCAGCAGTTGAAACTATCCAGAACAGACTCTTCTCACAAGAACTTTCAAGGGTCATATTTACATTCAAATTATATCTTAACTTGCTATTAGGTATATATTTTTATCGCATACTTGGCATGAGGTGATGTTACTATCACTTCAAAAGAAAATGTATATTTAATATTAATTTAATAATATTTAAGGATTTGCTTAGAAAATATTTATTATTTTGTATTTTTAGTTACCTTAATAAAATAATACCAAAATTGGTTAATTAATTTAAAACAATAAGGGATGATAAAAACGCATACTAATAATCATTCGAATCAAAGTGGCAAGCATGCTTACCCCTGACCATTACTATTAAGCAATCACTGAAATTTAAAACGATTGTCTGGAATCACTAGTGAAAAACAATAGGATGTTTGGAAATATTTGTTTTCACTAAACAAACTTTGAATTATATTTTTTTAACAGGATGGTCATACGAAGAGTTAGGTGCATCACACATAAAAAAACTCCTATTGTACTCACATATAATTTAAATAATAACATTTTGCCCATTTGTTTTGTTGGCGAAAGGTTTAAAAATCAAAAACTAGATTCTTTAAGAATCCAGTACTCTTAAAATGAATTCGAAGCATGCAAAACATTATTAATATAAAGACTGCGAATTTGAAATAAAAACTTCTGTATTAACATTAATTCTCAGGTTCTAGAAATGAAAATTATATTTAAATGAAATATATCATATTCAAGAATATGAAAAGAATATTTTACGTGCAAGGGATTAAATATATAATTGTTTTTTTAAATCTTTTTTATTGAGAACATTTTTTCAATTGTTGAATTTAGCTTGTAAGTATAGAACTCTGCTTTTAAGTCATAATTGTATCAGTAAGCTGCCTATTGTAAATGTAAAGGTTTCTAAAGCATTTTCGGGGGGAAACCTATTTCCTTTTAGTGCCAATTTGCAATTTATGCTTCTGGTTTTGCTCATCGAATTTCCCTCGCCATCCAATTTTGCATGAATCGGGAATTTACTGCACCCACAATTTATATCAAGAAAATAATGTGTATTTTCATTTGTATGTTTACTTTCTGAAAGATTTTCCCAATATTTGTCAAATTAAATAATAAAGAAAGAAACTTTCAAACATTGCATTGATATAAATTCTTAAAATCACTGAAATATGTACAGAATCTTTCATCTCATTTAAACCGAGTTGATTCTTTCAAGCAGACTTTTCAAATTTTGTCAATTAATCACCAAAATTCAGAAACAAAAAGTTTCGGGACGCTGAACAAGTTTCTTCAGCGTCTCGTTGTTTATTTTTTCTCGTTGTTCTCTTTATATTTCAACATCTCGTTTGTTGAAAGATAAACCGCCTTTTCAAGCAGTACTCTATGGAGCAAAGAACGTTAATATTCATGAATATTAATTTTTAGCGTTTAAATCAACTAAATAGATTCCACTCAGAGTTTAGTGGAATGTCGAAAGAAATGTCAATTGGAAGGGTAAAGCGGTTGAAACGAATAAATTCCTTTTAAAATAATATTTGTTATTAGAAATGAAAGGCGTTGCGATATTTCAAATCTTTTTTAGTTGACGCCATTATTTACTGTTTCATTTCCTTCATCATACTGCTTAAAACAAATATAAAAGTATTTTTGCAAGTGCGCTTTTATTAGCACACTGAAAAGTAAAGATAAAAATATATTTAATCAAAAATTTGGTTGTCAATAATAAAACATTAATCTATCACAAAAGTACTGGAAGTTCAATGGAGTTTTAATCAAATTTTTGATATATTTTTAATGAATGCTCAAGATTTTTTTTTATATGATTTTCATTGTACTTTAATCTATTTGTAGATTTGTTCACGTTTAAGATTTTCTTTTTGACTCCGGACTTTTCTACTTTCTCTTACAGTAATAAAAGTTGGTCTAAAGTGTGCAATCGTTAATATTTTCATAATTAATTATCATAAGTATTATAAAATCTTGTCAATTATTTTCCGAAGCGCAAAACTTAATGACGCTTATCCTGTAGGATCAAATTTCCATAAAAATTAACTTATCAATTGTTAGGTTTATTATTTTAATTTCGGAAATATTAAAACATACTATAAACAAAAGTATAAAATTTAAAAACATAAAAAAAAGTTTTGTGAGTTATGACCCTGTAAAAATATGAGAAAGGCCTCTTGTAGTTTCGAATTGTGTAAATAGTGGATTGATTGATTGGCTATTTTAAAAACTATTCGATTTAACATGAAGAATGGTTTTGTAATGCATATAAAGCTAATAGCTGTCATTGCAATTGAATGTACTCTTTTTAGACTCTTGCTTGCATCAGTCGTGTTCATGAATAACCTTCTACTTGTTGCTTGGACATACATAAACTTTTTCTCACCACTGGTAGAGTCAAAGCAATATAGCATCTTACCATAAATATTTTATTTTCTATGAAGAGATAGCTCTTCTATAGCCTCTTAATTATTCTATGCTAACAATCCGGTGTCATATTTTGTGGGAAATTATATTCGTGTGTATTATTTTATCGTCTTCATCTGCGATGATTTATTTATTGTTAAAAGACGCTAATAGTTGAACCCCTTAGTCAATAAAATGTATCATGAATTTTTATCACCCAAATGCTTGAAAATATATGAATACATTTCTTGCCTTTCTAGTTCTCAAGTGTCAAGTTTCATACTAAAAAAAAACTAGGGGGGGGGGGCACCACAGTTTCTTCACATACATTTGCATTCATAAATATCTTTCACAAAGAGATTGTCACAAATTATTTTCTATTTGATTTTTATAACTGCATCTTCACCTACTATGCCATGATAACAAGGAACACAGAATTCAAGTATTTTTTTATACATTTTATCTTTCTACATATTATTATTACAAATAATTTTTCTTTAATTATTCAAAGTTGAAAATCTTCGTAAACGGTTTCATTTTATTATCATTTCTTATATATTTGTAAATTCTGTACAAAGTTATCTTTGTTTTTTCTGCTGTAAATATTTTGATATTTACTAAAACTCCCGTAACGTGTCCATCAAACCATTCAGTGACCAGAATGGTTACGTATACGGGGGTATGAGACGGCTTTCTCTTCCGTAAATTGCAAAAACTCACACAAGATAAGCCTTTTTCGTCGAAAACTATAATATTTCAAAATCTGGCGATATATTTTGAAATATCAATGTTATTTTTTTTAATTCAAAGGTGAAGCTGGTATTTCAGTAGACGAATAATAATTTTATTGAAAAACATTAATGAAAAAATTATTGCAAATTTAAAGAAGAGAAATACTGAATGGTCAATAAAAACCTAACCACATATATAAACTCCTAGCAGCTTATTGACCCTATAAATCAAAGAAAAATTTCAATTAATGTTATCCGAAAACGTGTGTCAGAGAGAGAGAGTTTTCACGCTTAAGATTGCAGTGAATAAATTTATAAATTTTCGAATGGCAACACTTCAGTTTCTTCTGCACACATTGATCACTGAATTCAAAAATCATAAATGATATAGGAACTATAGACGTGTGATGAAAATGGACGGAGTAAAAAAAAAAAATGTTAAAAATGTGAAGGACTCATGACACCATGAGAGAAGAAGGGAAAAAATACGTTTTCAACGTATTTAACAGACTATATCGCATTGCATGCTGGAGATTATTGATAACAATGACGAACGCAGTATCGCAGGCGAAAACTGTAAAACTTTACGTTACGTTTCAGTTTTTGCACATCTTTTTGATCTTAGATTTCAGATAACCTCGAAACCAGAAATCCATCGGAATCACTTCGCTAGGGCTCTGGTTACAGGGAGTGACTTCATCTATGCTGTTGTCGCAAACACGTTTTCTATCAGGCAATGTCATTAGCGACGGCAGCTCTGGGATTACGTTATTTTACAAGATTTTTGTACACTAAGCACTGCTTATGGAGAGTGTTTTCATCCCTGTCGAAGAAGTAAGGACAGAGAGCGAATGTGATACTGCATCACATAGACATTCCATTTCGTTTGATGTCAAAGCCCTTCTTGAAGTTTACATTTTCTGTTAAGAAGAAGTGTGGCTCATCCACCCATACTATGAGCAACAGCGACCTGCTATCTTCCTCATATTTGAAAAGGAAGACTATGAGCTGTTTCTCGTCTTCAAGTTGCGACATATGGACGCGCTGGAATCCATACCGCAAAGCAGAGCTCCGGACTGCCGTTTTTGGTGCATCCAAATTGAGGAACGCAATTCTTGGCAGAATGCAATGCACTTTCAATAGTCATATTATGCTGTTCGACAGCGATTTCGATAAAAACAGACGGTCTTCTTGATAGTTTTCAATCAAAAATGCTTATCCGATATTTATTTTTTTTACCAAATTTCATGCAAAACCTGTGCCTGATTTTAGATTATTACTTCGTTTATAAATTCGTACTTCTTTGGCAGCTGAGAAAAAACAAATGGATCAAATCTTCTCAGTGTGAATATCATTTTTCTGGCACATTCATACACCCGATTCAAAAAGCAATCTTCACACACTGTTTATTAATGGTTTCTCTCAAGTTATGTTCTGCACATGGTGTTCCGTTTCTGCGAATTAAGGTTAGTATGCCCATCTGTCTGTCATCGGACCTGTACAAAGATCTTCATTGCAAATGCTTTATGCTTTGCCGAAAATTTCTTTGATAATCCTTCAATATGCACTGTTCGATTAGCGCAGGAAAAAAATGGATGTTGCTATTCGGAAACTTAGAAATTTGTTCACTGCAACCAAAACCGTAACTCTACTATTTGAAACCTTCATAATCTCGAGCGTATACATTTAACTAACAATCTTCGAAATATCCTTTGAGCGGTTAAAACGAAAGATTTTTTTTTTGCAACTGCCTTGTATTTCCACTGATATGAATGTAGTCTTTTCATTAGATATGTAAATAAATTCTGAAATGCAGGAATATATAGATAAATTACTAAACGGAGTGAAATATACCAAGCGTAATTCATTTCTTGTAATAATGGCTTCGTTCAAAAAGAGTTTCCCATTTAAAGAATTCCAATATATCTTCTTCAAAAGTGGAATTTCGCCGAAATTGAATGCGTTTCCTGGATTTTCAAACATATTCAAATGGAAGCAATGGCACTTGGCTCTCACGTGTCTCTGAATATCTGTCTGTTGTAAATAGCAACACAGAATTAACAAAATAATCATCATGGATGCATGTGTCACCTACAAGGTGTGATTCATCACTGCTGGTAATATTACTAACATTACTGTTCATGATTTTTGTACATTTGGAAATACAACCATCTGTTATCTTTGCCTTAGCATAAAAAGAGAGACCAGTAAATATCTCTTCAATGTGAATAGAGAGAGAACTAATTATCCACGTTGGAATAGCAAGATTCCAATTGTTTAGTAATGCAGCATGCACCGGTTTCATATTCAGAGCCCACATCTTTTACGTCTGAGTTCGTTAAAATTTTGAAAATCATTAAAATGGAAAAAAAGAATTTTAAGCAATTTCGATTTACAAGAGTAGAATCGAAGATTTGTTTTATATAAAAAGAAATTTCTAATTAAAAACGTGGCCAAAAGATAAAACTTAATGATCTTGCAAAATATAAATTTATTTAACGAATGTCTGTCTCATTAAAGCATTTACATTTCTGCAAATCACAACTTTTTTTGTGATGATTTGTTCTTTTTTTAATGGAGTTTAAGGATGTATTGAATTTAAACATATCCTGCAATAAGGAGGATCTGTGTCACCCAAGATTTCGAAATTATGAAACAAAAGTTTACACACAAAAAGCGCAATCCGTTGAATCGAAATGTTTCATTACAGGTGAAGATATGCTTTCATTTTTAAATTAGTCGCACCGCGCAACGTATTCATGAGAACATGCATATTCATAAAAGTACAATTCTCTCGACGAAGGAAAACACTAAATGGTTCTCCAAATTTTGAAAGAAACGCCAATTAAGTGGAAAGCGGTTAATGTGATCACGAATAAATTCCAAATGGAGCTATTTTTGATGGCATTTATTAACAGAAAGGAATGTTTTCAATAAAGGAAAATGGCATAATAATTTTGATTATATAATAATTTAGTTATATTAACGTCCCGTTTTAAAGCAATAAAGCCTCTTTTGCAAAGGAACTTTGTAATTTTGAACTCTGTTATATGATCTGACAACACCTGAGTCGTTACCTCCTCTTCACACTTCCCACCACACCATCCACTTACACAACAGTTCTTCGGAAGACATTTGACCTTCCTGTCCCGAAGGCGAAATCTTATCATCAAACCACTGCAATCCCTTATTCTTAACCACTTGAATCGCAATTTATTTTAAATCAGCATTGCTCAGAGAGGGGGGGGGAGTGACAAGAAAAAAAATCTCTGTCAGAAATAAAACTTTTCATAAAAAGTATCAACTCTCAATACTTTCTGGCGGAAGCAACTCATCATTGTCAGTTTAACCAAGAATATTCAAGAGCTGAACTCGTCATTTTAGTTCAAGGGGCTAAAAATATTACTTAAATGTAAAAAAAAGTGAAATATTCTGTATTAAACGAATTTATTTATTATTTTCGTATTATCTAAAAGTTTTTTACTATATTTTAATAAATAAAATTTGAAAATATATTTGAATATGTTACGTACAAAAAATGCATAACATATGAATACTTTAATAAACTTACAAAAGCAACTATATGCATATCAAAATTCATATTACCTGATAATATCCTGCGATATTTTCTACAAATAGTTTCAAATTTTTCATTCTTCAGCTTTGATTTTGAAAAATTATGCATGCCATAATCTAACTGACAGTTACTTATGTGAAAAATATCATAAAATCTCTACAATTCTAAAGGCTCAAATAGCACGATATATTTTTTAAAACCATTCCTTTAAAAAAATGATTATCCCAATAAATAAATATATTTACCAGTAGCATTTTTGCTGCAAATATCAGATCTTCACGTATCAAAATATTAGTAGCAAAAAGTCTTCATTCTGAAACTGGAAAAAAATGTGTATGCCCTCATCAGGGCAAAGTTGGTAAAATCAAAAAGTTTTAATGGATCAAACAAATTAATTTTAAAATAAAAATAAAATTAACTGAGGATAGGTAAAACTTAAATGAAAGTATTATACTTAGATGAAATACATCTACATTAAATGCACGTTTTATTCTTTCTTCAAATAAGAATTATTTTATGCACCTTTATGTATTTAATGTACCTTTTCTTAAAATATTTTTTTCATTGTTAAAATAATATTTTCCACTAAACTTAAAAGGAAAACTTTTCCAATTTTAAGAGAAAAACAACAGTAAAAATAATTGAAAAACAAATGAAAAACAATAGTAAAACTAGATCTCATATCAAACAACAATTTTTTACTCTTCCTATTGTATATTTACACGCTTTTTCTCTTGAAAACGAAGAAATTGGTCTTATAGTTTCTTCTAAATGAATGACACTTTTCTGCTTTTAAGTTGCTCTTTTTTTCTTTTTCTTTTTTTAATCTCTCTTCTTTCAAAACGACCTTTTAAAGTGTACATCAGACATTTTTCTAGCAAGTTTTTTTTAAAACTATGAAACCGAACAGCTTTTGTTGCAAACACTTTAAAGAAATCAAAGGACCTTGGTGAACTGGAAACTAATTCAACTTTCCGAGTTTAAGTATATTGTTCTTTTTAGTTCAACTTATTTATTTTCACTGGAATTTTACATCTGCTTCTTTTGACTTCTAACATTGTGAAGGTTTTTCTTCTTTACTCATGAAACAAATGCATATACATTCGTGAAAAAAAAAACCATTTTGTTTAAGCATTAAAGTATAAAATGTAAACTCTGAATTTTTTTTAAACTGTAGGGATTTCGTAAATTATGATTATTCGATCACGTGTTTGCGTTAAGTGTTGATAGAAACATTTTGAAATAGCGTTAAATGGTGTATTCATTTTTTCCCTTCATCTTTCAAAAAATTTATTTTTGTTTAAAAAAAGTATCAATTTGAATATTATCCCTTCAGTGTACAAAGCAATTTATTGTAACTTCAATTCATAGTTTGCTTACTATTTGTTTTTATCTTTCCGTGATAATATTTTTAAAAAATCGTTAAATTTTATATCTTTTGGAATAAAGATTAGGTAACTGCAAAGTGAATTTTTTCTTAAAAAAATATATTTTATAAATCAATCGATCCCTTCATGAAAACATCATTCAGTAATTTGAATGCTCCTTCCACTGTTGAAAAGGACGAGAGCCTAAAGCACATGAATATTTTAATGTCATTCGAGTTGCCGTTTTCTTCTCTTCCATGGAGAAGTAAAAGGAATTTAAAATTTAAATAAATGTTATATATTTTGACGAGCATCGCATTAGAATGAATTATTTCCATTATAAATGCCAACAAACTGGTTAGACACTCCTCTCCCAAATGGTGCTATCTTTTTTGAGGACTGTTCAAGTAAAACAAGCAATGTTTAGCGATAAAATTGCAAAAATAATTTAGTATAGTTCAGCAACGGATTGTAAAACACTCCGCGCTTTCGCGCATGCGTTAGGATGGGTTTAATTCTTCAAAATAGGAGTGAAAGGAAAAATGAAAGGAGAATTTTCATTTACTAGTATCTAATAGGGAAAATCGAAGATCAAAAGGAATACCGGAAATGCACTCATCTTTCCGCGTCTCACTCCTTAATGAGATGGAGTCGTCTCAGAATCCGTTGACGAACTATAATAAAGATTCATTACTATACCTCTTTTTCTACAATCTTTGGTTTCAAAACGGAACTATCTTAAATAAATATCTTGATTGTCGATTTATGCAATTGATTTAAAAATAAGAAGTGGTCCGTAAATGACTGATTCCTTTAAATTCCTCATTTTTGTGAAATTTTTCGAATCTTGTTTTATTTATTCTTTATACATCACATATTCAGGTGTCTCAAAATCTCGAAATAGACTTATTTGATAAATAAAAAAAGCAGAATGGCGCATTTAACAAGCCTTCAAAAGCAAATATTTCAATTGAACAACTGCTTCCTTATTTTCATCTTTTTTTACTTTCTTTGCATACGAAGTATAGAAAAAATATTGTAATCGTAGAGTTTGACGAATATCTGCATTTTAGACCTCTCTGAGTTCAAAAATGAATTTTTGATATTATCTTTCTGTCTAGGTAACTCAAAAGCATTTTGAGCCAAAAGGAGGACATTCGATGCAGGGTCTTTGCATCACATTTACACATTTTGAGCCAAATCAATTCAGTAGAAATATGCCCTACTGAATTCAGTATGAAATTCAGCCCTACTCGAATATAAGTTAATTACAAAAACAATGAAAGCTAGATGGATGAAATTAAAGGCATCCTTTGTGAAGACAACTGTTAAAGATTGAACCAAATCCAACAAGCAGCTGACCGTCCACCTTTCAGAAGAATGTGTATACGATAACTCAAAACCACAAGGATTTAACTGCATCCCATTTTGTGACTACAAGGGTAGTTTTTTTAATCAAATTATTATTTTGGTTCATTGTGGAAAACACTTCCAAAACAGAAATTCGATTTTTTGATACTATTAACCGCATGACAGAAGCTAATCTCCAATAAACTCATCCAGCAGAGAATGAAATGCGGCATTCATGTTAGAAGATAAATATTTCTTAATGATTGCAAGCCGCGCAAGGCGTTCTCTGGGAGACCACCTTTATTAGAGAGCACTCGAGAAAAAAAAAGACTCATCCCCACTGTTCTTTCTACTTTGCAGTGCAAGCAAGTGAAAAATTTTATAAAACAAAATTGGTTTGACTCCGAATGTTATAGTTCCTCACAAACGGTCTACTTTGCTCCAGTAACTTCCACAAATATTGATGAATAAAACCAAGTCAGTCCATTTTGGAGTAGGATGTTTTGGTCAGCTCGACTCCTTTCGCATTTCGAAAAGCGCATCTGAAAGTAAACGCATCGACTAAAGAAAAGGGAGAGAGAACTCTGTTTTCTTCTTTCTGCAGGCTTACTCTTGAATCGAAGAATACCATAAGTACTAGGCATGAATGGATGAGAAATTAAAAGTATTATAACGAATTGTGTTTCAAAATATATTTTAGAATATTTATTAAGTATTTTTTTAAAAAAATCAAATTAAAAATCTTATGGTTGACAAGTTAATTTTAAAAAAAACTTTAGTGTAATGTAATGAGTTTTTTTGCGATCAGGTGCCCTTATATTATTGGAGTAAAACGCTAAAATGAATCATTACTTAATAAAATATTTGATGAAAATTTTCGAAAACGTACTGCATAAGAAACAACTATATGAAAAATTGGGCAACTCTGGATTCTTGTCAATTTTGTGTCTAATAAGCATGGTTTTTGAATCAAACAATAAAAGGGAAAATGCCAATCTGAGAGCATTGAAAAATTCCATTTATAGGAGCCTCTCTTTTGAAGATGGAATCAATGAATGTAATAAAGAACTTCATTTGACTTGGGAGGTTGGGGTGTGGAATAAAAAAAAAATCGGTAACGTTATCTCTGCGCCATTTACATCCCACGCACAAACTCTTTTTTGAATCGTCTAACTGGATTTTCATTCTGAATTCCCTTATATCTACTACGAGGAGAAATTGAATTCAGATTCGAATTTTCGAATTTTCTGTTTACAGAAATGGAACGAACTAAAATTTCGACCCCAAAATCGAAAGTTCCCTTATCTGTCGAGCAAAAGGCTTCAAATTAGAATGCGTTCTGTTTTCTATACATTCCATTCTAAAGATCGAGTAAGTTGGTGGGCAGATTTCAAATTACCATAAATAAATGACTTTTGAGAAATTCGTGTATTTGAATTTTTCCGATTAAACCGTATGAAAATATCGTAACTGCATTTTTTCCCTGGTATGTGAGTTGAAAAATGGCTCGTTGAATATGATCCGAATATTTTGAGGTGGCACAGATGGAGCCCTTTCACTCACCCAGTGCACGTAGTGTATCCGATCTGTGAATATGAACTTGATCACTATGCAATATAATTGAATATACTAACAAAAATTGAGATACATTTTTATTTTTATTATAAAAAGGTATCAAATTGTAAGTGTTTGATAACAATGGAATCATGTTTGAAGGGTTTTACTTAATAGATTTTAGTATCAAATGCACCATATCCCATTTTCTCATTCTTTTTCACCTTCACATGTTTCACATTTTCTCATTATTTAATAATGCAAAGAACGTGATATCATATTGCGAATTAAGCTATTTTGACTGCATTTGCGAAAAATTGCAATTTCTGTCACATAAGGAAAAAGCAGTTAGTCGTTAGATCGCATATGCAGCTATATTTGAGTGACTTTGAGCTTTATTTGACTTTATTATAGTAAGCGAACATATTTTATTATTTCCCCTCCGAGCACTTTCATGAAAACTAAATACATAAACATTTTAATGAAACTTTTTACTCAATTCTCATTGAAAATAAATCAAGATGACGTGGCAATAATTTTGTTTTCAAAGTCAGAAGATCGTAGATTCGAGCACCGAATCCCGCGAATTTTCATAGTGAGTATGGTTGAGATACTTTCTTTTGGGAGCCAAACATTTTCAAGCCAGCAACGAGAAGCAGTTGGAAATACATTGATTGCAATGCATAATGTCATTCAAACGTTTTGAATTGAGCTCTATCATCTAAACAATCAGATCAACTCATTTTTGCAGCAAATATTAAGAGATTTAATAAAATCATTCGATGGTAAAAATTTAAGAGCCGGAAATGAGGACTGTGTCAACTGCACATGACACCTATCATTAGAAAGACCAAACTAAGGGGGGGGGGGTTTCAAATTCGCGCAAAATTTGAGTTTAAATATTTATTTCGCTTTATATAATCAACTATTTCTAAGAAACCACAGTGCATTATATAAGAAGTATGGAAAATGCAAGAAAAAAAAGTTAATAAAATAACCTTCTTCTTTCGGAACAAGGTAAAGAGAACAGGAAATTGAGTTTCGACTTTTTATTACTCGGAACTTCACCTCAGCAATTAACTTAAACTTCATCACGCATAAAAAAAGACACAGCTGAAGGCCTTCAAAAACGTATTTCTTCTAGAGAAAAACGAATATAATAGTGGGGAAAGAAGCGGCCATTTTATTTCTCTGTATATAATATTCATAACTGGAAATACTTGCAATGATCTTTGGCGGCGGCGGCGGCTTAAAGCTTTGACGTGCGTCGGCAATTTGCATATATATGGCGGCTCATTTTCCCGTCCAGGGCCTTTCTGGATTTATTTGTTACTGCAAAGTGAGCATTGATATTCATTCTTCACCTTGAACCCCCGCTCGGTTTAAAATGAGGAAGATTCCCCTTTATGGCTGCGATGTTCATCAAGCTGGAAACAAGAAGTAAAGTTTGAGGTTCGAACTATATTTTCAGATTCCTAATGTGTAAAGTTTAAAGCGGAATTGTACGTGTATCGCTCTTTAGCAATTTCTTGATATTTTACAAGCTGTCTTTGAACTCATACTGATCTGAATTTATGAACTGCATACATATAAGTTCCTTTAGGAAAAATTGTTAATATAGTCTTTTTTAATACTGAAATACTTTATAATGTTCTTTATAATATATTTGTGCATAATGGAACTTATTATCATAATATCATGACAAGACAACGCAATTTTAATTTTGGAATCCAATATAAATAATTTAGTAGTAGAAGATATAAAAAGCATTCATTGAACAGAGTAAAACAAATGCAACTGAATACTAAATGGCATGCTCAAATAGGATTAAGATGCGCATGTTGTTAAAGTAAAAAAAAAAAAAAATGATTATCTCATTTTATGGAAACCTCAGAATTCTTATTATAATATTATTAACTTTATTAGGCTAAAAATATTAACTATATTACTACTAAAAATATTTACTATATATACTGCATGATATTTACTATATTATAATGGTCCTATATTGCTAACATTTGGCGACCGGCTGGTTCGTCATTCATATAGGATATCTTTAATTCCATCCAAATCATTTAGCTATGACTTCATATCCATTATGTCATGAAATTGCCAGACAATAAAGATGTGTTATTTTATCTTGCATGTGCTCGGTTCATTATACACGTGAAACTTAGTAATGGAGATCAGTCACGTGACATTACGTTGCTATTAAAAATACAATTATGTGGATTATCTATGTTGTAAATGTCGCGATATTACGACTTCGCGTTTTTAAAGGTTTAGTAAACTACAAAGATATCAAACAAAATCCTTCTTTAACTGTGAACAATGAAAGAAAATCATGCAATCTGATAGTTGAGAGCACAATGAAAACCGTTTGAACTTCAGGTCAACAGTGTAATATACTGATGGAAATCGGACAATAATATTTTTTTAAAAAAATGCGAAAATCCAGCAAAAATTCGCGCAACTCATAAATTGGTATTATCAAAAATATAATTTTTAAATTTTGAAGCGATGTGAAATTTATTTTGGTGCCAAAATAATTTCGGAAGTTATTGTGAGGAAATGCCAAAATCCAGATTAATTATTCATTAATTAAAATTATAATTAAAAACCTCAAAAAAATCGCTCTGGGTTACACATCGTCACCCTCTAAGGTATATGTGGACTATTTTTGAAGTAGTAAGTCATACGTTCTGACTTGTATAGTGCCAATACACATTCGCACTCACATTCATCTTTAATGTTAGTAATAAATCATTATCTGTTATAAACTATTATGAAATGCAATAATCAGACAAATTAAACCGGAATGCGTCAGTAATAACGTTTCCTTTTTTTTTCATGCAGGTGGTGGCCGTAGTATCTGTGTTCTTCATCTGCGTATCAATCGTCACTTTTTGCCTGAAGACTCACCCTAACATGCGCGTCCCGGTCATCGTAAATCGGACGATTCACCAACCGCCCAACGGGACTGCCCTCTGGACACTGGACAAGACAAAGACGGAGGCACACGAAGCCTTCTTCTACGTCGAAAGCGTCTGTAATGCCTGGTAAATACTTTTATTTTTCTGCATCCTGAAACTAGTACCTACTTTTCGACGATTGCACTCAATAAAGGTTGGTACGCACGATTTATATTTATATCAACTATCATAAAAAATTGTCAGTATATTTCTTGATATAAGGATAATTGAACTTTATAATTCAGTTCAAAGTGTCTAATGTGGGATTGCGATTGATAGCATTTGGCAAATTAAACATACTTTTTTAATATAAAAACAAACAAAAAAAAAGCATTAATACACAATCATTAAAGAAACCAGCAAAATAAGTATCATTTTTATAGAAAATCCTAATTTATTTCGAAAATGAAGTAGTATCCATATGTGCTAGTTTGTTAGCAGAATTAGCTAGAGTGGGGCGAAAGCGAATCAACATGTCCTTTATTCCTTTGTCACTATATGAAACGAAAAATTCAAAATTTCTCGAAAATGTTGTCAGTGAAATAAGAAAATTTAATATGGCGTATTCCACCTGCACATCAATGGTACATGGGAACATTCACTGGTGGAAATCAAATGTGACCGAGGCTCCCAGACTGCTCTGGCTAGACTAAAAAGTGGCCACCTTAAGTGTCCTTCCTTTGAAAGTGGTAGAAAAATCCCTCCCACTTGTAAAAAATGCTGCGATTATCCCACTTCACATTCTGAGTTGCATCGGACTTTCCAAGGGAGACTTAATATTCGATCTCCTTATTATTGTTATTATTGCAGTTTTTTGGGCGGTCAGATCTTTTGAGGGTAAGCAACAACAACGACAACAATCAAAGAGGTGAACACTAATAAAGAAAATAAAGGACACTTCCAAATGCAGCCAAAAAATCGAAAAACTTGATAAAAATGGACAGTTTTAAATTTTCTTTTTATAAAAGCACAAGTGTTTAAGTATTCAGTTTCTTAAGAGTATTAAAATTATTTCATCAAGATCGGGTTGTAATTTCCAGTCGCACATTTTTTCCAAATCGATCAAAAAAAATGCGTAAAATAATTTTATTATGGAATTTTTTAATTATCACCATAATCTATATGCACCATCTCGTGAATAAATTAATAAAGTTTGATATATATGCATCGCAAAAAATTCAAAAAAATATTTACTTCATTTAATATCTTTGTTTAAGGTAAACTATTGATAACATTAGCTAATAAATTATATTCTAGTTATAAAGTTAAGAACTGATAGCAGAAATACAGGCAGTAAAAATACCCGTTCTTTTAAGAAAACACTTTAGCCATTAAAATATCTTTGAGTTTTAAATTTTTCATATTATATTTTACTCGTTTTGTTAACAGACGATTCTGGAAAATCTGATTAATCAGTTACTTTGACATCACGAGTAATAGGATCGATTCTAAACTAACTTTTTAGAAATGCTCCTGATCGATACTAACTTTTGGACTTTGAGGTCCTGGACGCTAGAATTAAATAGAGCTCTCCATCCTAAATATTTTTTTCGGAGTGATATCTTATTGAAGGAAAAAAATCGGAGTATCAAATGCATGAATTAATCCAACTAGAGAAAACTGTACATTAAACATTCTTTAAATAAGTAAAAGCTCGTGTTTATGAGATAAAAATAAAGAATTCAAGAACATCCACTGTCGGAATATTCTTAAAGTTTGTGGCCTGAAAAACTTCTGGCTGTTCTTCTGTGAAACCAAGTCTCACTTCAAAACTTGTCTGGAGTCCAGTTCTTTTCTGTCATCCGGTGCCATTATCGATAACTTATCTTTCAGTATGAGAAAAAAAAAGGCACTTTACAATCTAAATAGTTTAAGTTTTTTTAAAGGTAAAGAAATGTTTCAGCTCCTTTAAACCCATGTTTTCAGTTATGTAAACTCCTTCCCGGTTATTATTATTCAACAGCTATGACACAGATGACTTCAAAATAGTGATTCCTTTCGCCTTATTATTATATGGGTAATTGATTTTCCATTCCTAAACCTGCGAAATATGACAGTTTTCAAGAACGAATCAGTATATTCTGTCAGCTTCATAGGAATCCACCTAAAATATAAAGTAAATACTTTCAATCCCTGCTGAGTATTGTGGTCGAGATAAGAAATTAGTTCTGAAATATCAAATGTCTGCAGTTTCCAAAGATCAGAATTACAATTTTCATTTAGAGAGAAAAAACATTAAACTTTTATGGAAACATTTTAAATTGCAAGATTGATTCTTCAATACAGAGTGAGTGAAAATGAATGTCCAATTTCGTGTTTCCCTACGCAAAACTTAATAAATGAATTCGTTAAAAATGTACGTATCTGCAAAGGTAATTAGCACGTTTTGAATGTACTCCTCTCAAAGTTTCGATATGTGCCCCTTTTGCTACAGAGTCTGAATTGTAATTCTTTGGTTGGCGATAGAAACTGGTATTTTAAGACAGTCATAGTCGTTGGACCTGGAGGCACATACGCACAATAAAAGCTCGTATCACAGCGGCGGTCGTTCACCTCGACAGACTTAATGTATGCCCTACAACAAACAGAACAAGTATCGAACATTTGTGAGAGTACAAAAACCTGCTTATACACCTCTACATGTAGGTACATTTTTAATGAACACGTTAATTACCGTTTGCCTAGTGTACTTATGAAATTGGAGAGTTCATTTTGAATCGCCCTGCATATTTTGCTTAAATGTTTTGTCTTGCGAAGAAATTGAAATTCGTTTCCTGAAATAAACTAAAAAATCCCGATACTCATGGCATAAGCTGAAATTTCCAAAGAAGCTCTCACTTCTTCTGAGATTTATTTTGACATTACATAATGAAACTAGAATGCTATATTGAAAAAGCTACACATGATAGCGCGGGTGATGCTTAATCTTAGAGAGAGAGTAAGGTCTCTTCAATTTTTGATTGTACAAAAAGTTATATGTTAGAATTTTAAACTCAATAACATTTTCGTTGCATTCTATTGTAAAATTACTTGACAATGCTCCATTTGTATATTGTCTTATATCTTCTAGTAAAATTTTATTACAATTTAACAAAGATTACCATCATGCCCTCGGGTCAAATTCGTCTTGCTCAATACCGAGGAAAGATGATACTTTTGCATTATCTCTTTAAAAGAGCAAAATAATATTGAATATATATGAAAATAAATGCTTATCCAACTAGATATAACCACTGTAATAATGCAAATAAAATTAATTTATCTTAAGAATAACAGTCAGCTGATAATATTGTCATCTTGCCTCGATTCAAAAGTACAAATTTTGCCACTTATAGAGAAGATTCTATCCTTTAACTTTTTTATATCAGTTTTTAGCAACCAAGATTATAAAGAACATTCTAACTAACCCTCAAAAATCAGTCAAAATTTACCTCTGAAAGTATACAATATTTGATATTTGAAAGAACAACAGAGAACTGTTTTTCGATACACGTGAGATTAATTCTTTGATAATATTCATTAATATTACACATAAAGGTAAGACCATTTTTCCAAAGAATAAAATTTCCAAAGAATAAAATGCAGCGTTATGCTCAAACAGATTGTTTTGTTGCGTCGAAAAATAAGTATTCACCTTATGATGACAGCAAGAGGTAATAAATTAATTGAAGAAGTTTAAAATTTCATTTTTTTACATTAAGTAATTTTTTTAAATATTTTCCTTTGCCTAAGATCTTTGTCTCGTTATTCAAATAAACGAATGAGTTCTTTCTAAAATTAAAATATTCCATATGCTAAATTCGATACCTCCAAATAAAAAATATCAACATCAAACATACTCTAGGGTTTCTTCGAATCTAAAAAGTTAATGAAGTAGTTCTATACTTTCATAGATCACTTAATAAAACTGCATTACCTCAGTTCATAATTTATTTACAATGAATAAATTTTCATTTCTCATATTTAATCATAGGGAAAACAAAATGTATTTAATTAACAACCCATTCGAAAAGAAGCGTTGCGTTTTAGGAACAAGTCCTGTAAATTTTCACCGTTTTTCGAATTCACTAGGTTGCACATCTAATCTCCATACCAAATTAAAAATACTTAACCTTGAGCGTCTGACCGATTTTATGAAGAGCTAGTACCTCACGTGCTCGGCTCACTTTTGATGCAGTTAGTTTCGAGTCTGCAATAATTTGGCTCGGGAGACAAAACTTGCACTTACCTGTAAAATAATTTATTTTGCAAATTTTTATTACCATAAAATTTGAACTTTTGTAATTTTTAAGTCTTTGCAAATAGTGCATGGTTGTCGTTGAAGACGCTACAAATTTCATTTTATTGAAACACAAATGGGGAGAAAATTTAATGCATAAGGTTTTCAAAGTAAGAAGTTCTAGAGGTAACACAAGAGAGAAACACGGCCAGAAAAATTTGCCAGGTATAAATTCAGGTTTCTTTTTCTGCTTTTCTTATGCTAGAAAGTAAATAAGTTATTGTATTTTTGAGATTTCTTCCTGTTAATCAAAACTTTCATATGACCTACACTATGGAAATTATCTTGAGAATAACACAATGCATTAGGATAGCGATTTGGACATTGATAGGCAAAATCACTGTTAATGGTGTCAAACACATTATTAATGTTGTATCCATTCTTTTCTCTGTTTTAACATTTCTCCATTGTTTCTTTAAAAGGCATGTTGAACCTACCCTTAACATTTTATCATTATTTTGAAAGACTATCAGTTTGAAAGTTGAATGAATACGAAAGGTGCAAACGATTTATATATTTTCATTGCAAGATACATTGACTCTGAATAATTGATTTTAAACATAATTTAACGAGTAAACACATTATGCAGGATGATTTAAATTTCTGCGCAAACTTAAGGAAAGACAAGTGCAAGTAAATTTTTCTTACGAAACATACGGGCGCAAAAAAGGGACCGCTGTAGGAGACTCATTGACATGGAATTAAGTATAAGAAATTTATATGCTAAATAAAGTGGGTGACAAACAATCATTGAACAAAAACTCATAATAACATTACAATTCATATGCTGTAAGGAAGATTCCATAGCCAATAGAGCGCAGTATAATTGTGTATGTCTGAACTACTTTTTAAGTTTGTCCATGAAGTTTTGAAACTGCATTTCATTCACAACGAAAAAGATCTACGATAGAGAATTAACAAGAGGTAAACAGATTGAAAAAAGAAATATTCAAGGTAATAACAATCCTAAAATTAAAGTTTGAGATAAGTAATGGTTCGACTTTGATACTAGAGCTGTCCATTAGACGAAATCATTTTCGTGACTGGACGAGCATAAAACTAAAAACCGGAATTATAAAATCGAATTTTAATTCATTCATTTAAAGCAAGATATTTTGCCTATCAAATTTGGAAGAATTTGAAAAAAAGTACCAATATGTAAATTGACACAACCAAAGATTTAAATGATTGTTATCTACAGTGTTGAATAATGCACAAAAGAAAAGGATCCTCTTTCCACATGGAGATAAATTCCATATAAAAGGAAAAAACATTATCTGGGATATATGTCATCGAACGAATTGACGCACGATTCGAAAATGATTTCATTGGCAACTGCGGAACTTTTCATTAGGTTTTAAATGATAAGTTCCACTGTTCATAGAGTTAAAAAATTTTAAATAAGAAAATATTAAATTTATTTTTCACCTTATACGGAACTGTTCCGTTCTGTGTGGACAAGTCACAATGGTTCGAATTATATAATACTGTCACATATTCGCATTATACGAGAGTTCTTTCGTTCGTAATTAAATAATTCTATGAAGAACTTTCATTCAAGTTTATTTCCAACTGTTCAATTCAAAAGCGTGTGCAACATTCTCAGTCATTCATCTCTAAAAAACCCCATTCAAATGACATGATCGATCCTGATTCATTCATCGGATTGTTTATTCAATGTGCTCTTTCAGGTTCTCGTTCGAAATTGCCTCTCGATTCCTGGTGAGCCCTAAGAAGATGGAATTCATGACCGCCCCCATCAACATCATAGACTTCATCGCCACCATGTCCTTCTACTCGGACATGCTGCTGCAGAGACTCGCCTCGGACCTCGAAAAGGCGGATATCCTCGATTTTTTCAGCATCATCAGGATTTTCAGGTAGCCGGCACTTTTGTAGATCTTACCTGCATTTTCCGACAACATAGAGCGATTAGCCCCTGTAATTGTAATCATTTAAGATTATTTATGCAAAGGTTATTTGCGGATATCAGGTGGAGGGCCATTCACACCTCCCGTTGAGTTGTTTTATCTCGGCTCTCACCAAACTACTCCACCCACTGTTCGGGCCTCAGTGGCCTGGTGATAAGGTCTCGGCTTCGGAACCGGAAGTTTCAGGTTCGAGACCCAATTCCACTGAAAATTCGTCTTGTAAGTGTGTCTGGTGTACGTTAAATGTGTATGTGGTGCGGTGTGGAAGCTTGGAGAGGGGGTGCCAGCTCAGGTTTTGTCCTTGTCATCTGACCGTGGTTAAAAAGGACGAGGTCCGTTCCAAAATAGCCCTAGTGTTGCTTTAAAATGGGACGTTCCTTAAAACTAAAAAAACTAAAAGCACTCGCTGCTAAGTTATTAAAAACCGGAAATTTACAAAATATTAGCAAAAACAAGTCTTTCAGACTGAACGCCTTTATGGTACAGAATGATGGTACAGAAAAGTATTGTGTTGCCACTCCTAATAAGTTTTATGTTTCCTGTTTATTTTCATTTTAGAGTTCGCGTTGCATCTTATTCCAACTTGGAATCTGGCAACCCGGTTTTGATTTAAGTGGAATATGCTTGTGTTTGCTTTAAAGATAGAATATTGTATGTTACGTTATTTCATCTCTTTGATGTACGGATCATTGGATCCATTTCAGTCTACTTCATCTGTAAATACTCGGATCAGTTTCTATCATCATTATGTAAATAGCCTCGTGAAATTCTCTGTCTTGTGTTGTGCAAAAATAAACTGTTTCCAAAACGAGTTCCGAGTCATGACATGTTGGTTGGTAAGTTGAATAGGTTAATAATTGCACGTGAAAGAACTAATCCCAAATAGCGATATCAATGTGAGTAATCGGTGAGTATCAATAACTGCCGCTCGTTATTAATGATAACTGATTGACCGTGACAATGGACACCTGATAAAGAAATGTGAAAATGGCCTCTATCGAATGTTCTGGTACTGGACAGTGTAGACATTCGAACAAGGATCTATAGAGTGTCTCCATGATTTTAGTGCATTCGCTGCTTGAGGAAACGGCAATAAAGATGAAAAATATTTTCAAGGTTATGGGAAACTGTCGTTGCTTGCTTGTGTGACGAATTTCAGTTGTCACAAAATCTGGTCTCGATCGACTTCGATGCTGTTTGCACAGGAAAGCAAACCATCAGTGACATGCTCACGCCATTGACCTTGAAGTAGCAAACATTTGACAATACTCGTGTTTGCAATTACATTTTGTGATATTTACTTCATATATCACAATTTTCTGATTGATTTGCAAGTTTTCACCTTCACGCATGCGTAGCATAGAGAAAGAACAGTCATCATCAAAAAATTAAACTTAAGATTTTGAAGAATTTTCATTCTCCCCGAGTGCGGAAAACGCATCTGTCCGTGACAAAGATAACTCAAAAATATTTTGAGCTAGATGGTTGAAATTTGCTATACGATCTTTATACCAGATTTGCAGATTTCAGTAAAATCAGTTCAGAGGAGACACGATAATTATAAAACGAAGAGAGCTCAAGAGATAAAATTCTGTACACATTTTTAAAATCTAAAATGTCAAAGTTTGTGCGAAATCCAATGATGGGTTGACTGTCGATCGAACTGCACTTTCAGAATCAGGAAAACGCGGTAATTCAAAAACGCATTGCCTTACATTTATGAAATGAAGTGTGGGATTTTGTGATTAAAAGTGTAGTCCTGATCCAATTGAGGGAGAAAACTGTGTCTAAAACACAAATTCTGTTCTTGGATACTATTAACGCATGCTATGGACGAATCGCCAAGTAACTCGCCAAAGATGACTAGATATATTCTGTAAAAAATGAATGCTAAAAGTTAATATTTGGTAACTATTGTACTCCAAGGCGTTATAAGGCAGTCTCTGGCAGGACACGTTTGTTAGAGAGTTTGGTATAAAGCTTTGAAGAGACCACTCACGTTGGTTTGTAATAAACATAGCTTTTGCTTTCCAAATGCGTTTTTTTTTTCCTCCTTTTAATAAATCTCCGCTAAACTAGGTTTTGTTAACTAGGCAATCCTGCTGTTATCTATTGGATTACTGAGAAATGACAGTGTTTATGAATTTTAATTTGGAAACATCAAATTGTACTTCCTTCTGTTACACAAAACATTTCTAGTTATATCAATATCTCATCCTGAGTTTTAATGCCTCGTTCTTTGTCTACACTCACAAAAAGTTTTGACCGGTTATCCTGTTAGAAGAGATTATCAATAGAAACAGGATTTGAATTCGATAAATGTATAAATATTTTAATAAAAGAGAAATTCCAAGTGTCGCCAACATGAAATCATGCTTATATATGATTCACTTCAGCGTCATTTGAGCACCTAGGCAATGTGGAGAACCGTACGAGAAATGAGTCTCCATATTTCTCCAACAGTATTTATAATTTGATTTGTAGTATTCCGAAATGCGAAAAATTGCCTTCAGACGAACAAACTCCACTTTAGAGAATTGTTTGTTAATTATGTTCATTGAAATTAAATTTTTTTGATATTGTTAAGAAATCTGGAAATTATCGTTACTCTTTATTTTCTATCGATGTATCTTTTGGATGAATTTCTCCTTGCTCTCCTCGTTTCAGATTTTTCTTGGCGTTACCTGAAGAGTTTTGAAGATCATTTTATGGATGATAAGATTTCTGAATAAAGTAGAGCAAGAGAGTAATTGCAACTGTTCTTTGCGAATTTGGGAATACTTTAACGGAAAAACTGTTTTCAGTGGATATAGGGCTCTGGAAACGAAATCAAAGAATTAAAAATTATCTTTTCTATTAATAAAAACGAATTTAAGAACCCTTACTTTATAAGCCCTTATAAATTTTCCTCGTCGTAAGTATATGCTCCTGCACGACATCACGATTAATAAAAATATTAGATTATAAACAACAATCTATACTTATAATAAAACTCAATGTGTATGTGTGTGTGTGTTGGCGCTCTACAGGCCAGGCCGTTTGACTCAAAGCTACCAAATTTGGTATATGTATACCTTGGAGGTCGGGAATGTGCACCTAGGGTCCCTTTTTTGAATTTTTAATTAGAATTTTAATTATTAATTAAAAAATAATTCTCCCGCCAAAAAAACATTTAAATTCTCCACCGTCAAATGATTAAGGCTTCAGTTTCCCCCCCCCCCACGCTAATGAGGTTAGGCTTAACATTTTTTCAACCGATTATTTCAAACGATTCTGTTTATTTTCTTAATGTTTGATGCATTTAAAATTAAACATTGTTAATTTATGAATTTTTCAGATTAATTCAGAAGTACTTTTGAATTAAAATAAAACAGAATAAAAGAAATTAAAAATTTCTAATCTGCATAGCGTTACCCCAACTCTCGTAGAAAATTATCGCATTTGCGTTACCATAACTGGCGTGGAAAATTCAAGCATGCGCATTGTGTTCTGATTGTTGACAACTATTTTCAACCGATTCGGACTTGATTTAAATTATTTTTAGGTCAGTTGGGTGCTTTTGTAATTAAATTGTATTTATGTTGGTTATATATTTTTGTATATGCTTATAGTTTTAAGTACATCGTTTTTTAAAGCAGTTTTTTTAACCTGTTTTCGACCGATTATTTTAAACGATTCTGTTTATTTTCTTGGTGTTTGAAGCATTTAAAATTAAACATTTTTAATTAATCGATTTGCTTATGATGAATCTGAGAAAATTTTGTTGAAAAATTCTTGAGATATTACATTAATTAAGAAATATATTCTTTAGGGTCCATAAAGTTTAAATGCTCAGTGACTCTGTTTTCAGTAATCATATTATTAAAAAAAATGCTTTGTTTCAGTAAAAAATATTATTATATTAAATGCAGTTTAACCACTTCCACTTTAATTTAAAGCATAAATTCTACGGAAACTGACAGAAAGTTAGAGAGATACATATTACGGCTGAAGGCCTTTATAATATTATGAGTGAGTTATATGGCTATCAAAATTTGAAGTTTTAAAATATTTTGATGAAGAAGCTATTAAAATAGGAGTTACATAAAATATTTAATTATTACAATTTTAACGAACATTAAGATTGGTGAACCGGTTGGGTGCAAAATGCGGCTAGTACCTAATACACACAAGGTATAAAAAAACAATTTGAATGAAGTTAAGAATTTAAATTTCCAACATACTTCATCAAAGTTTTTCATTGAAAATCATTTGATATATTTCAATACAAATTTTCCTTTTCAAGTCAAGATAGAGAAATTCCCTTCCGACTTACATCTACAGTCCGCAATTTTGCCTGTAGAGTGTTTCATCGCAGTGCGCAGTTCGATTTGGAAATATGAAGGATAGAACGGTACAAAAACCTCAAAACACATCAAAATGAAAACTGTTTCTGAAATTAGAAAAAGGCCATAAACAAATAAGCAATATTAGATAACTTGAAACCGCTGAATTATATTATATTGGAAAAATGAAGATAAAGATGCATTGAAAAGCATTATGTATTAAATTATTTTATAGATGTATATTTTTTATGACAGGTTGAAATGACAATTAAACCAATTAGAAACACACCAGGCGGAAATAATTTCTGTCAAGAATTAGCAAAATATATTGCTAATTCTTGCGATATGCTTTTAATGCAGGTTTTTACGAACTGCTACTATAAGTTGAATTGATGGGTGAATAAAACAGCACCATTCCAGTTTCTTCCTTTATTTGAAAACTTTGCTCCACAAACAGCGATCTAAATATTGAGTGAATGAGCACTATTATGCCAGCCTTCCTTTGTTGGCTTTAGGAGTGATTAAAATTTGGAAGGATAAAGAATAGTCCTCGCTCAGATTTAAAATTTGATTGTTTTCGAATCAGGAATTTCTAACAAACAGTTGCCTAGATTGAATTGTAGTATCAAATCAAATCAATTATAAATAAAATTATATATTCGCCTGTTCCCCAGCAATCGCTCGACAAGTGCCCCTTTGAAATATAAGATGGGAGTTATTTATTTATTGTTCGTCTATCATTGTAATCTCCTTAATCAATCTCTTACCTAAAACATGTATGTTAATGACACATAATTATTATTGCTGCATATATTTAAATATCATTCATGTATTAGAATTACTTTTTTTTCTCTTTATAATATTTAATCACTTATGACTCACAAATTTTTGTATTTGCACCAGATTCTCTATCCAAAATAAATATTTATTGTAATGCTAACCCGGTGTAGGGTCTCTCCAAACTGTTCTAGCATACACTCTAATAAAGGTGTTATCCCAGAGAAAGCCACACATGTCATTGGCGTAAAATAGTTAGGAAATATTAATCTTTGATGCGAATTTAGCATATTTACTGCATCTATCGTGAGATCGATGGTGTTTTGGCGATTAATCCCTAGTATGCAGTTAACAGTATTCTAAAATCGAATTCGTGTTTTGAACCTATTTTTCCCAATCCAGTGTAACAAAAACTTGACAAAAATAAAGCGACACTTGCAGGCTCAACTCTACTCTTCTGCAAGTCTACTTTTGCAGTGCACAAATTTTCGTACCAAATTTGATGTATTTAATTCCTTTCGGATTTGAGTTATCGTGTTGGTTCTTGGTAAGTTTCTGGACGATTAAACTTGCGGTTCATCCATACAAACATGAATTTTATGTTTTAAATGCATTTTCACCAAAAGTTTGAGATCAATATTTGGCACAAAACTATACTTGTAGCCACAAAATTACATGCCAAACTTCATATATGTTAGTCACTGCGGCTTTTTAGTTATCGCGTTTACATATTTCTGAAAGTGTAGGGCAGTCTACCCCTTGTTTAATTTTGGCTCAAAGTCTCGTAGGTGTCTACACTACAGATATTAAATAGGTGTACCGAATTTTATCCATCTTCATTTTGAAGTTATATTCGAATAGCCGGACTTACAGACTTCCGCTGAATAGATTTTACTTAAAATTTGAGGAAAATTTACAAATTTGATAAAAAAAAGACCATATGCTAAATTTCAGCCGTTTAGCTCGAAATGTTTTTTGAGTTCTCTTCATCGCCTACAGACACAAATAACACTGAAAATGAGTGTTAAAATGTAGAATCTCTAGTCTAAAATGTAGAGATTCATTAAAATACCGAGTTCGAAGTTTTTGGCGATTACAATATTTTCTCTACATTTCGTATACGAGAAGGTAAAAAATATGAATTTAATAATAGTTTGTAATGTTTGGATTGAATTGTTGGTCCATTACCTTTCAATAAGGCATGAAAACTTTTATTCCCACATTTCAACAATGTGAATGTGTGGATTGCGAAGTCACATGTTTTAGTCTAGTCTCCATTTTTCACCACAATTACCGGCACTTGACGGAACTTAGACATTAAAATACTTTTTTCTTGGAGCAAGCGTAACTGATTGGATCGTAATGAGTCGAGCTCCGCCGAGGGCTTTCCCAAACGCTTTCATGCGCCACGCAGCGTGAAATGGCAGTGGAGAAAGATGGCTTGACGACGTGATATGAGGGCAAATGAAGCCAAAAGCCCATTGATTCGGAGTCGCAGGGGAGGGGCAATTATCTCGGTCCTAACAGAGAAGTGTATGTCGACTGATTCGTTTTCCGTGATGTCTGGAGATTTTGATGGAAGATAGGAGGGTTAACTCAATTAAGCTGCACATCTCACGTTTCGAAATAGAACCATTCGTTAAATGCTGTTTTCCAGGGTTTTTTTTCATAGTGCATTTATGAACCGTCTAAATTAAAAAGGTTTATTTCATACTATCTTTTGTTGAGGGCATTTAATACAGAGAGCTTTATAGAAGAGTACATTACTCCGTAAAATTCGGGATGAAACTCTCAAATTTATTTTATATTGATGAAATGTAAACTTTTTTTATAAGATAAATGAAATGTAAACTGAAAACTGCTAAATTTTAATGATTTCAATAACTTTTCGGAATAACTCTTCATAGCAATGAGGTTTTTCTTATATTCATTTGCACAATTACTTCCGAAATAAATTCTACCATGAGCACTACTAAGGAGAACACAGTTTCAGTATAAATTTTTATTGAATCATTCAGCACATTATATTAAGAAATAAAAGTAAATTCTATACTTAAAATGATTATTTCTCATTTTAAAGAGTGATTCTAAAACTTGTGTTTCATTAATCCTAATTTTCATATTCATAAACAATCTTTACTCTTTTCAAAGTTACCATTAACCTCTGTTTCATAGGATAGGGAATATTTTAAAACTGCACATGTAAATTTTATTATTTTTTAAATACACCTATTTCTCGATTTCAACCATTTAATGTTCAAATTCTAAACCTACCCTACCTCATCGGATTCTAGGCTTTAGAAGGGGTCAAAAGGATTCTTTTTACTTAAATAGTTCACCTTGTTATTTATCTCGATTAACTTCAAAGCAAGAATATTTGAATGCTCAAGACTAGAGCTAAGATGAGATTGTCACAAGAAAGAAAGATATTCCGATTCGGTCAAAAAATCGCAATTTTCGTGTTTTGTTAGAGCCAGATACGTAAGGCTACATATGTGTTGGTCACCAGTCAATCTTTTCGAAGCGTATTCACTCATGCTGTAACTCTTTAATTCCAGGTTATTCAAGTTGACTCGCCACTCTAGAGGATTGAAGATCCTCATTCATACCTTCCAGGCGAGCGCAAAGGAGCTCTTCTTGCTCGTTTTCTTCCTCGTCCTGGGAATCGTCATCTTCGCCTCCCTCGTCTACTACGCTGAGCGCCTGCAGGCGAACCCCAGCAATGATTTTACCAGCATCCCGGAGGGGCTGTGGTGGGCCATAGTCACCATGACGACAGTGGGCTACGGGGACATGGTGCCCAGGACGTACGTGGGCATGCTGGTCGGTGCCCTCTGCGCCCTAGCAGGGGTGTTAACCATCGCTCTCCCCGTTCCCGTTATCGTGTCCAATTTCACCATGTTCTACTCTCACACGCAGGCCCGAGAGAAACTGCCTAAGCAGCGTAGAAGGGTGCTGCCGGTGGAGCAAGTGAGGGTGAGGCCCCTTAGGCCTCCCGGGATGCAAAGTGGGGGTCTGCAGCACAGGAGGATGAATGCGATCAAGCACCACCATCCAGCGGCTCTTAAGGATTACAGCAATAAGACAGGTGGGTTGAATCAGAATGAAATCGATACCCCAATGAGAAGACTGCTTTAACATTATCGCATAATGCTCTATTTTGCTTATATGAATTGTTTTTATGTTTTCGCTGAATGAACGACAAAGGGTCAAATGGGCCCTTTCTTAACATATCATCCAAACGTAAGTACATTTAGTATTAATGGCATTGCTGACTTCTTTACACTTTTGTAAAACCCTTTTGGATGAATGAATTATTTTTTTAAATGTCCATTCGAAATTATTTTGACTGACAATTTGCTTATTGGTAAATTTGTAATAGGAATGACTTGTCAAATTTAAAAATACCTCTGAGAGTAAAATATTAAAAAATTTATACCGGTTCCTTGATTGTTTGATGTTTCATTTGGAGCAAAGAAAACAATCCTCTGCATACTCTTGTTTTCACTCAAAGCACAATCACCAACAGTCGCATCACGTGAGGGATATCTGCACTAAACACTTTGAACAAGTTGCAGCACTGAAGTCGATGAATAATAAAGATTGCATGCGTATATTTTCTCTTTGCAGCTCTTCATACTGCTTACCGATCTCTATTTTCCAAATTTGTGAATCGCAGCTAAATGTAAAAATATGTTGAATCATCACGAAGGTCAGAAGATGCGGGCCATTCATTTCTCCATTCGTCGAATGCAGGCAAACTACATTCAATTTTAAACTAATGGCCTTGCTCTAAAAGAAAAAAACACCGTCATCATGAAGGGTCATTCGAAAATATTAAGAATCCTATTGAAATACCCATGTCAAATAATTTGTTTGCCAGAATTTACCCTACCATAGTTCCTTAACAAGTTCTCTGATGCATGTGATTAGGACCCTTTTCTCATAAGACGCCTTACCTATTCTCTTTCTTTCAATTGTAGCAGGGGCGAAAATAACTAATTAGATAGCATGTAAGAATCCCAAACTGATGATGAAAGTGTTAATGTAAATCCAGCGCAGGCATCAAATTCGACTGAGAACATTCGCTGTCACGCGAATGTGTGACGTGCAAAAGGTATCCATTTCCAAAGGGAGGACCACTCTCACTTCTGAACTTGAACCTCTCCATAAAGGGAAAAATGTATTGAACGAAAGAAGAGGCTGGTTGGATGCAACTCATACTAAACTAGATTCTACACCATTATTTTGAGTCGGCAAACTTATAAAATAAAGATGTGAAAAACAGTGATTATGAGGATTAGTCATTGTGTCAAGTTATTATATTTATATAATATATCTGTAATTGATCAAAATAAAGTTTAATTTGATTGCCTATTGATTTTTTGACCTAAATAAAGTCTTTAACATCATATAAATGGTTAAACATAGGAATTTATTTTATTGCAAAACTGCCATACCTTCAGAAGATTTTTCCCCTTTCTTCTGGACCTATAAAATATCACTTTTCATTTTAGATATATTAATTGAATTTCATTATTTTCTTTAAAAAAATACCTATTTTTAATTAACTAAGAAATGAGTTATTAATTTTTTCTTAAATATTCCAAAATGTTTAATCTCCGCTCATGTAGTTCCTGAAATAAGCAGTTCATTTATTACAATAATATTCAGATAAATCCTTAATTTTATTTCTGAAAGCACATATTTTAACCTGAAAAATAATGGAAAGCCTTTAAAATATATAATTAGCATGCTCGAAAATTCATTCAAAATTTAATTAAGCTGATCAGCAAAATGTATTAACTTTTCAATATAAATTTGATAACAAAGTTGATGTCTTTCTCTAGGAATGTTAAGAGGATTTTCTTTTTCTAAATCCCTTTCGGTTATTCGGAAAAGAATTTGATCACCGATTCGCCGCATTCAATGCAAAGCACATGGAAAATATCTGAAATCGCAGATGAATTATTTATGGAATTAAGTGACGATATCAATTCAAATTCAGTGGATAAATATTTATAATTTTAATTTATTTTTCAAAAGAATTTCGCAAGTTATAAATCCTGCAAAATATAAGAAATAGAACAGAAAATATAAAATATGTAAGTATTTTCATGGTTGTTGTAATTTCCAATAAAATAAAATATTTTATAAACTAAATCTTTCTTATTTATTTCGTTTTCTTATTTATTAAAAAAAAGTAAAGAATGATCTGAAAAAATATAATAATCACGTTAATATAGTAAAAAAACTGTTTAAAAAACTGATATGGAATCAATTCTGTTGACATATGAAAAACTTAATGACGCTTGTTAGCTAATTCAATGAAAGTATCACAAGTTAAGTTAGCTAAATAGATTTATAACAAATTCAAAATACGTCAATAGAAATTGAGATAAAACTAATTTAAATGCAAATGAAAATATAAATTTATAGTTTTTTAAAATCAAAAAGCACGTTTCTGTTAGAAGTGAAACAAATTGGAAATATGATATTATCTAAAAAGTAATAAGAGGAAAAGTTTTCTATGATATTTTATAATACCTATATTATCTATATCTATGCTTATATTAAAGCTCAATGTATGTGTGTTAGCGCTCTACAGGATTGACCGTTTGATCTACATTTTAATTAATTAAAAGTTAAGCAAAATTTTGAAGTTTTTCTGAAATAATTTCGGAAAATTTTATCGCAAAAACACGTTGAAGTTCATAAAATTATATTTTTGATGATACTAATGTTTTAACGTATATATTAAGTTTATATTTTTAATGAATTTAAAAAAAAATATTTTTACGATAATTTTTAACATTTTATTTCGTGAAAAATAAAAATAAAATTTAACCTGTTCTAGCATGTTTCACGTGCATGTTAAAAAAATTAGTTTTTAATCTAAGTGTTGCCATCACGTTGATAAAAGCTTAAATTAAAAAATAAGTTAACTATTACTGGAAATTAAATCTAGAAAAATATCATTTTCATCCAGTGACTGTATAAAATGAAATATATAAGAAATACAATATTTTCTAAAAAATAAATGCAAGACAAAGTTTTCAATGATTTTTTAAAATATCTACAATATTAATTCAATTAATCAGCATTATTTAAGGCAAACAAGATTCAATATATATCCTTTCAATTCAAGGCCCCACGCCTAATTTGTAAACCTTTAATAAAAATACATGTATTAAATGGTTTAAAAGAAGTAAATAATTATATTTTATGTAACTTGAGTCAAAAAAAGTTCTAATAAATTACGAATGTTTAGCTTTTACCTAAATTCTCTACTCTGTGAATCATATTAAACAAAATATTCTTGAGATATTGATATTTTAAATAGATAGAATTACTCTCCAATCAACTAAATAAGTCACTAAAACTGACGGAAGTATGAAAATTTGAATATTTAATAAAAACGGACGATTTTAGACCTTTCCAGCGACCATCTTTAAGATGATAGTGCCCTGGATTTCTCAAAATGGTTCAAATGTTGATTGTTCCATTCAAAACTTCGTAAATCGATAATATTTGATAGCAGAAGACGTTCATTTATTTATTTAAAAGCTGATGTGTCAATAATATTGCGCGGAAAATTATTCCTTAGAACCAAAGGACCGTATAAAATTTAGACTGTACTTTTGGAAGTATATTTATGGACCGAAACAAAATGAAATATTGTTATTCACATCATTTAATTCCTTTTGAAAGTAAAAGTAAAAACTGAATTTTATGATGAATGTGATAAATTTTTGTCGAATAATTCTTGAAGTATTACATAAATTACGAAAATTAGTTTGTGATGCGCATGTGATTTAAATGGTGAACGACTCTGTTTTCAGTACTCGTATTTTTTAAAAAAATGCTTTGATTTATCAAAGAAAATGTTTTTTTATATTAATTGTAGTTTAATGATTTCCACTTTCATTTAAAGTGAACATTTTACATGAGTTGACAGAAAATTAGAGAGATACATAATACATTAAGGTTTAAGGCCTTTATAATATTATGAGTGAATTATATGCCTATTAAAATTTGTTTAAAATTATTTTAAAGGAAGAAGCTATTAAAGTTATATAAAATATTTAATTGAAAATTTAGCGAGCATTAAGATTGGCGAACTGGCTGGTCGCCAAAGGCGACTAGTATCAAATATAAATGAAAATTAATAGTATTAATTTTTAAAAGCCTGTTTATTAGTAAACAAAAAAATAATGATTTGTCAAAAATTTGGAAATACAAATCGCTACGATGTTATGGTTACAACAAACACTCTTAAACGAAATGGGATTATAATTCTTTTTAAATGTATTTTAATTTTCTATTATTAATTAGGAATTTTGTTTCTCTTGCTATTCATTGGGTACAATTTTCTTATACTATTTTCAACGATTCGTATCTTGAAGATATTTTATATAATACTAGCCACCTTCGGCGACCAGCCGGTTCGCCAGTATTACCGCTCGCTACAATTTTCAATTAAATATTTTAAGTAACTGGTCTCTTAATAGATTCTCAAACAAAACATTTTTAATCTTTAAATTTTGATAGTCATACCAAACTTATACAGTAGTTCAGATCGTTTCGTTCAATTTCTATATACATTTTGCTAATTTGTTGTCATTTCCGGTAAAACTTCAACTTTAATTTAAAGTGGAAATGATGAAATTGCAATTAATATAAAGATATTTTTTAAATAAAACCAAGCATTTTATTTTATTTATCATCTTTATTGTTATTTATTAATTATTATTATTATTATTGAATATGAGTATTGCAAACTGAATTACTCGGTATTTACGTCTTATGTGAACTACAAAATATTTTTCATAATTTATGTAATATCTTAAAGAATAATTCAACAAAAATTTCTCAGATTCAGCATAAAATTCAGTTTTTAGTTTTGCTTTCAAGAGGATTGAAATGAAATCAATAATAATATTTTGTTCCGGCCTTTAAATATATTTGAAAAATTATGAAGTCTAAATTTAATGCAATAAGGTATCATATTCTGAGAAATATTCTGGACACACCAAATTTTAAATAAATGAATGAATGTTTCTATTTTCCACGATCAACTAAGACTTATTTATGAAGTTTTAAATGTTAAAAATTTAGAAAAACTCAACATTTTCATAATCTTAGGCCAATTAATCTTGAGAAACCTGCGCGCTGATTGGCGTATTTTCTTTGAAACGATCGATGTAAAATCTAAAATTATCCTTTTTTTTATTGAATATTTTTAGAAAAAATAATATTTCATATTTGTTTTATTTCCTACAGACACGTGCCGAAAATTATATTTTTTCAGATTTCATTTCCAAAAAGATTTAATTTATTTTTAACTGGAGCTTTAATCAATGTGATGGCAACACTTTGAAAAAAGCTAATTTTTTCCCATGAATACGAAACGTGCTCGTGCAGCTTAAATTTTATTTTTATTTTGTACGAAAAAAATTGTTGAAAAATATAGTTAAAATATTTATTTAAAAATTCATTAAAAATAGAAATTTAATTTTAAGGTTAAAACATTGGTATCATTTAAAAGATAAATTTTTGATCTTTAACTTCATGGAAAAATCTTTTTTGTGCGGTAATATTTTCGGAAGTTATTGCAGAAAGACGCCAAAATTTCGGTTAATTTTTAAATGAATAAAATTCTAATTAAAAATTCGAAAAAATAACCCCCGGGTACACATTCCTGTCCTCCAAGGTATACACGTGCCAAATTTGGTAGCTGTAGGTTGAATGGTCTGGCCTGTAAAGCGCCAACACACACATACACTGAGCTTTATTATAAGTATAGATATTTTTATTAAAAATGAAAGTTGGCTTCCTGGCCTAGATATAGCGGGTCTTCCCTGTGCTCTGGGCGTCTTAGTTCGGTCATGGTTGTTCTTCCCCTGTGAGGTATGTAAAAGTGCTTCCCCTCCTCCTCCTGTAAAAAGGGGTCGTGCATGCGTGTGTCATCTTCATTATGATCTAGTAGTCAGAGTTCTGCTTAGGAGTTTTTACCCTCAAAAGATACTGCACCCCACTTTCCACTGTAATGCGGACACGACATCATCATCATCATTAAAAATGAAAGAGCTTATTTTTTATTTCGTTAAGAAAGGCTTTTAAATGGTCACTGTTATTTAGCTTGCAATATATTTTGTAATTCATCATTATAAATGTTCAGTTTTCAACCATTTTTTTTCCTTAGAATCAGTTAGTTGAAGAATAAAATGGCAAATAAAATTATTGTCGAATCCTGATTTAACGAATACATCTGAATCAAAAATTTTATTCGATAAATCGAAAATTATTTGCAATATCGGGATCCAAAATTAAAAATTTTTTTTAAAAAATCTGCACTTGCCTTACGGGAGAGCGCTAATAAGCAACTATACAAAAATATCCAAGGTTAGAAATTGAATACTATTTTTCATTCAGTTGCTAAAAATGTAGTGAATATTATTATACACTTATCAATTGGAAATATTACAATTTTAATAGTAATAATTTTAATGCAATTTTAAAGTATGTACGGAGTAATATTTCACAGTTTCCTTGATTCCTGACTTGAAAAAGTTATTTTCGACTTTTTGGAATGAAGAAAATACTGCATGATTTACATACTGATACATTAGATATGTTTTCAAGTTTTCAAACCTTGTAAAGCATCAGAAAAAGTAACAGTAAAAGTAAAGTTTTAATGAAAGTTTCACTATCGATTTCTGCATCAAACTCGTTAGTTATTGGTTCCGATAAAAATTTCATTTACTCCGGTTGCATTCATAGATAGTTTTTCAGCACATGTGATATAATCGTATGTCCTAGGAGCGAGTTCTTTTCATGGGATTTCTTCTAAAGGGTCCACTGGAACGATGACCTCTTCCTTTTCATTTATTTTCACTTGTGATCTTGGAAATCCCGAGTTCTGAAAGTCTTTTTTAATAATATTTTTTTGAAACTTATTGCTTTCCACAGCGTACAACGATCTTAAAAATTTTCTTATAAGGAATTTTATGTAATTAACTTCAACAGAATGAATGATGCTGGATGTTAATAACTGCATCAATTTGCAAAGAAAACAATATTTCGACGTTTTTTTTTAAAATTTCAATGAGTATATTAATCAATAATCAAAGAAATTGTTCTTCTTTATATCCTCATCTAAAAACGTCAAAAAAACTGTAAACAGGGAATAAATTATATAGTGTCGTCCATTTGCTGCGCATTTTGTCGGTAAGGTCTTTCCTTTTTTAAAACATCATGACCTTGCTGCCTTTTCTATTGCAGATGATTTCAATCCCATGAGCATTTCAGTGTCACCATTTCAATGTCAATCCTATGAGCATCAACCGCAAGCAAAATCATAATCCTCTTTTGTTATTTTTCTCCGCCAAATCATTTTTTATTTCTAATGCAAAGCATTTTGTCGGGTTTTAAATCCTAAAATAATCCGGTTTCTTTTGCCTTGTAAATGTTGAATGATGAATGCCCTTTAGTCAAGCTGAGCAAACTGTTCTTCCGAATCATTTATTACATTTTCATTTGCTTCCTCCAGAAACTTTTTTTGGACTATTTGGTATCTTTTTTAAAAAAAAAGTTGATCTAACCGATGGATGCTGTAAAGTCTTGCGCTTTTCGATAATTTGAAGGGCTTTTCTTTGATCGCAGGCCAATTAATGTTTATTTTCTCGGTACAAGACTTAAGGATAGAAAAAAAGTTTGACTTTCAATTTCTTTTTTATTTCCAACACCTCCTGGAGATACTTTTAAAATTACTATTTGTCATTTAACGATTGTAGTTAATGTCGACGCGGAAATTTCAAGGGTTTCTTCTAAAGCTTTTTGTGGACTGACGGTTTTGTCAAATTCGTGTAAAATATTAAGCTTTTCACTCCATGAAAAAATATTTAATAACCTTGGATTGTATCTTCGCAGTGCCATTCTTTGGATTTTATCAAGTGGTCCTCGCAAAAGCAGAATTCAATTGTGTGCTCGCTCAGTAAGTGCATCTCTCTGTTTTAAATAAAAGTATCCCTGGATGATGAAGAGTAATTTTTTTAAAAAACTTTTCTGTACTTGTTTATGACATATTTGTATACTTACGGAGACAATATTATAATATTGTAAAGTTACTGAGAACGCACCCCTGGATGCATGATCGTACCGAGAGATTGGGAGATTTACCAAGGATTCAGTCGAAGATAACAGTGCAAAAAAAAACCCATTAAATATGCTCAAAATATTGGGAGGATTTGATTTATATCTAAAAAAGAATTGAAGAATAAAACTATTGTGGAGGATTAAAAGTTATATGTAGATTAAATATCTTTTGTAAAGCATATAATTTACAGTTTATTTACTGCAGTAATACATTTGTTATAAGCAATTACTATTATTTGGTTGAAATATTAGTTTTAAATAATATATCATGTATTGGTGGATAATTTCTAAGGACGGAACACAAACGGGTATAAAGCGCATAAAAAGTAATCGTAGTTGGATACAATAACGATAATTTACTATGCTCTGAAGTCCAAAAAAGTTTGAACAGTGCTCAAGGAACAAAATGGTCATTCTGAGTTCAATACGTAAAAGTGAAGAAAATGTATTTACCATCTACAGAAATTCTGTCGGAAAATGTCAATATGGGTTGTGTGGATTGGATTTGTGTTGAGGCATAATTTAAGCAACATTATCCAGCAGTTGCTTGGGTAATTTATCCCATTCCTCTGTCAGTCCACGGATGAACGTGTCCTTGTTTATTAGAGGGCATTGTCGACCAGCAAGACTCCTCTCCAAAGCATTCCAAATTTTCATTCAGATTTGGAGAATATATTGGCCATTTGAGGCATCTCGCTATCTAGACACTTCCGGGCAGCGACTGTTTAATGGCATGATGTGTTGTATATGAAAATAATTTATCATAGAATATGAATAACAGCATCAGAGAATATGAGGCCGCAGAGCATTATGAATGTATCGTTCGCCTGGTGTAGTCCCAGTTGGAAGCACACACCATGACTATCAGTGCCTTTCCTGCATGTTTGCCGGACTGTATGCAATACCATTCTCACATCAGATCAGTTGCCGTCGACAATCAATAGAGAAACTGAATCTATTTTCATCTTAGAGGAGTCTTTTTTTCTTTCTTTAAGACCTCTTCCTTCTAATTTCACATTGTTAACCACATCACTGCTTTGGCTGCTTTCAACATGGAGCGTAGAATCATCTCATTCTGACCTTGCCTACACAGTATTTCAGAATCCTAGAACAACAGAAATGAAATACAAAATTCCACCTTTAGAGATATAAAAATAATGAATACAATTAAAAAGTAGAGTGAAAATTAGAAAGAATTCTTACTATTTTCTCACTTAAAGGTGGAAATTAATTACTGTCGATTGAAGATCATAAAGGATCAAATGGTTTGTAAATACTATTTTTTATATCTTATTCTCTTTTTTCCGTCGGAAAATTTTAAAATTGTAATATGAAGAAATATTTTTGTATCTTTTTAAAAGTAAAAATACTATCAGTTCCACGATATCAATTGATCATTGTTACTATACTATATATTTTACTTGATTTCAATTTATCTATATTTTAAAATCACTTAAATCATTAATCGCTTAAACTCTGGCTCCTAACTTCTGAATTGCGTAGTTTTTTTATTTTTCCACAATGGCTTTTTAACTCATTAAACACCATTCCGATATTGATTTTCTTTCCATTCTTCCCGCGATTTCCACCGATGTTCTCTTTGTTTAAATTCATCTTACATACAAGGTGTCTGCCATCTTTTAATGAAAGCTATTGAAATATTTTGAGAAGAAAAATTTAGTATTATTTATTAGTTTATTAATAGAATGTTTTTTGTTGGTTTTATATCCTGTTTCATACTGTGAGTCTGTGTGTAGAATTTAAAGGCAGTCACTGGTAACTGACGTGGGGTTTAGCATGTGATCAACCAGAACACTGTGTGAGCTTACTGAAACTATAGAAGTCCAAAATACTTTCTCACTCTCTGCTGAGCTCGTTTACAAATAAACTTTTATAATCAATAAAAATCGGACTGTGTTTCTCAATATCATGCAGAATCAAAATTGTTAAAGAATCCACGCTGTCTTCTTTATAAATCATAGACTATTTTACATTTAATTATTAAGGAATTATTAAGGAATTTAATTTTCAACTAAACTTTTTTTTCACTCGCCTAATAGTTTAAAGTAACTATCACGATTGGTGCCAAAACCTAGATCATATTTTATTTTGAGACCCTTTCCGCTTATTGAAAGAATTGTTATTTACCGTGAAATAGCATAACTTAGGCAAAATATTAAAAGGTTTTATCGTAGTTTTAATTTTAATCATATTTAAGATGCAAGAAATTGTATTTATATAACCTCGAGTAAATTTTATTTTCTACCTAATTACATAGTTAAGAAATTTAGAAAGTGAAATTTCTGTTACAATTTGTATTCGTGTTTGTCCTGAAGAACAACGAATTATCGCAAATTTTGCGACACTTCGGAAAGACAGTATGCCAATAAGTTAAAGGCAGTTTCCTGAAAAACCCTTATTCATCAGTCAGCAGCACTTCCAGTTTTTATTTTTTCCTTTCTATTCCAGCTTCCCTCAAACACAGACACATTAAAAAAAAAAAAGAACTCATTAATTTTGTAATACTAGTGTAAACTGCACCGAGTTGAACATTTCCTTCTTCAAAAGACCCGAAATGTGAGAGAGGTGATTGTTGCCATTCTGCACCATGTAAAATTGGGTTTTTATACTTCGTTACTGCACCCTGTAGATATGAGCGTAAGCATCATTTTTCATTCAGCAGATAAACATTTCTAGCCAGTATTTGGTAAAATTGTTTCTTCCCCTTAGAAGAGGCAACACTTTTCTTCTTTTCCATAGAGAAAACATTCCACATTGGAATTCCAACAAACTAGTAGTGCAGCAAGAAGAGTTACTCATGGCAGCATTCGTTGATGATTTCAGTTAATTGGACAAAATTTAATCTGTCTTTTACTATGAACTTTCTCAAATTCGGCTCACACAAAAAGATATAGAAAGTATCAAATTCTGTTGCGAAATTTTTGTGAATCTCTACATTCTAGACTTCTCTGGATCCAAAACAGGTTTTGGAATAGCTTAGATCTATCAAAAATGTAAGTTACAAATAACACAAAAGGAAAGTATTAATGTAAATAAATATGACTTTTTTGAATATCCTGAGCTTTATTTTTCGATGTATTCTCCAAACGAATTAAAACATCTATCGCATTGTACATTAAGTTTATCCAACGCAAGTAAAATAAAATTCACCTCCAGCGTTTTTTAATCTTAGCCAAAAGACCGAGAAGAGATGCATTTTTTAATTAGTTCAATGCAGCCAGTTTAACTTCGTCATAGGTTCGAAAATATTGATCGGAAAAGTTATTCTTGAACCGTGAAAAAGAAAGAAGAAAAAAAAGAAGAATCCCTTCACATTAACTGAGTGCTGTTTGGTGGATGAGGATTTCTGGATAGGATGAAATTTGTCCATTTGAATTTCTTAATCAAATTTGTATGCTGTATGGGGTCTGATGTAATCAGTGCAGCAGTGTGATTCATCACTTAATTGACTGCGTTGACAGTCTTTGATAGCTTTTCTTAAACTCCATAACATTTTTTAATACGAGTCGCATGTTATTTTCCACTCTTTAGCCATGAATTCAGTGTGCAAGCCTGGGGACGCGGTGGCCCGATGGTAAGGTCTCGACGTTGGAAGCGGGGGGGGGGGGCTTCAGAGTCGAGAACCAATTTCACCGAAAAACCGTTCTGTAAGCGGGTCTGGCGCAAGCTAATTCCGCCCGCTGATGTGGTGTGGAAGTTTGAAGAGGGGAGTGCCAGCTCAGGTATGGCTCTTGTCATCTGACAACGGCTCTAAATTACGAGGTCCTTCCCCAAATAGGCCTAGTGATGCTTTAAAACAGGATGTTAATATAACTAAACTAACTTATTGTGCAAACTATATTCACAGTTGACTGCCCATGACTTTTCGAATTGACGCGGGTTTTTTTTCCTCTTGTGCAGCTATTCCATGACAGAATGTTTCATTGTAAAAGTGGAATAGTAAAACTCCATGATGATCCAGTGATTATGCAATGCAAGAGTTTGTTTCTTTCTGAATGTTGAACTGTTAGAGGATATCGAAGCCCGATCGCAAATGTATTTCCATACAGACTTAAATTATAGCAAGTATCTTGCACACAGCTTTCGAAATTGCAGATGTTCGTAATGATGGAATGAACACTTCCATACGAAATTTCCAAAATTCTCGAACTTCCCTAATAACATGCTCGACAATATAAACGTTTTCATCATTTTCAGGTCGCCCTGGACAGTTATCATTAGTGATATCTTTGTGGCCGTTTTCAATTGGCCACTACTTCGATATCACATGTTTGCACCGAACACTAATAATTTCTCAATTAATTTATGTTCGATGCAAGCGTTAAATCCATAAAAAAAATGTTCATAAATATTAGCCTATAAAACGTATAGTCCGTCTTAATTCCAAATTGTTATACGGATGCAGTTGTCGCGTCATTACGAATCGCTCTCCAAAGACGATACTTATTTTTCCTTCCCTTTATTTCTATTCAGCAACCCCGTGAAATCACTGCTATCTCTTTACAGTGCGTTCTCAACTGCAACCAAGTGTACTTACTTTTTGATCCATCCTCTCAAACGCATATCTTCTCTATAAATTCAATAATTGATTTCAATTAGTAGAATGAAATTTTGTATACTGTCTCAAGACCAAAATTGTTGAATTTTATCAAATTTTAGATGGAATCAGACAATGAATATTTTTGTTTATTTGTCCTTGCATATGGGTATGTGATAATAGAACCAGAAGGACCTGTTGCATGCTCTCGTACAGGGGTTATCACAGAGAACGTATTCCGTGGTATTGGCTTACAATTGTTAATTAGTATTAACATTTGGTGTGAATTAAGTATTGTTATTGCATCGACTGTGATCCTTGGCAAGTGTTTTGGCGATACATCTCTGACATGCGGTTAATAGTATCTGGAAATCGAATTTTCGTTTTATACACGTTTCTTTCCAATTCAATGAAACACAAATTTGACGCATAAGTACATGCAGAGCTTCAAAGTCCCGATACATTCAAGCCATCGTGGTTTTGAGTCGCCAATTTGAATCGCTTCTGAAACTGCCAACCGACAGATGGTCAAACTCCAGTTGCATTTGGCTCAATTGTTTTTTAGATATCTACACTATATATGTTGAATTCGTGTAGCTGTATGTTGAATTCATCTAGCTCTCTTTATTTTGCAGTAGTCGGTTTAACTTGTAAGTTTTTGAAAATACAGACCGACAGACAATCGACCTGTTGTTGGATTCGGTTCAAGATTTGATAAGAATTTGCATTATAGATGTTAAATTTAAGTTCTGAACTCTATTGATCTGGTTCTCTTCGTTTCGTCGTTCTATTGAACAGACAGATTTTCTCTGAACACAGTTTGCTCAAAATCTGTCAGAAATCTAAAAATTTGGCACAGGGACCGTATGCCAAATTTCATCTTGCCTGTGTTATATTTATTACATATAGACAGATTTAATACCAAAAATGCGTTTTTCAAACTCAAGGAGGTTTATCAGAATGTCGAGTTCAAATATTTGACAATTACATTAGTTTCTTCAGATATGACATGCAAGATAATAAAAACATAAAAATCGAAATAAATAAAATTTGACATGCGGTCTACACATTCTTATTGCAGATATTAATAAGGTTTTGGATCCATCCTTTTTACTAAAAGAGATCTGAAATGCATATTCAATTCTTTGTTCTATTTTGCTTAACGAAACCGAAATTCGTTGCATAGTGTTAGTATAGAAAAAAGTGAAAAACATTCACTTAATCTGTTGTCTTGAGAAAAATTCTATAAAAAAATCCATTTGAGGTTTGAACATGACGCACATATCACTAAACTTGCAATACTGGAAGAGACAAACATTGTATCATTATCCTCGGCTCAAAGAAGTCTTGAATATGCCGCTCTTTAATATAATTAGGATGTTTAAATAAAATTAAATTTATAAGAACATTCTGTGAAAAAATTATGTTAATGGAAACGACATAATTCAAAGATATTTTTTATAAAACCTTATCTCTCAATTAGAGCTTTAAGATGCACAAAATTAAATATTATTCTTCCGTTAATGATACTCTTTGTGTGAGACCAAATTCAGTTGTTACTAACATAGAATAGGTGAGATTAGGCATTCAACATCGGTGTTGTTGTCATTACCGTATAGTTTAAAGGATAAACCAGCGACAACGGTTGAACTGCAACATAAAATTGCAAAAATGTTAATAGATAGTTCTAATATTTCTTGGAATTAACACTTAATAATCAAGAAATGATTCATATTAATTACATGACTCTAATTGAGAAATATTGGCTTTTGCTTCTTGAGAAGATAAAATGTTTCAAAATTTCGGATACAAACTTTAGCGGGTTATGTAGCATACTTAGGTAATCGTAAATTGCCCAAGTGGGATTACCCGATGCTCAATGATTTTTTCAAGTAACCGGTCTGATTTGCGCTTTACTCATGTCAGTGGAATCGTATAAAAAAAGTAGATGCTGGAATTAATTATAACGTAAAATTAGTGTTCAGCATGTTAGAATATGAGTGGCAGGCAAAAAGAAAATTAAAAAAAGAAACAACTCATTTTAGTGCTTTTGTTTGGTTGGATTTCTCTGGCGCAAGAACCATGGTTTTGACTGTGATGCGCCAAACCAGACTTTTGCCTGTGAAAGCCAAAATATATTTCATAGAAACATAAGGACAAGTGAAACATTAAGGATAATTACTAGATGGATATAAATCTATTGTAAACTCTTTATGTGATTTTTAATTTTTTTTATAGAGTGCGATGCCATCGTCCCCCATTAGATTTAATTTCTAAAATGCCGAATTTTTCTTTCCATATCCTTAAACGTTATATGGCGCCAGTTAAAAATTCATAGTCGATTCCTCATTTCCCCATGACCAACCGATTGGAAAGGAGCTCAGGCTTGCTAGACTGTGGTTCAGCAAAAATGCCTCACTCACGTTTGACAATCTTGTTGATGTTCTGATTCTCACCTGAACGACTAGATACGATTGGTTATTTTCTGGCAATGTTTACGGATAACTTGCAGTTAAGGAGACACTGTGAATTCTCACAATTTCGAGCATTTGTTTTAGTTGCTTCATAAAATATGATCTTAAATTCTTCGGTTTTCTTCCAGCTGTTATCGATTATTCTTGGTTTTATTGCTAGATTATATAAACCATCGTCTCTGGAACTAAAATACATGAATTACAAGCGTAAAATGTATAGTATAATATGCTAATGATTTTGTTTGGAATTACATATGTATATTCATTGTAAGCCAATGGCATATTTCTTTTCCATTGCTTTTTTCAGGTGCCAATACAAATGGTATGAACCAGCTTCCCGGAATCTCTCGTCTCGGCGGTAATTCAAACCCTGGTGCTTTCGGCGTGGCCGGCGCGGTCATGTCAGGCCTCCCGTCGCTCGCCTCAGCCGCCAATCCTAGCCTGTGCCTGCCTGGTGCCTCTCCGACCAGCCTGTCCAGGGCATCCTCTTCGGAGGCAGCGCCCCAGTCCAGCTGCGATGAACCCCTTCCCCGGGTTCGATTCTCGTCTGCAGCCGATCTTCTCCAACCGCCCCCCTGCTCTTCCAAGCCGCCCAGCCGACGATCCTCCACCCTCTCACCCGCCATCCACGTTACCACCCCCGTGGACGGGGTGCTTACCTCCCTCTAGACGCGCGTATCCATAGAGATGAGTTTCGGGTTCCTCTCATTAATTGTCGCCGAGGTTGAGAAGCGACTGGTCAATGAGCTTGTTAGCATCCAATTGTAGTTCTGTGGCTGCTTGAAACGAAGGAACATTGAGAACTCTTCTATTTAAGCAACAAAACATGATAACTTCGTTAGTTTTATAAAATTGGCATTCAAAAATATGATAGAGCATTTCAATTCAGAAAAATCAGTAAAATTTGAAACTCTTAATCATACGTAAAGCGTGTTAACCGCTTGTTTTATTTTAAGTGTAGCTACAGCTGTTCACATTTTTGGAAATAATCTGTATAACAAAAATATTTTCCTGCTTTTGTTTTTAAAGGAGTCTAAAAAATTAGCCCAAAGCTTCTTATATTCCTTGTAAAATTTTTTAAAAAAAATGTTTGACTTTAGTTTCTTAATTTGATTCACTTCATTCCCAGTGAACGCTGGAGTGGCGATTATAAAATGTAGTTATCTACACATTACTTTCTCCGGTGAACGACTATTTTTATCTAAATAATTAATTTACTATAATAAAAACAAAATATTACATTAATACAAAGTAAATTGAAAGTCGCGAGACTGTTAAAACGAAACAACAGAATATACAGCAAATGAAAGCAATTTAGGAGAAGGAGAACAGTTGGAGAAGAGCCAATGTTTGAATATCCCAGCAATTCCGGATACGCTGTTATCACTTTTGCTGTTTCTCATGAATCACTTCGATTACTTATGTGCAATCGATCTCTTGAGCTAGCCTGAACTCCAATGAGAAATACCTTACACTGAGATGAAGTTTGAAATGAAATTCCGGTAATAAGATGTGATAAAAATGACTTTTGACTTTAATATTAAATAATAAACAAAATTTCAATAATGAAAAACGAACAGCAGTTACGACATAAGAATAAATTAATTTTTGAAATAATTACATGGTGGTTCTGCAGCTCTGCACTTTAAAAGGAAAAAATGCTAGTATCACTTTCAGCTTTAATTAGAAACTCATTTAATTTCACATTGCAATCACTTTTTAAAGGCATATAGATTCTAATCTGAAATTTTCTACAAACGTTCATTTTTAAAAAACAATTCCGCATAATTTTGTAACTATATCCCATAAGGCTATTAGGTATCAGTAATCACATTTTGGACATTTAATAAAATTTGAAATATTTGACATTTGAAACGTTAAAACATTTGTAGGTTTTTTTTTCGGTGGCTTTTCCTCTTAGTTTCACCGTTCGGTATAGAGATGAATTTACTCAAACTATCTTATACGAATAATGATGAGAAAAATACTTTGAAGTAATATTGTTTTTATTTCTAATCAACCTCACGAAATGACTAGTTTTAGTTGGCAGATATAATCTTCAATACACATTTGAATTTTTTAATGGCCTTCTTCCAAATAATTCAAGAGTAATTTTGAAAAATTTACACACTTTCACAACTAAATTTTTGGTCTTAATTATAAGGACTTATTTTATTAGACTAAATTTGTACAGCTATTTTGAAATAAGGTCAAGTAAAAATAATAAAACAAAATTATTGAAACGTATTATTATTTAATATATTTAAGTAGCTTGTCGCAACTGATGGAAAATGACAAAAAGATAAATATGATCTTTAAATGCTTTATTCTAAAACAAATTTAAAAGTGGAACAATGCCGATTATCGGCATTAAAGTTTATGTAACATCAAAAATTAGAATGAATTTAAATATTTTTTTTTTTCAGTCGAGAGCCAATGAAAAACTATACTGATTGCGTAGACTACATTTAATTAATCACATGATTTTGTGAATACATGTCGATGATCAGAAATATTTTGCTTAAAGTAAAAAACAATATATATATATATATATATATGCAAACATTTCTTAACTATACCGAAACAATTTCCCAGAATATGTTTCATAATATAATAAGTTGAATTTTTGAAGACGCCAAATGAAATATTTTAAATTTTAATCATTTAAAAGTGCGCAAAAATGTTTTTTTGTTGTAAGATTTTAAACATGCTACTCGAGGAAAATAGTTTTTTTTCAAAATAATTAATCTTTTTAATAATAAAAGCTACATTTTTGAAATTGAAGGAAAATTGAGAAACTAAATTGTTCAAGTTAATGCTAAAATCTTAATTGCAACCGTTCTTAAAATTATACACTGAAATTCAACAAAAGTGTAATGTTTTTTAAAATCTATTTACAGCACTATATGTTTCCGCAGCTAAACCTATGCTTTTAAAATGTTGCCTTTTTTCAGAGATAAAAATAAAACAGATTCCTAGAGTATAAATGCAGTAAGTGCTATATATATATATATATATATATATATATATATATATATATATATATATTTAAAATTATGTGCTTGTGCAATTATGTGCTTGTTATATATATTTAAAATTATGTGCTTGTGCAAAATATTTCACCTCTAGTCCCTTTTTTTGTTTTCTTTATAAAATAGAATTTACAGCACCAGTAATATTTGTTTGAATAGAGGCTCATGCCATTTGAACATCTTCTGTCTTAACAATTTCAAATGCCTGATGTCCACGGAATAATCAAACAAGCAGCACAGATCATTTGCTTATAGAGAGAAAGAAGTTCTTTGAATATTGACTCTGAACATATAAAGAGAGCCCTTACATTATGGTCTCATTCTTTGACCGATGTTGACAACGAAGCAAGTCAACCAAAAGGAACATCAGAGCTTTTGTCTCCCATCATATCAGACTCGTGAGTTGTTCGACGGGAGCAGGCAATTCGATTTGGCCCGCTTCGAGCTCTCCCGGTTCAAGCGCAAATGAATTAATTCTCTGCCGATGATGATACCTCTAACGGCAAAGCCTTTACGTTCATTGTAAGAATGGTTTTGTATGAAATGATAATAAAATTGTAAATCGCAGTTCTCTCTCAGTTTATGTGCTTAGTTTCTTATTTGATGAACGCGCACCGACAATTCTGAACACGTGTCTCTGAATCTGGAGACAAATTTCCCGAAACTTGCAGCCACCCATCACCACGACACATAACACTTCACTCTTGGACCTGGGATTTTACACTGGAATTATAGAAAGAGAGTGAATCGCCGGCCAAATCTCTAAAAAAATCGATCAGTCATCAAATTTGACACTTTGCAAAAATTGCAGCACTACTACACCATAACACTTCCCCAATAACCTTGTTTATTTTCGTTACGCAGCCAGACCGGGGATTTTGTATCAGAGCTAATGAGTCGGCTGCCAAATCTCTAAAGAAAAGTAAACTAATCATCAAACTTTAAGCTTACCTAATTAAACAACAGCTCATCTTGGAGCTCTTAAGTGCCCCATAATGTTTAATAAATGAATGAATGATATTCCCTGTTGCTCTTTATTCCATAAGTAAACCAATACAAACAATCAACTAATCATTACAATTTCCAATTTCAGAGCTACTCATTTGTTATAACAAAAATTATTACTTTTTTTAAAAAATGGCGTATTATTGTTTTCTTATAATGCAACTCAGAAACTATTTGATCATTGTTGAATTTAATATAACATTTTGGAAAGTGAGGGAATGCAAATCGAATTTTTTTAGTCCTTTTATTATCACAAGATATTTTATTGTTTTTTTATATTGTACAAAATTGTACAATAAATTAGAATTTGAAATTGTGTAAACTCCTCCAATGCCAAGTGTGCCAAGTGTTTTATTGTTATAATTGTAATTCCCGCAACTTGGCAATGAATCAATTATATTCAGTTGCAACTAAAATATGCAAATCAATTTATTTCAGTTGCAACTGAAATTCGATTGCAAAATCTTAGGTAAAAATGACTGCTCACTTCTATTTACTATAAACTTAAGCATTCAATTTAATTATTAAAACCTTTCAGATATGTTCATACAAATCTTTCTTTACAAATGAGAAAACTGAAGAAAATAGTTCACAAACGGAAAAGTAGAAAGAGTTCTACAAATTTAATTTGAAATGCATTTATATTAGCGCCGGTAATGAATTTCTTTTCCTTATACTATATTACGCCACATTTCTAAATGCAAATCTTCTTTCATTGGATTTGATTTCAAAGAAACAGATGCAACTCTTGCTAAATCAACTTTCTGGGAGGCGGAGGTGTTTTTTCTCTCTCTGTCTCCTTAATGTAAAGAGTGATAATAAATGCCAGTTCACGTGAGAAATATTAAATAAATTTCTTCAAAGCAAGCTCTCTTTGGAATGAAAAGCATTAAATGAAATGAAATATTACTGGAAGGTAAAATAGAGTTGAGTTAGAGAACACCTGCTTCTTTCTGAAAAGAGTAGTTATTTTATTTTTAAGAAAGGAGAAAAGATTCTATTCATTAAAATATATAGATACGTTTGAGAGAAAATTGATATTTAACTTAATCAAATTATGGTGAGAAAGGTAACATTTTTTGTACCACTTTTTACACTCTTTTATTTCATTTATTTTTTCAAATTAAAGAGTTCGCCTTGGAAAGATGGAATTTGGCGAACACTCTCTTCTGATGTTCTACAATTCCGAATTCTTTCTATTCTACAATTCTACAATTCTTCCCTGCCATAGTTCAATACTTTCAGAAGTTAATTTCATTATTTATCAATCAGATAGTTAACTATTGCACCCACTTAAGAAGTACGATTTAATAATGAATGGGAGAAAAAATGAGTAACAATATTTCACATAAATTGTAAAATAATTATATCATTAAAAATATGAAATAAAAAACTGTTAATGGAAATTACAATTTCCTTAAAAGCCCCTTATTATTGATAAACTCTCTCTCTCTCTCTCTCTTTTACGAAATAAAAATGCATGAAAAAATACAATAAGGACATTAAGATGCAAGAAATATAATCCATAGCAAGAAATTTAATTAAAAATTAAAATATATTATGATTTTAATTATTATTTCATTTTATTTAAAGCAATTCAATTAGCCCCTTGAGCTTTTAATTTCTAAACTTTTGTCATGTTTCAGTCATTAAAAGCTTCTTTAACAATTAATTTTCATGAATAATTATTATTTCGTTAGTCTTTAGCCCAAATAGCAATGAGATGAAATAGAATTACAAGATGAACTTGCATATTAAAAAAGGGTGCATAGGAAAATGCCCGTTTTTTATATTAAAATAAAAAAAAACTGTGCAGATTGGTACATGCAGAAATTAAGTTTTTGTGGAATACTACAAAAGATGAAACGGTTTAGCAAAAGTAGAAAAAGAAATTGTTTTCAAAAAATGCTTCCATTTGAAAAACAGTAATGTAGATGCTGATGTAAACTGTAGGATATAATGGAATCAATTTAATTAAATTTTCTTTTAAGCCACCAAAACTGATAGTATAAAAGGAAAAGGATGGAAAATGTTTTATATGATGAAAATCGTTCGAATGAATTAATATTTCTTTTTAAAAAGTGACATAAAACTTATTATAATAAGTTGAAAGCAATCAAAAACTATTACAAATCACAAGCAAGAATGGTCTCCCCAAAGTTTTTTCACATTATCTCTAATAAACTTGTCGTGTTAGCGAATGCCTTGCGTGGCATTGACGACCCATAGTTACGGAATATTAACTTTTGTTGAGAATTTATCATTTTCACCAAATGCATCGTGTCATTCTTGACGATTAATTGCTGGCATGCCTTTCATCCATTGAATGTGTGCTTTAGACACGTTTTTCTCAACCGACTCAAACAAAGATTTGACGCAAAATTGCACGTTGAATTGTCGCGTTTGCGTGTTTCTAAAAAAACGGACCCAAAGACAATAAGCCGGTCGTTGGATTTGGCTCAAAATTTGATAGGTGCTCGCACTACAGATGTCAAATGTGTGCATTGAATCTTATCCATCTAGCTCTCTTCGTTTTGTAGTTATCGTGTTAGCTTATATTGGAAAAGACGGACAGACGGATTTCCTCTCAAAATATGATAAAAATCTACAAATTTGGTATAAAGACATTACACAAAATTCCAAACGTCTGGCTCAAAAAGATTTTGAGTTATCTTTTCACAGACACATGTTCAAATTCAGGGAGGTCTAAAATATGGAGATCTGTACTTTGTCTGTTATTATACTTTCTCTACACTAAGGATATGAGAAAGTAAGAATTGTTGAATTTTTAACAACAATCTCAATAGGTTCAAAGAACAGGGATTCCAGTCTAGTACATTTATAATTATGAAAAAATTCACTCACAAGTGAAATTAATTATATGGGCAAAACCTATTCAATGTGTCATTTTATTTATTTATTTATTCGTTTTTTAAATATTGTTAATGTAATTATTGATTTGAAAGTAAGTGAAATAATTAAGCACTTTCAATTTAACGCACGTTTTTCAGTTTTAGATCCTTGCTGCATGGATATTCAGCAACATGGAACTCTGCATTAAAAATATAAGTTGATTCATCTCTTAATAAGATGAACCAACCTTGAAAAAGCACATATTACTTCATTTACCTACATTTCGATTAGAATCTGTCAGCTCAGTTGTCACTGTTAATGTGATCGTTTAAAGAAATGTACGATTATCTAAACTAATAATTATCTAAATTATTAGTTTGGTTGCTTGAAAGTTTTAATGGCATAGAATAGAAATAAGTATAAGGTTCTTGATTTTAAAATATGTACTCAACCTTAGACGTCGTTCTCTCAGGAAATCCTCCCTGTAATAAGAAATTATATTGTCATTGGGAGTACACAACGGTATAAAATTTCAAAGCAATCAAGAAGTCAAGAATTAATTACAATATTTCATCTTCATAAACTTGAAACAAATCACGTTACATAAAACAGAATATATGGTGCCACAAATGGCCGATTGGGGCACCATATACTAAAATTTGCTTAACAAACTATTTAACACTTAAAATAAAAATGCGTTTTTTCTGATAATTTTTGATTCGCTTTTCTATAATCTACAACTGTGTTTCTCTTTCTTACATTTTGCCAGTCTATTAATATTACAATCGGGCTAAAACTTTAAGCTAATTAAATTTATAATCTCAATTATTTTTAATTTCTTTAATAATCCCTTTTGTTTTGTAAACAGAATGACATCAAAATTTAAAGCTGAAAATTTTTAAATGCTGAAAGCTTCTTCTTTTAGGGCAAAGAATTATCTTCATTTGTTATAAATAATTTAATTTATCAATACTAAGTCAGGCTACTCTATTGCAATGCTAATTTACTTAGATGATTAATTTGATAAAAATAGCATACTTTTCAACACGAAAAAAGAAGTTGTTATAAAATTAAACAATATAAAAAATTATGAACTAATTTAAAAATGTGTCCATAAATTAATTAGCAAGGATGAGTATATAGTATCAAAGCAATTATTATTCTAAAAAAGTTTTAAAAAATTATGATAAATAGAGTAATGAACCGTAACGAAGTAACTTTTTCTAAAGAAGTGTCTTTAATAACAATATTTAATCTGCAAAGATTTAATTTTAGGTTCCTTCAACAGAAAGTTTCAACATAATTAATGGCAACATGTTTGAAGCGAGAACAGCTTGTGCAGTATAATCGTCTAAAAGTTTTTTACTTAGACGGATTTTATTAAACACTGATTTAATTTCCTTTTTCATGTAAAAAAGATAAGAAATTAAGATTTTAAATGCAGTATTAAATAGATACAGAAACATTTACATTGACATGGTAGTGTATTTGTTAGCGATATTTTTAAATTCAGGACATGATTTAGTTTTTTTAATAATGTTGAAGAATATATTTTGTAAAAAAGAATGTATTTTCTAATTGAAACATCGTAACTCATCACCACTGAATCATTATCATCAATTGAATATTATCGAATATTCTAAAATGCATTCGAAATTTAAGATAAAAAAACCTACTTCAATCACACTTGCATCTTCACTGGTAATATGAATTCCATTGATCCTTCTAGTATTCAAGAGAATAAAACGACGAACGGTAAATAGCAACGTAAGATCGAAATGAATATTTTTAAAAAGGAAAAACCGATTCGCCCATTTCCGTTTCATTGAAAATCATCAGAGATTGCCTCATAGTTTTGGGTGAAATCGACTTCATTGGCGAAAAACCGAGACATTCGCACCTATTTCCTTCACTTTTATTTCAAGTGACTCCTTATTATATAACCAATGACGGCCTAGATTTTCCCACTACCATCCATTTCCATTTTCGAGACAAACAGAAACCAGTTGGAAAGGGGGAGATTTAGGTCTCACAGGCACTCGAATAAAGGTGTTATCCCGGAAAAGGCAATTGGCATAGAGCGGTGACGAAATATTAAGCTTTCGCGAGAATTCAATATTTTTACCGAGCCTTTTTCTTTCGGAGATTCATCCTGTCGTGCCGTTAATAGTTTATGAAAATCGAATTGGTGTTGTAACAAAAATTTGATACAGCATTACACTTGGAGTCACAAACCAGATTTAATAAATTTAAGTCGTTGCATCTTTGAGTTGACCCAAACAAACGGTCCATTCCTTATTGGATCGACTCAACATTTGGCTTCACATGTTCAATCTGTGCACATATTTTTATTTTTTTGGCAGTCATCATTATGTAAATATGTTCGAACAGCCGCACAGACAGATTTCATTTGAATAGATTTGGCTCAAAATTGACTGATATAAAGATCGTGTATCAAGTTTCATCCGCCTTGCTCGAAATGTTTCCGCTTTGACTTTATCGCAGACAGACAACAAGCCAAAAAGGTGTGTTTCGGACTCAGGGCGGTGTAAAACGCGGAATATGAATTTTTTTACAGCACTTTCTCGTATATTTCATATACGAGAAAGTTAAAACCTTACTTCACTGTACAATCACCATAAAAGAAAACGCGACAGAGTTACATAATTATGAAAAGTTTATCGAATTTTGCCAATTTTTATTTCGTATGAAAATTCATAACTCCTAAATATAACGTCAACTGTCATTTGACAATGACTGCTTTTCAAAATGGAGAGAAATTGTGAAAATTCTACTTTATTGTATATTCTCAATAGAAAAGTCAGGTGACAGAGTTTCTCCAACTGCAACTAGAAACCCATTTCGAAAAGTTTTATTTCATATGAAAGTGTATCGCCCGATGGTCCTCTTCCTTCTTTTCAGTTTCAGAGATAATACAAAAAAAAGCTTGGGCAGAGACCTATTTATAACAATTGGATCCATTTCGTCATTCTGCATCGCCCATTCATTTCCCCAATTTGCAAATGTAACAAATCAAAGTAAGCGCTCTATCATTGCGTGAATGTTTTATAGTAGCTTGTCTTTTTTTACTTATATTACTACAATTATATTTTTGTCATGCTCTTTTTATGATAAGATGTATTTCATCAAAGTTGATTGACGGGAGTACATTTATATTGGCCGCCTTCGGTGAATGCATTAATGGTATTGATATAATTATGTCAACCAATTATAAAGAACTACCTCTTATCAAAACAAAAGAAAGTATCATTTTAAATTTTAATTGAGTCATAATGATAGAACATTTTGATTGGTTAGGTATGCTTGCAAATGAGAGAAATAAATGAGTAACAAAAATGGATGAAATCGTTCCATTCGTAAAAAATGGGGGCTGGAAAATTTGCTTTGAAATATTTCCCGAAAATATAGAAGGGCAGATGCACCTCCAAGAAGACGAATCCAGGGACAATGAGCTTTCAAATGCAATTAAAAACCGGCAAAATCGACACGTCGGATGTTTTATTTCGCAGCTCCGCCCACATTTTCTCCTAACGTGAGTATTTGGAGAGAAAAATTTCACTGATTCTTTGAAATTTCTTTCAGAAGGGATTTTTTTCAAATCTGGCTGGCAGGAATCCAATAACGACTTATTCAGGAATCATTCAATTTCAAACGGAACAGTGGTTCTGTATAGGGTGCTTATTGCAAAACCAATGAAAGCTTTGATTTTGCAATTATATTAAAAACATAGATCGTGGTTGTACAGTCCAGTTTTTTAGGATATTCGACTCATTCTCAGGTAGCACATCTTATTGCAGAATATTGTACAATACTGGGCGATATTATGTGATTTGAAACAATACGCCACAGTATTGATCAATGTCAGACGATATTTGGGTTCAAGCCCTGTCATTGTCAAGATCAATCGTCTTAAAACCCGCAGAGTAAAATGTTCAAATAATAGCAGTGAAAAATGCATGTGACTGGTGCTTATAAAATGTTGCAGGTCGAGAAGACTTCTTAAAAACACAGACTTTTATTTCTTGCGACAAACAAACATTTCATACATTATAAAATATCACGTTACACCGACACAGACTACGAACACAAGTGAAAAAAAATAAGAATCTGAATGAATCTACGTGCTTCCGCTCTTAGATAGAGTGAAAAAAAAAACATTTGCATAACATTTGCACAAAACCGTCAAATAACATCTTGCATAAATAATTGGGAGCATCCTTTTATTTCATGTGATAAATCGATTCGAACTGGGTTCGAATCATCAAAAGTTTGTGTACACCCATTCGGATGGAAAGAAAAACCCAATATGAAACGAGCATCCTATTTCTGCTAACAATCAATTTTGCGAATATGGATCAATATCATACAATATTGTACAATGTTTGCGTTCTACTAGGGTTAGAAACATCGAGGGAAAAAATACTTTTTTCCCCAAAAAAACCGGTTACAATTTAAACCTATGTGTTTTAGAAAAAAAAGCTGTAGTGATTTCAGTAGTCTGAAACAAAACCAGAAGAAATAAAAATCCGAAACAAAGATTGGTCGTAAAATTGTAATATATATTGCTATTTTTCTGCGTTTTTCTTTATAATATAAAATATTAGAATGTATTAGGTGCATATAGCAATGGGTTGGAGCTCTCCTTAAAAAAAACTGAAAAAAATGTACAAACGAGCTAAATGGAAAATAAAATCTGATTCTATCATTACGTTCATAAAATTCCAAATTTTTCCGGAATTATAATTCGTTCCAACAAAGGCAATGTACAATTCATTCAGAGTGTTGTCACTGCAATGTTTTAAATGGGTGTTACTGATAGGATCAAGTATCAATAAGCAAACGCTTTCGAGAAATCATTCAAGAGAAGGTGACATGAACTCCACAACTTAGAATAGAAACCCATATTTCAGAACCTGTGTGATCATCAATTACAGTACAAGTATCTACATAAAAAAACAGAAAATAAAAATGAATATTTTAACAGCATGTTATGGAATTCTGAATCTGTAGAGTCAAAATCAAAGCTAGAATCATTTATACCATTGCTTTTCTTTAATTAGGGTTATAAAATTGTATTTACGATTATAAAATAGTAATGCGTTGAGAATTGGAAGATACATATTAAGTAAATTAGAATTAATCGAAAAAAGGGCCAATGAATGATTCCAAAAGCAAAAATTCAATAAAATAAGAAACATTTTCACAATTAGAAAAAGTTTATATTTAAAATTGTGGAAAATTTCAAATTCTTGTGATGCTAGGAGCAATGCTTTTCAATGAAAGAAACTCTAACAGCATTTCTCCAAAATTTTCTTTTTAGTAAAAATTCCGCACAGTTAATACGACAACTCAAACTTAACAGAAATAATTGCCTGTAAGTTACTATATAGATTTCAAATAATATGAGCAATGAAATGAAGTACACATTTTAGAGTTGATGAAATATATATATATATATATATATATATATATATATATATATATATA
>JAPMOR010046952.1:1210209-1225154 GCA_026543865.1 Argiope aurantia | reverse complement strand
TATATATATATATATGTGTGTGTGTGTGTGTGTGTGTGTGTGTGTATATATATATATATATATATATATTCATTTATAGGTGTTTACATCAACATTTTTTTCTTACATTAATGGAAAAGTCCTATTCAGATACATTTCATGCCCTTAACTTAGATTTGAAATTTTTTTTTTTAGATTTGTTTCAATTCTGAGAGTTTCATCCTTTATAACTTACATGAAAATAAATGACAATTTTGGCTGTACATTTGGGCGCAGGGTATTAAACATCTTGATCAAATTTCAGTAAAATTATCTATTCATTCCGATGCTTCCCAAAAAGTGTATAAATAAAAGCATTTTCTTCATTTTCGTGTTTATATAATTGACAATGTATCTATAAATAATAAAATCTCATTTAAAACAAAACAATTTTTCAATATCAGAAGATGAGAGTATTCAAAATAATTTAAAATATGTCTTGTCGATCTTCGTGCTATTCTTTCTATTAGATAAACTTACCTAATAATCCAAAATTAAAATGAATGATTTAGTAAATCGATATATATAATGGAATAATGATATGTTGCTCACGTCTTTCTTAGACATGGGTTTATGAAGGTTTTCGTCAAATCACTTTAGGTATAAGCATAAATGATGCATAATAAAAATTTTAAACACTGTTTGAGGTAATCGAATCCAACTGAACATGAATTCAGTGAAATAGGTTGGCTTTTTGTAAACTATTTCAATAAAATAAAAGGATGGCAACAGTATCTGGAACGGAATCCGAGGCAGCACTCCGCATGGATAATCAGAAAAGAATTGGAAGGAAATTTAAACCTTCATTCCTATCCATCTAGAGAAATAGGAAGCTTAAAAATAATTGAAATGTCAAAAGCATGTTCGTTTGTCTGTCAGTCCATCCGAGTGTATGTGAACACGATAATTCAGAAACTCAACGGATGGAATTTAACGCGTATACGGATACGCTTATACGCGCAACAAGTATACGGATGGAATTTAACGCGCAGCTTTATTCTACAGAATATTATTTAGAAAGTGCTTTTTTTTTAATGTATGCAAAAATCGGAGCTTCAATGCCGGCGTCCTGGCATAGGGGTAGCGCGTCTTCCTCGTGACCTGGGCGCCCTGGGTTCGAGTTGTCATGTCGGGCATGTCTGTGAGGTGTGTAAATGTGCCTCCCTTTAAAAAGGGATTGTGAAAGCGAATGCGCGTGTTTCATCTTCATATGAGCTAGAAGTCAGACCTCTACCCTCGGGTGCTCAGGGGTCTTTACCCTCAGAAGATACTGCGCCCCCTTTCAGTGGTAACGACACCATCATAATCGGAACTTTCATTTTTCACCTTTCGGGTTTTTGCATTTAATTCCCTCCCATTTGTACCGAACAGGCAGTGTTTATTGAGTTACAGCATTTATGTACATATGAAGAAAGAACGGCCAATCTGCTGGCAAATTTTTTCGAAAGTTTGAAATACCTACAATTTAGATGATAAAACCAATTTTATTCAATTTATTTTATCATGTTGATTCAGATACAAATAGATAGATAAATATTACTACCCTTGGCATTCCAAATTTTTTAAAGCCAAATGTTGATATAATTGTAGGCTTAATATAAAAAAATCTAAGAAATTATCATATTTCTAAAATCGTTTTCATTTTTGAATTCAGTTGCTTATAAATTGACAAAATTCAAATTAAAAATTTTTAATTTAAAAAAGAGAAGATTCATTCAACTCTCTTGGTTGCATTTTTTTTTGGCGATTAGATTATTTTTTTCTTTCAACAAGAACATAAACAAACATCAATATACATAGAGTGATAATTAGAGCATGAGTTGTAAAAGCTTAAAGAAAGTATTGAACCAAGTGGAATGTTATGTTTGCATGCATTATTATTTAAGCATTATAGAATTTATAAAAAACGAAAACAAGTATTCCACATTTACATCAGTTATCGCTTCAGTTAAATTTAAAGATAAAAAGAAAAAAAAATTCAGCAAACATATTTTTCAGCAAAATAGTTTATTTTCTTTGTGTGGTTTAACTTTTATCTTTCGTGACGAAGTTCAATGAATGGGAATTATACAATTTTTGTCACCTGAACTCAATTCTTGTAACGGGTTCGTTGATAGGTCGTTTAAACCAGCTTTTGTATTCTTTAAATGAGAATCATTTAACCAAGTTAAAGAGCTAGAGAGATTTTTTGATTTACTCTGACCTTGTGCTTTATGCAGCATACACTACTAATTACTACGATTAGTTTTACACTCCCGAAAAGCAATCAGGCCGAATACAAATACTTGCAAGGTGGCCACAGGGTGTCTATTTTTGAGGTCTGAGGGTACTGTCTATTTTTTAACTAACAGTCAAATCTCATGAGTTCCAACTTTTTTAACAGTAAAGTGTGCTCACATCATAGGCAGCGCTGAGAACACATGCTCGAACATACTGCATAGCATTGATTATCAGTAAAAATATGATGTATTCTGCAGTCAATGTGTTATTTTCAGAATACTCAAGGTGCAATATTTTTAAAAGAAATATATTTAATAAGGAAATAAAAGGAATAAACTCGTGAAAAATAAGCTCTGAATTGTGAAGTAAATAATTAAAAAGCGTAAAAATTAAGTTAAATATTTTGTATTATTCTGTAAGTGTGTATGTCACATTTTGTTCTTTATTTTCGTGTTAAAGGTCCATTAAACTTTGTTATAAAATACTCCTTGAAACATAAAGAGTTCATTCTATGCGAATTTTGCTGCCCAAACTCAGCGTGCCACTTTTGCTCCATGGTGCGGTAAATCAGAAATTTTGTTTTCTGTGCAAATTAATTCTCCACAATTCAAGCAGTACGCGTTTAAAAGGACGTTGCTTTTGTCCTATTTGCTTGGCTTTGCACATCTGTACTTTACCTATGATAACCGTGCTCATTTCAGTGTTTGTTATATCTCAGATAAATTGCCGAGTCATATCTTTTTAAGATCTGTAGATTACAAGGGTTATGAGGAAATTGCAATTTTAGTTTTTGGATTTTAAGCAAGTCAGTTCTCTTAATTACACCCGAAATTATTTTAAGTAAAGCGATTAGGAACAACCACTCAATGTTAATGCATTTTATGTATTTGGAATAATTTATTATAGTACAGGAAGAACTATTACTTCTAGAAAAACGATAACATTCCACCTTTTTGTATGGAAAATTGAAATCTGACATTTTTTTAAAATTTATCATGTTATCTACATTTATTTTGCTTTTAATACATGAAAGTTGTTTGTTAAAAGTGCTTTGAAACCGCTTCACGAAAAGTGGCGGAAAAATCCAAGAGCAAGACGAGGAAGAACATGATATTGATGAGAAAATCTGAAAATTATTCAGTTTCTTTTCAACAGGAAATTAAAATTGCAGAAACGGAGAAAATAACTTATCTCAAAGCATTCATGAATCACATTTCAACATTTTTTATTTATCAATAAAGTTAAGATCAGAATACGTCCCTTTATTCTTACATCCACGGGATTGATGTTGACGTAAACCAGATGTGATGCGCTTCATCAGAATGAATCGGATAAAATCCAAATCTAATGACTAACCCGTTTGTGATTTCTGAGAGTCAGATAAGAAATGTACCATCAAATCCTATTATCAAAGTGGATGACACGTAGAAAGTGTGTGATTTTTCAGGTAGTGAAAAGTTAACGAAAAATGAGTTAAATTGTGGATTGAAAATTCTGTTTGAAGAGGAATTCTCTTTTCTGATACCAAATTGAACTGTTAATTTTTATAATTTTAATTTTCCTTAATATTTTAATTTAATTTTTCTCGCGTGTCATAATATTGAATCATTTTGAATTTTTAGAAAGGTTTCTTCCTAAGTTCTCGTAACAGTATTGTAGACAAAATGATAATCAACTGCACCATATCTCTAATAGCACACATATATTGTACAATATTGTGTGCTATTAATATTAACAATATCATGGAATATTGAACCTACTCACAATATTATACAATAATGAAAATATAGAATAATATTGTTGATTATTGAATATATTCACGATATGAAATAATAATCACAGTATAAATATTGTGGAATATTGCATATTCCCAATATTATGCAATAATCACTGTATAGAATAATACTGCTAAACTGCTTGGTAACAGTTAGTAAAATGCATTTTGTTACAATGTATAATAGTTTCTAGTTATTTTAAACGTAGTCAGATCGCTTAGTTTTTGTGATCAGAAATTGAACTCTGAACTGCCCTTGTGCGATAATAGCGACAGTTTCCGGTTAAAATATTTTGTCAAAATAACACTACTTAACAAGCTTTGAAAGAAGAGCATCACAAAAAATGCGGATATCTTTTTCATCTCATACTATTATTTCAATGAGAAAAAAATGGCCCTCAAAATGCTTTCCTAACTGATCCTATATGCCGAAATACATCGTCTTTGAGCTTTATTATGCCATGCAACATGAACTTGATGTCTATATTTTAAAAGAATTCAATGAAAATATTTTGCATGTTTCTAATTATTTGTTTGCATGTTCTCGCCAAAATTAATGTCAAATATTACACTCATTCTAGTTGAAAAAAATTGCCACAGATCAGTGGAAATATAGATATTTCATTTCTATACATATGTTCCACTTTTAATGATCAGCCAGTTCACATATTATATTAAAAGTATCTATTTATTCCCATCATTCAAAATGTCGGATGTTTTATTTCTGAGGAATCAAATTTTGAATAAAAATTACATTGTCTCGTCTTATTCTTATTAGGGCATTGTGCGGTATTCCCATGAAGTTTCGGCCATGTTGTACGGGAGTTTGTGCTAGTAAAGAAGTATTACAATTGTGTCCAATTTGATAGCTTTAGATCAAACATGCCGAAAACCACCGCTTTCATTATCGGTAGAAAAATCACATTAAAAACAATTTCTAAAATTTATTAGAACATTAAATTGTAAAAAAAAATTTATATTCCTTTCTTTCTAAGTATGAAATGTGAAAATCAAATTAAATAATAATATTTAATGCATCGCATACTTCGCATTTAAAATCAGCTTATTAATATGCACTGGAGGTATACATTGAATTTCCGATGGAATTTTAGGAGAATATATATTGAAATCCTTGTTACAAACGTAAAGTAAATACAGCTAAAACACTTAGCTTTTTGAGCGGACGTTTTAACTGAATTCGAAAATCAAATTTTTTAAAATTATTAATGTCCAAATCGATTCATTTATGCATGCATTCATTTCAACTGACCTTTTTTTATTTTTAACTGATGAATTAATTTTCAAATTTATTCTATCGCTGGATTTTAAAACTAAAAGCTGCTAAATGCAATTATCGTTGAAAACATCAATAGATGACACCATCATGAAGTAACCAATAAATGACCCCACTGAGTAAATTATTAATATTTTTTAACTATAAAAAAAGTACCAGGAAAGAAGGACATTTGCAAGGACAAAATTCGAAAAAACACTGTAAAGGAACGAAGAGAGTTCAAATTTTGCATTGAATTAAACGTTCGGATTCTTTTAAGGCAGAGAATAAATGCACAATAAAAAGCTTTCCTTTTGGAGTTTTAGTGACGGTATTCAGCACAAACATATTTCCTTAAAGTTCCTCAGTTTTTTAACAAGAGAGAATATCTGATCTTTTTATTATTTTTAACTTCGAATTTGCAATTGAAATTCATTTATAATTTAAACACAATATTAAAGAAATATAAATTCTTCTTTTATTAAAAGTATTAAAAACACAATTCTCAACATTTTTTAAGGCCTCTTTTTCGATTGCATATAAATATAAAGCATTCAGAAATGAAAGATAAAAATGTGCCAAGAAATTCGCTATCACCTTTCCTGAGGGAAAAAAAAAAAAAAAGTAAAATGAAACGACCATTTATTTTTGAAATTTTGCACGTGCTGCCATCTATTGTTGGCCATTACCTTATTTTCTATTTCTATAAAAGCAGTGTCAATCCAAAACAGACAACACATTCCAGTCTCGCTTTTACGAATGTCTGCTAACACACTGTCGGAAAATTAAAAGTCAAAGTTTTAAGAGTATGCATTTAGGATGAGTAAAACTTAATTAAGTTTTCATGATAATGATGACTTTAAAATTGACAAAACAAAGCTATCTTCTCTTTTCACCAAGGATCTCATCAGAAGTATGGAAACATTGAAGAGGTATATTTTTGAAGCTACAAAATTATATTTAGCAACACGGAATGGACTCTTCGGTGAGGCTTAAATCATATACGCACAAAGAAAAAAAAAGAGAGATGCCAACACAGATTAGTAATAAATGTAGACAGTTACAGCCTAATAACAAAATTCATATTACATATTTACATATGTACCAATAATTGAAACTTTTTTATAATTATTTGAACACTTCAATCCAAAAAGTTACTGTTCTCTATTAAATATAGAATCCTATGACACAACTGATAATGTGAGACCAACATTTGCAGATGTGTTCAATTATATTCAAATTATTGCAGTTCTAAAATTAATTTTTTAACCACTCAAATTGAAATTAAAAACACTGTAACATTGAGTGTTTCTGTTGTTTCTCAAAATCTAAGTTCTGTAGTGCCCCTCAATAACGCCTAAACTCTGTAGAGCCTCATTCCAAATATCGATGTCTATGCTTCCGATGAAGTTTTTTTCGAGCATCGCTATATTTTTGTACAACTTTCATCTTCCTCATCAAGTGAAAATCATACATTTAAAGGAAAGGTTGTCTCGTCTGTATTCGGGTCATTTTCCTACTACAAACATAGGAAAGGATTGAGTTCGTACAGAAATTCACTATATTTATTCGGTGCTGATAACACGGGACTCTCTTGCCTGATCATGATGGTCATCTTAAACACATAAGCTTTTGCTTGAGGTGGTTTACAAAACATTTAAAGACTTCTTATTTTCCGAATAACATTATTGTGCATATAAAGAGAATTCAAAGATTTAAGAAATGAAGTAAGTTTATAAAACATAAATAATACATAATACATAAATAATTATAATACATAAATGAATAAATTTTCTGAAAAAAATAACATAATTGTTCGAAAATATTATTAAACACGATTATTAAAACACTATTTCATGTTCTATGCTCAAAAAATAACAAAACAAATACTGAAATTTAAAAAAAATGTAATTCACTCGGGTTATTTTTTATATTTATATTATCAAAAAAAGGGAATAGAATGTAATATGAATAAAACCCTACATAAATTATGTAATTACTTTAAGATGTGCCGTTTGCTGTTTCCCTCCCTCTTCTATTTTTAATATAGAGAATCCATTATATTTTGTTATTCGCTCTGAAATGACGTCTATCGTGCTGCCATCTTCTGTTAAACCCGTAGTTAAGCCTTCTTTAAAAACTATATTTGAACTCATTTTTTTATTAATTGGCATAACCAAAAATAAAATATTTGCTTTGACTATTTCAGATAATATTTGATTTGATTATTACGATAGTTCAGAAGATTACCACAATACTGGTTTCATCAATGCAGAACACCAGCAATGAATGTAAATATCTAATACCAGTAGCGTCATCACCAATAGCACATATTATATTTCAGCCTTTAACTGGACGTTTGAAATAGTGTCTCGTGCTGCCATCTATTCTTCAGAAAAATCACTAAAATGAAGACTGGTATCAATACTGAAAAAAACCATACCTACTGAAAAAATCCATACCAACCATACCTTATCTGCTAAAATTTAGTAAATCTTATCCTGATGATGGCTTATTATATGTATATATGTAACAATATATGTAACAAAAACAAAAAAAAATTCTTCAACTGTTGCACAAGTAATAAAAACAAAGGAATCTGATGACTGAGACTAAAGAAATAGAATGTCTTGTTCCTCCAAATTATTGTATGCAAATATGTATAGACAATAAATTGGATTGATATGAAAAAAATTGAGCTCAATTGTGTTATTCCTAAAATCAGCAATTTACTATTTTAAATTTGCAAGCACTCTAGGAGTTGTTTTATTTTATGAAGAAACACCAACATTTTTATGTCTTGTGTAACAACTACGAAATGGTCTAAACAAAGAATAAATACCATTGTAACATATTTATTCTACTAATGAATGAGTGCTCCTCTAAAGTAAATGGTTAACGGAACGATTCTATACTTGTGTTATTTTCAATTTCACGTTTTAATAAACAATATTATTAAAAAAATCTATATCAATTTTTGAAAGAAGTAAATAATAATATATTGAAATCAAATGAAAACTGTTACTTCCTTCGCTTCTCATTTGGGCTTGCGATTCATGTATTGCAACAATTTTATATCTTGACATGCTTCATGTTGAGTTATTAGGAATTCTGAGACATTCAGATTTGTGATTCTTTTTTATCTTGCATTCTATTTAATAAATGGCACCTTGTCGAAAGAAATTTGATTTCAAAATTTCATTATATAAGAGTTATAAGATTATGAAATAGATATATGTGGACTGTGCAATATTTCTATGTAATAGCAGTATGAGAAGGGTACTAAGCGAAATGCGAAATTATAATTCATATGAGCAGCCAAAAAAGAAAAAGAAAAAACGTCTTAAAAGGAGATTTTTTAAAAAGTATCAAGAAATGTAGATATTATAAATACATCAGACTTTTAATTATCTGTTGTAGTGGCTGCTACACGTTTCTTCACCAAACCAACATATAATTTTGCAAAACACTTACAAAAGATCGGCAGGGGAATCAACGAACATTATTCATCATTCATTACGGAAAGACAGAAAATAAAATTAAAAAACACTACCCACATTTACAAAGAGTTTTAGAATATGATAAAATTATAGAATGCATAAGTTTTCAGCCTCCGAAAAAGTCATTTAACAGACAAACCAGGGGCAGGATCATGGGGATGAACATTATTCTGCGTGAGTCAGTGTGAGTCAAACTGTCCGCAGATAAGTACGGCTATGGAGAGGGAATATTTGCTTTCTTCAAGCAGAAGGAAAGAGTGGAGAAGAAACTGAAAATAATTCATGAGCAGGCGTTCATTGCATTGGGCATGAATGATGCAGAAAAGACGAGCCCATCGGAAATAACACCGATGCAAAGAAAGGATCCGCTCAAACTTCTTAAACAGAACAATGAAATTAGAACAAATCCTTGCCGTCATGAAGGTTGCGACTACGGTTTTGGGGACCAAAAAGGTGTGTCTCTTGTTGTGTTTATGAAAACTTGGAATTCGATCAATACAGATATCTATTGCTAGACTTTATGACAACTGCCATCATTCAAAACAAAAAGACTTTTTGAAATGCTGCTATTCATCCCAATTTCCGCCTTCGCAATACTGTCGCAGTCCAGCAACTTGAAATGGGGCTCTTAGTGGAATATCGCAGGCTAAACGGTGAACTGTTTTCAGCTCTTCACTGAATTGAAGGATGGCAGAACTTCCAGACGAGTGAAGAATTTCAAATCAACTTTAAGGTCCATCTTACATCATTGCTAGCAACCTTGTTTGAAGAAGGAATAGGAAATCTTATCTACCAATAGACAAAAGTCTGAATTTTCCCAAGGGTTACGGCGAAAAGTAACTGTTAAGTGAAGTGAGGTGAAGAGATTGTGCTTTGAAATGAGGTGAGTTCACTTCTGTTTTTGTGAGTTGGAATAAAGTTGAGTGTTCGTGCGTGTGAGTTTTTAGTGAGTTATTTTTGAGTTTTATGAGTTTTACCACTGAGCTATCAACAACTGGTCCGTCGAAGCGGAGTAATTAAGTAAATTATGCGACTGAGATTCATTTGAGAAGAAATGTTTAAGAATTGCATAAAAGAAGACCTCAAGCAGGTCGCAGAGGAGTTCTGCGACAATGTGCCGTCAAATGCAAAGGTAAGCGAACTAAAAGAGCTTATTTTAAAATCCAAAGCATATGAAAATGATAAAGATTTTGTATTGGACTATGTTAATAGTATCGTGAGTGAAAGAAAGTCTCACGAAGAGACAAGTATGAGAACTCTTGAAATTGTAGAGAAGTCGTACATAAATGCGTAACTTGCTTTAAAGTAAAACCAGTGAGTTGTGAGCAGTTAATGGGATCTCTTCCTAAAGAAAGAATTACTGCCAATTACCCATTTAACTGTACTGGAGTAGATTTTACTGGTCCATTCCTAATTAAATACAAAAACCAACGTAAGGGAAATTATCAAAAAGTCTATGTTAGTCTTTTTATTTGTTTGTAACGAAATGCATCCATTTAGAGCTTGTTACTGAATTGTCTTCCCAAGCATTTATTGCTACTTTGAAGAGATTTTTCGCTAGAAGAGGAAAGTGCTCTAAGTTGTTTTCGGATAATGCTACTAACTTTGTTGGGAGCCATAAGGAGTTAAAACGCTTACATAGCATAGTAAAAAGCCCAGACGATAAGTTATCCGGTTATCTCAGTAGCGAAGGTATTGAATGGAAATTCTTGCCACCTAGAGCTCCAAATTTCGGAGGTCTGTGGGAGGCGGGAGTCAGGTCATTCAAACATCATTTTAAAAGAGTCGTAGGAAATTCAAAATTAACGTATGAGGAGTTTCTGACCTTAACAACACAAATAGAAGGGATTTTGAATTCTAGACCTCTTGTTCCTCTGACTACTGATGTGGATGATTTGAATGCCTTAACACCAGGTCATTTTCTTATAGGGCGACCAATTACTTCTATCGTAGAGCCTAATCTGGTTGACATACCAGATAGTAGATTAAAAATTTGGCAAAAATTAACTAAAATGTCGCAGATTATCTGGAAAAAATGGTCCAATGATTATCTTTCGAATTTGCAACAACGTAGAAAATGGTTTTTTGAAAAAAATAATGTTAAAATTGGTGATTTAGTTATTATTAAGGAAGATAATATGGCTGTGAGTAACTGGCCGTTGGGGAGAATTGTTGGATTATTTCCAGGAAATGATGGTAGAGTTCGGGTTGTGGCTGTGAAAACCAGGAAGGGTATTTTTAAAAGATCTATATCAAAGGTATGTTTATTGCCTATTGAAGAATGATTATTCTTGTGTATTGTGTTAAAAGGTATTCCTTGTGTTATTGGCTACTTGTTTAGAAGTCAATTTCAACGGTGTAATATTTAATATTTTACTGTAATTTATAATGTTTAAAATTTTATTGCAATTAATATTTTATTGTATTTTAATGAAATTTGTTCTTTGTGTGAGATGATTAACAATTAGTTGAATGTGAACATGTCAACGGGCGGCGGAATGTTAAGTGAAGTGAGGTGAAGAGATTGTGCTTTGAAATGAGGTGAGTTCACTTTTGTTTTTGTGAGTTGGAATAAAGTTGAGTGTTCGTGCGTGTGAGTTTTTAGTGAGTTATTTTTGAGTTTTATGAGTTTTACCACTGAGCTATCAACAGTAACAATGTTATGCATAATTTTTGGCACTAAATTCATTTTGCTCTCTACTCTTATCTTCTTTTATACGGTTCATTAGAGATTTAAGAAAACGACTTTCGTATGTAATATAGAAAATAATTATGTACTTTCTTCTTTTATGCAAAAAAATTAGTTTCTTCTTCTTATTATTATTATTTTTATTACTAAATACGAGTTCCCACTAATTTAATGAGAATATTACGCAAATGTGTGAGATGAAAGTGTTAACATTGCAACCATCAAACGAGAAACGGAAGGAAACTTTTCTTTCAGGCCACATCAATCTTTCCATTAATCTCCTCTTGAACGGGTGCCTTTCATGTTTATCTGATTGTAAAACATAGCACATATATTTTAACGTTATAAACGATGCTTGAATGTTTCTAGACTTGAAACACTTTCAATTTTAATTTTTATTTCATTGGGGGCAGATTAGAATAGTTACAATTAAAAAGAAATTTTAAAAGTTACTTCAATGACCGGAAAAAATGATACAAAAATATAACTATCAGAGATTAATTTTTCTAATTTTTACTTTTTAAGATGGTTTTAATATTATTTCCCGAATGATAATTTTTGAAGTCATTTCACTTACGAAATTGGTAAATAACGACGTGTGAATCAGAAAAACGAATTTTAGATTCTTTTTGGTAATATATTAGGTACAAATTGAGAACTCTGAGGGGAATTATTTTCGGCATCAGGTTACAAGTAAGTTTCATAAAAGTATACAAGATAGTGGAAGGCGATAATGACTGATTATGTTTTGTTAACTAATAAAATATATTTAGCGAATATTTTAAGATTAAAGAGATATCAGTTAAAATCAGTGCCTGCAACAACTTAACAATTACATTAATCATTCACTTTTAGTCATCAGTCATAATCTCAAAGAAGGAATTTGAAAATTCCTTTAAAGCATAACCAAAATCTTTTATTCTGAATACAGATAAATGCACGTCATTCAATTGTAATTATTATATTTATATTAAAATAGCATTTAAAATATTTAAGACCGTAAACAGCAAAAAACATTTTACTTTCGAAATAATCTTTTCATTTAAAAAGTAGAATCAAATTTCTGCTATTCTTCCTTTTTTATCACTAGAAGAATAGTAAGAAGTAAAATAACATTTTTTTAAAAAAAAATTACTTAAACGCGACTACATTATAAAAATAAGCGTATACTTTTAAATTCGTCTACATTTTCCCAAAATTATTAGTTGATTCGATTACAAATCTTAATTAAAATTCTTTTAGTGTATCCATTCTTAATGAAGCATATATGAATGAAATGGAAGGATATTAAAATAATTAGGAAAAATGAAACGTTTTGATCAAAATAAAACTGTACGCGTTTGGTCAAGAAAAGACAATTTCTTTCATTAGATTGTAAGGTGTGTTTCAATTTTTTAGGGACACCAGTAAAAATGAAAATAAAAACGTAAATAATAAATATTTGACATTTATTTCTGAAACAAGTTATATAAATAACCAAAATAGATATTGTAAGATAATTTAGATTAAACAAATAAATTTCAACTTTGAAACAACTAAACAAAAGAGTAGCACAAATTTTGTGTTTCAAATTTTTAGGGACAGTGGAATTAAAAGCTTCAAAACTTCAAATTAAACTTTTTTTACTGTTCAATATTAGCACCATTTTTTCTGATGACATCATATATTCTGTTTGGCATGGAGAATATATTAGGTTCTGAAGAAGTGTTGGACCCAGAGAATACCAAGCATCCATTATTGCTTGTTGAAGTTGCATTTTCGAATGAAATTGGCACCCTCCTTCATAAACTGTTCTTGCAAAAAGACCCCATAGATTTTAAATGGGGTTTAGATCGGGGCTTCTAGCTGGCCAATCCATAACTTTCACATTGTTATTTCTAAACCACTTTTTTGTTGATTTTGAGCTGTGGATAGATGCATTATCCTGTTGAAAAGTCCAATTTGGACCACATATTTCAGGTCCTGCATTAAGTAAATGCGTTTGTAACATTTCTTGGTATCGATCAGAATCCATTCTTTCATTCACAAATGCAAGTTCGCATGTACCATTGAAGCTAAAAGCTCCCCAAATCATAACAGATCCACCGCCCATTTGCCTTTTGGAGAAAATCTCTGGTTCTTTTCTTAGATCATGCCAGTAATATCTCCAACCGTCTGCCCATCTAGTTTAAACTTCTTCTCGTCGCTAAACATGACTTCTATCCACTCATCTTTGAAATGCATGTATTCCTTTGCCCAGGATAAACGTTGTAATTTGGGTTGTTTGGCAAGTGGTGGTTTGCAAGCCTTTTTCGCATATTTCATGTTTTTATTGCTCTTGATTGACCTCTAAACAGTAGTGTAAGAACATCCCAGTTTCAATTCTTTTGTTACTTTTCGTACTGATGATTTTCCATTTACACATTTCTGAATAATTCTCCTGCGGGTACGTGAATCGAGATTGGCTTAGGTCCTCGCTTTTGAATGGCAGTTGATTTCCCATTTAACTGCTTCACATAATTTTCCACAGCACGTTTTGAACGTTTTATGATAGCTGCAATATTTCTCAAAGACTTTTTTTCGTTGTAATAAGCTTTCATTTGGCCTTTTTCAAGATCTGATAACCATTTACCTTTAGCCATATTTCTTCGGCAAAAAATTAAGTACTAACTTGGACGTTTACAATATAAGCTTTTTAAGTTATTAAAACAACTGGTAGTAAATGAAAATGAGCAATAATAAAGATTTAACTTGAATTTATATACCATCTCATCTAGCTGTCCCTAAAAATTTGAAACACAAATTTGGCATTTTTTTCTATTCTCTTCTTTTATTAGCATTGCTATTTATTTAATTATTTTAGATTTTTTTATTATATTTAATTTTTTATGTTTTTCAAAAAAGTTTTTACAGATATTAAGTAAAAATTATTCTGATTTTATGTTTTTATATGGTGTCCCTAAAAATTTGAAACACACTTTATGTACGATAACCCTATTTTAATGATTTTATGTCATGTGAAACTTTCCTCCTGAACTTTTTTTCAGAACAACTCGTTATTCTGTTTCTGTTTTCAGATCGATGCATTTCATCCATTTTTCATGTTTTAAAGATTTTCTTTAGTTATCAAACATGAAAAAATAGCAAGTTTATCCAAAGATTTGCATAAATTTGACCAAACTCTTTAATGAAATATTTTAAATAAGGATGCCACTTACAGATGATATAACAAGCGTTTCACCGCACAGAATGTTATGAATGCTACGAAACTCTTCAAGCTGGGAATGCCATCCACCAGAAACAATACTAAAAAGAATCGGCGTCTTTGCCCGTGAAAGCGTACATTTTACTTCGTTTTAAATGTTCATGACATTTTTCAATATCTAGGTATCAGCAAAACCCTCATTTTGCGTCACTTTAACTTCTGTCAATGCAATAAAAACAATTTTTTCACAACAGAACTTCGCAGATAAAAGGTTTTCACAGAAGCCT
>JAPMOR010046952.1:1197188-1210199 GCA_026543865.1 Argiope aurantia | reverse complement strand
AAAGTAGAATTTGTTATAGCCATCAACTGATACTTCCGTTAGCGAGAAAAAAAAGTTTTTTCCTTCAGATTTTACCTTTTCTGTTACTCTGCCGATCGGTCAGAAATGCCCATTGGACCACAAGCAAATGATTCAAGAAAGCGACTTATGAAGAAGTTCTGCAGGTATCAAATAATTATGTGGAAAAAGAAATCTTACTTGAAAATGTCATTTGAGAAAACAAAAAATATCAAGCTTAAAAATGTTACAATCGTAAGTAAGAAAACTTGCTTGGAAATGTCATCTTAGGGAAAAAGTGTAACAAAAATGAAAATGTACCCTGGGAGAGCAGATCGCAGTGAAATATGATGAAGAGAAGAAGAGCACAACAAGGATGGTCTCTCCTAAACTTCCCTGCATAATAAAAAGGAATTCATATTTCAGATGTGTATTTTCCCAACGAACTTAAACCAAAAATGGATCAGAGCTGCAATGGTAGCCGCAAAATTTCATACCCATTTTGATATCTTTAAATCCTTGCATTTTCGAGTCATCACCTTCTTCATCACCTGCTTCTGACTGACAGGAGTTCCATCTCATACTGTATTTGACACAAAATTCGTATACTCTATGCATGTCAAATCCGTCGAACTCTCTTCGTTTTACAGTTATCGTGTTAACTCTTATGCGAACAACCGGAATCGTTCGCTCAAAATTGGATTGCAAAGAGCATAAACCGAATTTCATCTGTCTAGCTCAAAGCGTTTCTGATCATTCTTGTAACAGATACATTCCATAAATGTGTGTTTCGAACTCAAGGAGGTTTAAAACATGGAAATGCGTCAAAAAATCTCGAGTTCAATTTTTTTTACAATACTTTCTCTGTGTTTCCTAAATGAATAAGTGAATTCAGGAATAGTGCAAAATGTCGCCTGAGAAAGAAGAATGCCTCGTATGGAATGGCCATTTGGATCCGGTCTGAAATGTATATAACGGTGAATAAAAGACGATAACGCAGGATGCCACGAAGCTTTCCCAATGACATTTGTAATATTTTAGAAAGAAGGAGAAATGTAATACAAAGTATATGGCTGATATGAATTTCAACAGATTTTCATTTCAGAGTTTAATAGCGATAAAACAACCGCCACAAAGAAATCACTCTTTTGGCAGTTGCACATTTCTAAAACGCATACAGTAAGTAAATGTATACAATTCTAAAACACAAGTAAGTAATTGTATACAATTATATTATCGATGACCCCGGATTTTAAAACAAATGTACTTATCATATATTTGCGTATACTTTCATTCTGTAAAGAAATTTTCTTGTTTTGCATGCCATATCTTTTTAAATTTCACCCTGCTTTTTTACATACTTTATAACTGAGATAAGTCAAAATAGGTTAGAAAAATGGATGAAGAAAATTCAAATGTCATCCAATCTCGCATAATTCGTTCTTGTAATGCAAAACACTTGTAAAATGAAACAATTTTTTCCCCATAGAAATCCGTGTGAAAGAAGTTCCGAAAATAAATACCCAAACAGACGTAGGACGCAATAATTTCCCATGCTTTCAGCATCTCCCTTGTTTCACTGGAAGACTGTCGAATATATTATTTTCTCCTCGCTTGACCAAATCACCTTCGCAGCGTTTTGCTGTCACACATATTGTAGATCCGTGAGCTCTTGGATAGTTCTAGGTATGCTTTTCTACCAATTCATAGATGTCGTTGCTAATCTCTTTCAACGTTGTATCATGACCAAGGACAAAAATTCATCGACAGGTTCCACTCAAACCCTTCAAAGATATACAGCGAAAACTTTTCTCACGTGATTGTCTTCAAGCAAATGCGACTCGTTCAGCGAAAAATCACTCTTTGCGTTAATCATTTTCCCCCCTTTTGGTGGTTGTTAAGCGAAGTTGCATTCTGATTATGAAGCTATTTAACCACATCCATTTTAATATCTCACCTGATAGAGTGAAGATTCCAGGACAAAACATTATATGTGAGACAAACAGTGAAGAATAAAATCTTATATTTCATTATTTCAGAAAATTCTAGTTCAGTTGATCTAACAAGAAACATAAATCAAAGACACAAATAAAATACGGGATATAACTGAGATAAACAGTCGAAATTCGGGCAACCTAAATAAAACCGGAATATCTCGTGTCAATAATAATTGACTTTTTTCAAAATATATTTCATTCACTTTAAATATCTACAGCCAGATTATTGTTTTAATTGAATCTAAATTATATTATTATATTTCAGTTATTAATTAGTATACTGCATGAATATAACTTAGTTCATATTTACTTAGCATTTAGAGGTAACTTTCGCACTTTTTCAAAATAAACCTTTCTAGGTCAACTGCTAAGTTTTGGCTGTTAGACAAATGAATCGAGGACATTATTGCGAGTTTCATAGAAAAAGAAAACGCGAAAAGTAAAAGAGAAATCAGAAATCAGTCTATGACATCAGCAGAATGGAACAGTTACATTGAGCCATTCTTGGTCGTAATGATGATTTCTTTTGTTTTGTTCTTCCCATTCCTGGAGCCCACTTCTGTTAATGGATTTTTTTTAACAAATGTCATTTAATATTTGTTTGAGCTGTCAGTCTACTTCTTCGTCGGAATAGTTCCACATTTCAGTCTGAGTAATACAAAGAATACGTTCATACCGTTGTTTGTGAAAATGGCATAGGTCAATTTATTCTTTCATTAAGTATAATGCAGGTAATATCCGGAAAAAAACATTCCATATTATTTTAAATAATGCTTTTTCTACTATTTCTGGTGATACCTGAACTCCATTCTAGTGAGACTTTTGCTCATCCGGACTCTACAATTTTACAGTTTCGCACAATTATTAAAAATATTTTCTTTTTCATTGAGAATAGTAACAGTGCATTCCAAATTTACTAATTATTTCAATTTAATAAACAAACCGGAAGAATTTTGGCAGCTTTGAACGAGATAGTTGTTTAGTAAACACTTATATAACAAACACCTTCTAAGAAAATAACTGTGTTTACCCCATCTGCCACCATGAAACTGCTAAATCCTTTCTAAAACGAGTTGAAAACGGGTTTTTTGTTGTTATTGTTATAAATGCAGAATCCACTCATAAAATCCATTATCTATCAATATACACACATTATTTATACACACAGTAAAAATTTTAGAAAAAATCACTTTTCATTTTATTACCATTTCTTCATTTCTTCTTTTCAGACATGATTTATATCCCGAAAGACGTTAAAAGATCGCCGATTGCAAAATCCCTCAACAGCATTGTAAACTGACGTAAGAATATTAATAAGAAGAGTTCTTTTTTCTGACAGTCGGATGGGCGAAACGCAATAAATCTATTTCTCTTCGAATTCTTGTGTGACATGTATTGCTCCATTCCATTTTTAGTCTCCCTTGACTGCGATGCGGGGTTTTCACTGAAGTGATCATGATACAATATTTCTCCTGTCAATGAATCCAATGGTTATTTTTTATTTAATTGAACACTTTTTGATTTGATTTATGACAGGTCTCAGAAGTAATAGATAGCGTCTTAGAATTGGATTTAGAGATATTTTTCAGTTACTGTGACAGAAGAGAGTGAATAGAATTTAGATTTAGACATTTTTGGAAAGTTTACCTTCACATCAGAGTTTGCATTTTCGAAAGAGAAAATTTATTACGAATTGAAGTACATTTTATTTCAATAAAACAGGACAACTTTTCTCAATGATCATTTTTCTTTATTAAATACAAAAGAGAAAAACAGTCACTTCCAAAGTGCGTTTGAAAAAGACGCAGATTTCATAAATATATTCTTTTTATAATCAAAGAAAATCTCTTTAGAGAAAATTTTTTCGTCCGTTAATTTTTTTTTTACAAATCCTCACAGTTGTCCAATTAACAAGCTTTATTACTTTAAATGGCTAATAAGGATGACTATCGTTTCGATTCAACCCCATATGAAAGCAGACTTCGACAGCCAGAGGCGTCCCTCTTTTCTCTGGTTCTTTAATAACCACAAGTTCTTCAACTTTTGGACTTTCCTTGTGATTTACACAAATGCAATATAATTGTAAAATCATTTACAATATTATTTCAAAAGATGCTGAGACAACTAAAAAATATTGCTTACACGGAGCATGAAAACTATTGGCCCTTGCCTGCTCCTCTCTGACTATGAATTGTCACCGCCGCACTTACCGAAAACGATATCTTGAGAATCGTACGAAGCCTTAAATGGGATGACAAATGTGGGGATTCTTATCAAACTTGGACCAAATATGCCTCAAGGCAGTCTAAGGAATCTATGGAATATGTATGCACACGTGTATATGAAATCGTTAATTGACAAATGCAAATAGGTAGACAGATGAAGTTTAGTTCACTGTTTTATCATGTGAGTTGAAATATATGTTATGTGATAGATTAAATCCATGGGATTTATATGAGACCATTTCATTTGAAAACTCAGTTAAACGAAATTAGATATGTTTTTTTTCTGACCAATTTTGCATATACATGTAAATATTGTACGACAAAAAGGCAAGAATTTATATTCGGCCTTCTGTAGGATACAACGAAGTACAAAGCGCGGAATATTGAAGGATTCACTAGACGCAAATGTCAATGAAGAAATGCATAGGCTTGCGAACTTAACCCTTTTCGAAGGCACGCAGCCTCTTTTCCCACTCTAACTCTTGCGATTCACAGAAAGGACGCAAAATTTTTAAAAGAAAAAGGAAGGAGAGGTGCCATATTTGTAAGTATATGAGAAAATTCTGAACATCGTGTTCACAATTTCAATGTTTACAAGCAATCCCTTCAGAAATGTATCTGGACAACATCATAGTCAATGATGAGGTCATTTAACCTTTCTTCCTGGAGTATTTCCAATTGCACTTTTCGGGATTTTGCTTTAAAATTCAATATAAATGCATTTATTCTTAATTATGGCAATACCTAATGAAAGCATTAAATGCATTTACTTCAACACATTCTCGAAGAAGCACAGCCATTGCTGATGAAGCTCATAGAATTTTCCCCTCCATTAAGTATACGAGTGAATAATATAATATTTCCATTCAATGAACGCATTTCCCTGTCGAAATTTAGTTTGATAATAAGGTGATATAAATATGTAGAAACAATAAGAGTAAGCAAATTCCTTTAAAATATATATGATACTTCAATGCAAAAAAATGAACATAAGATATCAAAGTACGTAAAATATTTTTATGCAACTCTACTTATTAAAACGAAAACATCATTGCATAAAACTACATTTAAATTTTGCAGTTTCTCAAAAAGTGCAAAATGCACTTAAGGGTTATCAGGCACTTCCTTCTGTGCTAAACGTGCTTAAATGGGATTATAAAAAATTTACCCAAATTTAAAATACATATGAAATATCCCTTCATTTCATTTAAACCTTAATGAATTGCCTATTTTTTTATATTAACTCATGTTACTTTATTCTAAAATTTTCTCTTATTTACTGATCCAAATTTCACTTTTTTATTTAATTATTTCTAACACGCATTCTAAAAATTAACCGAGTCTGGAATTCTGACGCTCCGAGCGAAGGAATAAAAATCCCGAGTAACCACAGCATAGCTTCCAATCTCCTCTTCTGAATCGGCACTTATCAAAAAAAATCTTTATAAGAATGTACTAGTCAAAACACTAAGAGAAACCTTTAACACATTTTTCTTTTGTGTCTCGCTGTAGACAGACGAGTATCATTGCTTCCCTCCATGCACAAAACATGCCTTTCATGGAAGAATAAATTTTAATTAAATTCCCAATCTATCTTTTTTTGACCATGCATCTGCAAAATGATGTTATATAGTTCCACATTTAAACTTTATAAAAATACACTTCTGATACATTAAACATATTTTAACAATGGATGGCTTATTGTGTAAGTCTTTTTAATACCTATAACTTTAATACTTTTTCTTCTACAATTTTTCCTCAGATACATTTTTTTTTTTATTTAAATGTGAATACCCGATTTATAATTTCCCCCTTATTCGGTACCGAAAGCAAATACTGACCCTGCTTGGATGACCAAAGCGACAGTTTAAATGCCAATAAATTGTTGCCCTGCATTCTTTTCGTATCAAGGTATGATTCGATAACAATAAAGGATAATGTTATTTATGTAATTGCAATTATTTTCTGCTGTCATCTCTTTATGAGAAAATTGTTAAAATATATCTGAAAATAGAGCAATTAAAAGTTGAAAATAGATAATTGAATGGATGAAAGTTCCATTTCTTTCTTCGCCAGCACAATTGTTTACCAGGAGTACAAAATAAATGTTACAATCTTCATTATTAATTTAAAATGAAAATATTTCTAAAAGAAATAAAATTCTTAATAATTACATATATATTTTACACAATAAAATAAAATACTTTCTGTAAAGTAATACCACCATTTCATTATTCTGAAATTCATTCTACTTTTTCACAATATATTCATTTGAAAAGTTTTAATGAATTTTCCACTGAAGTCATTAACAATTAGTAAAATCTGTTTTGTGTGGAAAACTTCATTGAATTAATTAATTTTATTACCTCAATCGAATCACTTAATTATTTTTCAGACGATTAGCATTCAAGGCAATTGAAGTATTAAGAAATGAATGTTAGTTATTTTCATTTATTTTTATGAAGCTTATATATTTTGATTAATTGAAAGCTTTCACAATATCAGAATCTTTAATGCAGTTTTAATTTAATGAAACACGCGAAATGCGATTTGAATGATTGATTCTAATATATTCTATTTCCATAATAATCTTTTACAAAGTATTTTTTCCCCGAATGAAATATATTTTAGGTATCAATCATGTTTTGAATATCATTTTATAAAATTTTCTACACATGAAACATGTTCTAAGTTAAAATGTTTTATGTATTTAGCAGCTAACTGAGAACGAAAAGCAAAAATGGAAGAGGGTTTGATAATTTTAGCACATGTAAAATATTACAAAAAATTAATAAGTTTTAATGTTTATTATTTCTTTTCAAGCGTAGGCAGGTTCAAGATTTTTTATTATCATGTGAAAACATAAAGTTGCTTTGTTTTTGGATTATGGAAGCCTCAAAATGTATGGGCAGAAAATTGGCGATTTATCGGTTTTCAGTAATCCATTTTTCGCCTTTAGCGTTATTAGAAAATGAATCTTGTGAGAACATAGCAGCAGGTTTGAATTCTTATTATTTAAAATGACTTTTGAAAAGAAGTCATTTTAAATAATAAGAATTGATGTCATTTTAAATAATTAAGAATTAATTGATGATTTACCTACATTTCAAATATTATTTGTAACTAACACGATAATTATTGCCCTCGCTACTATTTATTTTAAGATTAACTCCACGAATAACCCATAACTAAATTTATTATATTTAAACATTATTTTTCTGACTATAGCTATCAGCTTTCCTAAGTAAAAATTATTTATTATTTATATTAAAAATTTAATTTTAACTTATAATACTGAAATCAATTTCCAATATTTTCTGCTCAAAAAAATGCTTATTGATATGCTTGACATTAAGCCTAAAATCAAATCTTCTTCCTAGCGTCGGGCCGCGGTGGCCTGTTGGTAAGGTTTCGGCTTCGGAACCGGAGGGTTTCAGGTTCGTGACCCGATTCCACCGAAGAACCGTAGTGTAAGGGGGTCTGTTGCACGTTAAATTCGTCATGACCAAACGTCCTCCCGCTGGTGTGGAGAGGGGGGTGCCAGCTCAGGTGTCATCCTCGTCATCTGACCGCGGTTCAAAATTACGAGATCCGTTTCAAAATAGCCCTAGTGTTGCTTTAAACGGGACGTTAATATAACTAAACCAAACCAAATTCTTCTTAGCCTAAATGAAAAATTGAAACTTTTACCTTTGCCACAATCGTAAAGATAAAAAAATAATAACATAAAATACATAAAAGTCGTCAATTCTTCGCATAAACCTTTTCCAGAAATTCTTAGAATGAATCTTATTACCCAGAAAAAATGAGCTGTTAGCTGCTCAAAAAGTCAAATATCGATGCCTTTCCACTCCATTCAATCTGAACTCCTCCTCTTTAATGCAATGAAGGAAGAAGAAAATTGATATTTAATGAAATGTCCACGTCTCGATTACAAGCACGAAAGAGTCGACTATCGATGAATAAACGAAAACAAATATCTCTCTTCGCCAGTATTGTTAAATTTCTCGAGCATTTTTAAATAAGAGAATACATTCCTATTACCAAATCGTTCCAGAAATTGTGTTCAATTGAAACTTCGAAGCCTGGGAAATTAGTTCCTCGACTATATTCTACACTTGCCCTTATAAGAAAAATTAATTCCTTTTACTTGAAGGTCCTCAATCACTCTTTCAACTTTTCATTATATGAAAAACGCAACGTAAGATTCGAATTTTGTGCCGGAACTTTTGCTCTTAACACAGGTTCAATGGAGTTAGTACGCAACCTTTTTACTTTTTCGTGATTCTGAATGATAAGAATACTTTCTTTCTGTGTGTGTGTTGGAGACAATTCAGAATGATTTCAAAATTTAGCTTGGTTTTTTTAGGATTAAATAAGCCCTTCGGCAAGGTTGGCTTTTGTCGGCGGTTCAAATGGGTCCTAACTTTTATTTTTATTTCCATATAGATGTGGAAATACGAAAAGAAAACAAGATGGAATATTACTTAAGAATTGATATCTAACAGCAGAAAGTACAGTTTCCTACGTGGGATAAAATACAAGATCCAATGCTTCATTTTGCAGAGCGCATTATAATGAAACTAAAGAGAATGAGTACCCAATCAAGAATAATACATAAATTTCTTTTTAAAAAATTTAATGAGAATTAATTAAGTTAATTGCTCAAAGCAACCATGGGAAAAAATCTCCATGGAAGGAAAGATTGCAGAATGTTTTAAAATATGGCAAATATCTATTGCCTCACCTAATACGACTAAATCGCCTTAGCTAAAGACATCTCAGATAAGAAATGAGAGGTAATTGTATAAGTAAGCAGGTTATCGCTTTCTTTTGGCCATGAGAGAAAAAAAAATCACTTCATTTTGATCAAGTATCTACAATTCGATATCGAGTGGAAGTTAAGAAAGTAGCAACTGACTGACTCAGTTTTGTCTATAGACCCTAATTCAAAATGAAGTGCTCTGTCGCGAAATAAGTTGATGTAAATTTGAAATGATATTCGACTAAACTTACTGTAAAGAAATAAATAAATAAATTGAATCAAAACGAATGACCTCAGAAATAAATTTTTCAGCTTTCATTTTTTGTTATGTTAACTTCATTTAATTTACAGCAGTCGTTGTGTAACTGATCTACTTTTTAAAATGTTCAGACTTTTTGAAGACATTTCTATCTAGAGTCCCAGCATTTCCCATCAAAAATATGTCAAATGCAGACAGATATAATTCATGAGACATAAAAAAATAAGTAAAAATTCAAGAATAACTGCATGTCTAGATTTAATCTGAAAGTAAGCACTTGAAAAATAAGTGGACTTTACATTGAATGGACCATAAGGTATCTTCTATGGCTCCATTTAAAAAAACAGACTATTCTTGCCAATAATTCCTCCCCCCTCATTGTTCTGAAGAAATGAGGACAACACCACCTCAAAAGAACCTTCCATTTCCTCTTATTGCATTTCTCACTCATCTGGAAATCATTCCGACTCGGGAATCGCTCCGGAAATTGGGATCGATTGGAATCCTGACGCCTGGAAAATCAGTTTCTTGTCTTAGTCCATCCTTCATTCCTGCCTTTGAGAAAAATGAATTTATTTTATTCAACGATCATACGGGATTTGCATTTAAGCATCTGATCATAGTGCAGTAGACCTACTAGTTAATTTACTGCATTGTAACGTTTCCAGATTTTCAGACTACGACATAGAAGGAGATGGAGTATTTTCTGTCGTTCTAAAATGGTATCTTTTAGGAGAATTAGTTTAAAATCTCGTTTGTTTTATTCAACAACAAGATGGAAAATGACATCGGCATTTTTTTTTTCAGTTGATGGCACAGAAAATTGATATTTTACCTCCCCCCCCCTTGTCGTATAACGATCACTTACAGAGATACATTGTAATCGTTGAAATATTCTATCGAAATTTTGATGGGTCTTCCCCTTTTAGTCTTTTGAGTACGAACAAATATTTTTGGAATATGCTTACCTTTGAAGACGGCAACTCCAAAACAGAATAAGCTAGAGGAATGAAATTTGGAATTTGGACGACATCTATAAATGAGAAGTTTGTCTGCCTACAGTTTGCAAACAAATATGATTCATTGAAAAGTGTAACAAAATCAGATGGTTGAAATTCAGCACAATGTTTTATCTTTAGAAAAATGTATCGGAATCAGTTTTTCACCAAATCTTTCAGAGGCTGATAGCTATTGACCTGTTTGTTCGCTCAGTGAATATTCAATTCGTGCTTATCTATCTCGCTGCAATAATGCTACTCGAAGAAGATAGATAAATGGAGCTCAGTGTGAATTTTTTACAACAAAACTTACTATTTGAGAAAAAAAAAATATGAATTAATTTTGTCAACTGATAGATTGTTTGTCATTGTGCACGTGAATACAGCTCGAAAGCGCTACGCTATACATATCTACGCATCGTGACATTCAAAATGTATATCTGTATCAAACTTTAAATCTGTAGCCGTCGCTATCCACATCGTAACATGTGTGTGGAAGTGGAAGGTCTCGATCATTTGAATGCAGAATTATGTGAAGCAACTTGTGATGTAACTGAGTTTGCTTTTGCATAGTATAGGTATAATAAATAACAAGAATATCATGACCGTTTTTACATTTTTGTGGAAAACTATATTAAGAAATTCTGAACAAAAGAATAGTTTTCCTGATCATATATGTAATTATAAATGATATTCCATCAACCAATAGGATTTCACTTTCTTATATAAAGAATATAGCTTTTCTGTAATCTCATTGCAGAAGAGTTTGCTCTTGAAGCTTGATACTTCACGCCATGTGTGACGGGCAGAAAAACCGTGCAGTGCGACTTAGAACTTCTTTGCAGCGGGAATTTCAAAAAAGAAACTGGAAAATGCTTTTACTGTCATTCAAGAAACTATTTTTGTTTCAGGCACTGTAACCATTCTTCCCATCACACATGGAGTTGTTCTTTAGAACAAAAGAATCACGTAGTTAATTAGTGAAGATAAGAAGAAGCTCATGAACAATTTAAAGAAAGGATTAACCTCACAGAGGGTCGAAATGAAATAAGGATGTCATTTTACAACTTGGAGAAAAGATGTGATCTTTCATATTTTGGGAAAAATTATGTATTTTCCCTTTTTTTTTTTCATTTTAAACTTTTCTTTATTTTTTGCACAGTGACGTAAAAGGTTCTTCCTTTAAGACCGAGCATTTGAACTCATAACTCAGAATGCAAAAACTCTCTCAGAGCTCCAAAAAGTTTCATTTCCATTTCCATTTCATTGTCACATGCGCAGGACGACTGAGTGCTGATAAGAAAAATTGGAATCGATAATCTCGCAAACGGTGAAAGAAAGAGGTCTCTAAAGATATTTTCTGTTTTCTCTCATTAGTTTCTCTATTTGAGGTTTCCTCTATCCCATAATATGAATGAAAACAAAATTCTGATAATTTATCGATTCCTGGTGAGAATTAACTATGCAAAGTGCATATACTAAGCGATAAAAAAAATTAAGCCCTTTTTTCTATAGATTGAATCTGAAATATCGAATAAGAAATAGGAGCTATATAAGAATAATAAAGAGAACAAACTAAAATTACGAAGTACGTATAAATTCGACTTGTATCATCTTTTTCCTATGCTGCAGGTTTCTGTTTGGTAAAGTAAGAAATCGTTAATCCTTGAAAATTATTACAAACATTAAAAAATTATTGCTCTCTGATTTTATAAAGTTGACCAAATGGGACTTTTTCAATCCGTATTGTCTTACTCAATACAATACGGATCTTTGGCAGATTCAATTACGAATTAGCCTGCTTGACGCTGATCTGCTAGTTCAAAACTAAAATCTTATATGTGTTCCACTTATCATTTAATGAAGCATAGATTTTGCTAGCGATGACATTTTCTTCAGTTTTCTAATTATCAGAAAAAAAAGTTTTGATGGACAAATATTAATAAACATTTTCCCCATTTCTCAATCAGCATCTGTTTAAGTTATCGGGTGTTCCCAGGAGGATGTAATCGTGCCGCAAGGCGTCTCCCCAAGGCATCCCACACATGTTCTATCGGATTTAAATCAGGGGAGCACGCCGGCCTATCCATTCGAGTGATATCTTCCCTTTCCAGGAGCTCCTCAACAGCATGAGTCCTGTGTGGCCGTGCATTGTCATCCATAAAAAGGAAGTCTGATTCAATGGCACCTCGGAACAGACGCACATGGGGAAGGATCACCTCCTGACAATAGCGATCTCCAGTTACAGAAGCTCTGTCGAAAACGTGGAGCTCAGTCCGCCCGTTTATCACAATGCCTCCCCAGACGACAACTCCAGGACCACCGAAAGGTCTTTTTCCGTGATGGTCTCTTACCTCAAGAATTGTTGGACAGTCTGGTGCTGAGTATGGGGAGACGGTGGGAAGCAACCATTGCAGTAAGGGGAGGGCATATCCCATACTAAGGAACATCTGCTTGCTGTTTTTCCTCTTGGACAGACAATCAGGTGTAACGATACTATGAGTTCAATAAAGCCCTTTTTTGTTTGATTCCATACTGTATGCATTGTATTCATTTCTGCGCAACTATACTTTCGTCATTCTTTCAGAACAAAATGCTGTATCTCATTATCTCATTTCTGAATTTCATGTCTCTCAGATGATTTCTCGTGAAGTTATGGCAAAAAACATACCTGTTGCTTAAGTTTTGCACACCAATGTATGTATATATATATATATATATATATATATATATATATATATATATATATATATATATATATATATTAAAT